>JAXGGA010000378.1:102500-243417 GCA_038373865.1 Uloborus plumipes
ATAAATTAGTAAATCTTAAAATTATATTACTAATTCAAAATATTTGCTTTTCTCTGATAAAATAGCTAATAACCGATTGTTAAATTAGAAGATTGGTACTTTTTAATACAGTTTTGAGCAATAATGATTTTTTATTTTTTTTTTTTAATTTATTTATTTATTTATTTTTTTTTTTTGACAGAGTTGTCAAGATTTAAGTTTTCCTGTGCCTTTGAGAATTTTCTTTAGTTATTTCATTTTTTTTTCTTGATTTATCCCAATATTATGATTATTCTCAGCATCGATTATACTCCCAAAAATGCTAAAGATTTTTTTTCTTTGTGCTTAAGATTTTTAGTTGGTTATTTAAATTTTCCATTATTAACTCTGATGTAAGGATTGTCTTTTTTCATCAATATTCATGCAATTTTTTTGCTACATTTAAAGATTTTAGGCGTGAAATTATTTCATTATTTTCGCCAATGGTGACCAAGAATGTCTTTAATTGTCCGATTTTTTTCAACATTTTAATGATTTTTTCTCTGTTCTGAGGATTTTTAGCTAGACATTAGAGATTAGGAATGTTTAGCTAATCATTAAAATATACACTATAATAAATTTCTAGATTTCATTAGATCTATATTCATTAGTTTTTTCAGCCACTAGCATTTAGCACGTACTGGTAACTGTCTTTTATTCTCCACTAGCTTATTACCCGGCATTGCCCGGGTGCTTATTAAAAATGCTTGCAAAAATTAGATTTGAATATCTGTTGGGAACTCTAATTTTTTACATCATACAATATTTGTGCCAATGTTCCAAGGTAAGTAGAACATGAATTATAATTGATTTTTTTAACTTATTTCACTCTAAAATTAAATAGGTGAGCCTTAAATTGAAAATTCATTGTTAATCGAAACCTTTCTTGGAAAATACTTACATTTAAATGTGTTTAATTTTATCAATTTGTATGCTTTAAAGCTTATCTCTATTACTCTATATATTAAAATTGAAAAAAAAAATGGCCATTTTGTGACAAAAATTTGAATTTTTAGTTTTTTGGATTTTTTAAAATTTTAAAACCCAGCCTATGTGAGTTCTAGTGCATCAAGGGACCTCTGTGATAAGTTTGAGGAAAACCCGACGAAAACTGGATTTGTATAAGAAACAAACATACAAACATACAAACAAATATGCATACAAATATTGAAACAAAATGACCTGTTCATCGATAAAAATGTGTAACAAAAAAAAATCACCATTAATATTTCAACAAAAACTAAGAAGGTAGGACATTGTAACAAATCATGTTATGGTAATGCCTCAACTACCTGTAATTCATCATTATTCATCAAGTCACGGAAATAAATCATGAAGTGAAAATCCATCACATTCCTTTCTGCTGTCCTAGAAATTTCATGACATTTCTGAATTATTTACTTCGAAACACATTGTTTCTAAATAGACCGTTTAAAAACAAAGAATAACCTGATATTCACGGAAAAAATAATAGATATGCTTAAGCATACGCACATGCTTATTTATTTAAATTAATAACACTTTGAAGTGAAATGAGCTGTCTTAATTGAAGATAAAACTGGTTGGAAAATCTCACGGTTGTTTCTGCATTTATATCAATCTTCATTTTTCTTCGTAACAAATCGAAATTTTACGGCGTTTCATAAGCTATCCCGTTCTAATTTGCTGAACTACATGAATAATTCTGTGCGTACTTAATTTTTTAAGAACATGTAGGAGAATAAAACTTTCAGCGGATACAATTTGCACCTTTTTTTTTCCTCGGACGGATTAAAATAATAATTTACACGCTTGTGAAGGCTAATTAGAGCATTTAAATTTCTGTGACACAGAAATTTAAAAGCTTGTCGCATAATATTAACTCTTAACTGGATAAAACGGCGAATTTCCAAGGACGTCAGAATGTGGTGTGTTGTTTCCGCTTTTATAACAACGGTACACTGAGTGTAGAATTTAAAGCTATTTGGCAACTTTTTTTTTTTTTGCATTTGGCTGAACAAGCAATTTTTAAATATTCATTAAATATTGCCCTTAATTATTCCAGCTATTCTCTTATTTAGCAGCAGTTTTCCTTACTGCTTAAAATTTTCCTTCTTAATTATTAGGACGTTTCCCTCAGTCATTATACTTTTTGTTGTCACTTTATCCGCATAGTTTTGTCCAACCAAAGGATTTTTTTCTCAAAAAAAAAAAAAAATTAAAGTAAAATTCTTCCTTAATCTTAAAATATTCATATCATTTCACTTCACTTTACTGTCATTACATGTTTACAAATAAAAAAATATCACTTGGAACTTGATCAGTAAAATTTTAAAATATCATATCCAATTAAGTATTTTTCAAACTATTGAACTATTCACAATTGTAGCAAAATTAAACAATCGCAGCTATACAAAGAATGATGCAACTGTCAAATCAGCAGCTGAACATATTCAGGCAAATATTTTCTAGATTAATAATATCCTAGTAGTTTAAAAAGTTTTTCAAAAGCTATTTGCTTTCTCAGAGATAATTTTGTTCAAGTACCTAACAATCTCATTCTCATATTTGTCCTGTCATATTAACTAAACTCATTACTTTTTCCGTGTAGCAAAGGCCTCTAATTACTGCTGTTGCTCGTTTACGAATTGAAAAATACTCAAGAAAATACCACTGAGAAATAAAAAAGTAAAATTTTAAAATATCATACATAATTGAATCGGTGATTGCAAAAACAACATCAGTCATAAAAATTCGTTTTTTGTGGAACCAAGCTGTGGGAGGCAAATGCGTGTTGAGGTCAAAAATCACTTCTGTCGGGTTACTAATTCGAAAGATACCGGGCCTGTTATTTGAACTTTGACCGTAGAAACAATGCTGGAATGAAGACGTTTTTTCTCTCTCCTGAACAATTTGAAGTTTATGGACTTACGTTGTTTATGCACTCACCGATTCAATTAAATGTTTTTGCAACTGTTGAAAAATGCGCAATTCAACAGTAAAATTTTAAAATGTTAATATTAGATAATGTAAGTGCCAAATAAACAGCTGAAAATTTAATGACAAATATTTGCTAGATTAATACTATCTCAGATGTCTAAAATTTTTTTCAAATGCTATTTACTTTCCCAGAGATCATTTCCTTCAATCTCATTCTCAGATTTTTCCTCTCATATTAACTAAACTCGCTGTTTCCCTTCATAGTATTCGAGGCCTCTAATTTGATCGCAGCAAGTACACTCCAGGGCAATTGGAGGAGGTAGCTGTTTGGTCGACTATCGTGCCAAAACCTCGTTTCGACCGCCAAACACTATGATTACAAACTTACGCGCTGTGCCCTGGACAGGTGATTCACGCGTCCTCCAGTCCATCCTACCCCTGTAATGCTTGTTACCATCCTCCAAACTTTGGTTGTCTTCGCCCTGTTGCGGCAATGTTAACTGAGTTGGCATGACAAAAAGCAATTTGATTTTTTTGAATGAACCGCTAGAAGTTTATGACCCAAAGAAGAGAGAAAAAAAAGCCGATATAATGGATCACTTTTGGATGATTTTTGAGTTGATGGAAAAAATAATAAAATGTTTTTTTTTGTCTTCGTTGCTGATTTGTTTTTTATCGAGACATATTAGGGTAGGAAAAAAAAAGGTCAATAAATGTTCTCATTTGAGATATAATGATAACGATTTTGTAATAGAAATATCAATCATCGATAAATGCTGTGGGTTTCCTTATAACAGAGAGAGCGCGTGTGTGTGTTTGTATGAAGGTTTGTCATACAGATTTGTAGTTTGCTTCTCAGCTTCACTAAGTTAATAACACATGTACTTTGATGCTCTGAAACATTCATGTGATCCGTGCGTTTAAATTTTTTAGCCGCTAGAAACAAATTAAATTTGAATTAAAAAATGTAAAATTTATGACTTAAATGCAAGAAAGGGGCTCCACTACTTAAAAACATTCAGCAATCATAAAAAACTGTTTTAAAAATTCATTTTTAAAGAGTTTTCTTCACATTTAATATTATGTTAAAACGCCTAAATGAAAACAATTTGCATAGCATTTTAATAAAATATAATGTTACACGTGTGTAATTATTATTTAGGTTTTGGAATTGTCAATGTTTTGCTGCAAATACTTATAAAATGCAATAAGTTTTGAATTTCAGTAAAAAGCCGAAAAAAATAATAAAAGCAATGCGAGACTTGATATTTAAAAAAAAACGCTTTAGTTACAAAATACCACAACAAAATAGGTAACATCTTTCTTTGAAGAATAGCCGGTTACCGCTCCTTCCCTAAAATAGCTTACGGAGTATATATATATATATATACTGACTGATTAAAGTAATACTGATTAAAGTAATGTGCATGTGAAAGATAATAATAGAAAAAAGATATACATGAAATATAACAATAAAGGAAAGATACTTATAAAGGATAATACTTTCTTTACGTAAATCAATGTAAAATGCATAACTAATAAAAGTGGTTATAGCGAAGTCTTTAAGTATAGTTATCTCTTCGTACAAATTTATGAATCATTTTTATTTTAACACTGCTTCATAAAGCGTAAAGAACAATACCTTCTTCTCACAACAGAAGTAAAAAAGAGAGGAGGAAATGAATGTTCTTAAAATTGTACTTTAAATTTTTCAGGTAAAGAAAGAGAGTTTAAAAAAAAAACTGCTTTTGTTCTTCTTTTTATACTAATACAATGAAAGGAAAAAAAAATATTCTGCTCATTTCAAAAATAACAAAGTGTAAATAAATAAATGAAAAATAAACAAAATAAATGGAGGGGGAAAAAAAGAAAATAAAAAGAATGCTGCTGTCACTTTCAACGGTACAAGTGCTGACAAAATCTATACAAGATTCATTACTTCAAAACATCTGAAGCAAAGTACTTCATGATATTTTTATGCGTGTTGTTACATGAAAGAAAAAATACCTCCCAAGTTGGCAAGACAAAAGACCGCAGTCGGTAATTTTTTTCCATCCCCTTGACAGTAATTCCAAAATGATGAATTAGCTGACAGACCTATAAACAGACAACACACACGAAATTTCATAGTCACTGGTACACCAACAGCGAGAAAATCCAACGAGATTGAAAACTTTTAAAGAGAAGCATAGCAGAAAAAAAAAATGAAATTGGAAATAAAAAGCTGCTAGTTAGCTTCGGAGAGACAACTGGTGACATTAGTAAGTAAAGAAGAAAAGGAATAATTCTTTTTTGGGGGGAATAGAACTGTCCATTGTGCAATTAGATGTCATACCTGACAGGAAGTGGGGAAACTTGACACGCTATACGAGACTGCCGATTCTGTGTCCTTTGTAATCTTCGATTTACAGGCGAAAAAAATGGTCGCGCTGACGTCGGTTCAGTTCGTAGAACTTGAGGATGGCAGTTGGGAAAGTATGGAAAATGATGAGGAAAAGCAAACGGGAAAATATTTAGTCTTTTTGATTATTACAGCAACGTGTTTCATCGTACCACAGCAACAAAAGTGACACAACTCAAAGTTTTGAAAATATATACCGATTATAGATTTAAAATCTAATTTTAATGCTCTTTCTTACCATGAAACTTGCACAAAGTTAGATTACATACAGGGCAGACGGAAGGCAGTGTCAGCCTAGGCGGAAACTAGGGGCCCGGCTCGGATTCGGAGTAGTGTAATTTTTAAAAAAAATTATGGGAGCAGGGGGTACGGGAGACTAAACTGACACAGGCTCTCGGCAGCCCTGCTTACATATACTTGTGCGTGGTGTCGTAAAAACGATATGTTCAACAGTGACACATCATTAAAGTTGTATAATTTTGTGTCACTGTTGATTATATCGACACAGCAGAGAATATTCTTTTAACTTTAAGTATAGAGATGCAAACTTATTAATTAAAGTATAAAACTAACCAGTAAAAACCTCATGATATTTTTTTTGCTGGGCACTGTAATATTTTAGACTAAATTAGTTAAAACTACTATTGTGTATGCTGCCGTGGGCAGGTAAACGGCAGTATCTGCAAAAATGAGTTTTCGAGATAATTGAAGAAACGCGTTTTTGATTTCCCACAAAGATCAATAAAACATTGAACTTCGAACATAGGCGATACTATATGTTTATACCGATATATTTTTTGGGTAATCGATTGAATTTTGATTTTGCAAGCGCATAGAGAGGTAAAGCAGATACTGCCGTTTACCTGCACTTTTCACTCTAATTGTCATGCGGAATTGACTGGCAGTCGGCAGTAACTGCACAGTATGCTACTAAATGTCCAGTATTTACATATTCGACAACATGCGGATAGATATGTTATTACGAAAGATATTATTGCATTGTGAATGATATGTTTTATTTAAAAATATACATAAATACCGTGTATCCACTTGATATAGATTTAATATAAACGAACGCAGAATATAATTAAAAAATATAATGAACTGTATTGTATTATGGAAATTATGAAGCAAAACTTGATGATTCTTCAGCCATTTTTACTTCGTTTTACTTTGTAAAGGAAGTATTGTGGTCACAAAGAAAATTTCAATTAAAATTCGGTCTAAATTTTGATTTTGCTCACCCCCGAATGAACGTTGAGTAGTTTTTTCGACCTATAAGCACATGCATATGTACCTACTAACATATATGCAGCCGAAATATCCTTTTCGACCATGCCCCAGTTAATTACGACGAGTCTTCTCGTGACGTCTGTATGTACGTATGCATGTGCGTATGTATGTATGTATGTTTATATGTATGTGCGTATGTATGTATGTATTTTTATATGTATTTGCGTATGTATGTATGTCGCATAACTCAAAAACTATATGCCGTAGAAGCTTCTAGTTTGGTATGTAGGCTCTGAGGGTGGTCGTTGTGCACCTCCCCTTGTGATTGCATTAATGTTCTCAAAGGGGTCTTTTACCCCTTTGTGGGGTAAATCAACGTTAATTTCGATACAGATTGAGTGATATGATTTGGTGCAACCACTTGGCGATATATCGCCAAACTTTTGGTCGCCAAATGTTTGCCGCCAAGTTGGCGACAAATTTGGCGAAAAATTGATTTTTTTTTTTTAATTTGGATTCAATTTGGCGCTATTGGGCACATTTTGTGAAAAATTCACTGAATCATGTTAAAATCGGCGATATTTAGAAAATAAATCATTGTAAAACATTATTTTACATTGATTCGTGACAAACTAGGGATGTTTGAATTGTTATCTTGCTCACACTAATGCACTATTTTAACACTTTAGTTATTTATTATGGAATTTAAACGTAAAAGGAAGTAGTGTGGCGTGCATACCAGATGTTTTAAAATTACTACAAATCAGTTAATGCTTTGTACTTTGCATCAAAACAAGAAATCACTTTGAGAAAAAGAGCGCTTGAAATGCTTGTTGTGCTGACGATTTTTTTCATAGTACTTTTAAAAATGCAACAGCTAGGGATTAATTTGCAAAAAACTATCGTCTGTTAGTATGAAAGCAACTGTAATTAAAGTAAAACAAAACAATGTAAATAAAATCATTTCATTGCTGCATTTTTGTTTGTCGTCTGCCAAGTTTGGCTTGTGTATCTTTGAAATCGTGAAAAATATTGTCTGCTAGTGGAGAAAAACTTTTTATGAAAGAAAAACATGTGGCATGGACCCCACACTACTTCCTTTTACGTGTAAATTTTTTTAGTAGATGCCGTAAGTGTTAAAATAATGCTTGGAATGAGCAAGATGACAATTCAAACATTTACGCCCCAAATGTACCACGAAACAAAGCAAAAAATGATTTACAACAATTCATTTTCTAAATATCGCCGATTTTAACATCATTCAGTGGATTTTTCGCAAAATACCGCCAATAGCGCTAAATTGAACCCTAACTCATAAAATAATTTTTTCGCCAAATTTTTCGCCAATTTGGCGATATGTCACCAAGTTGGCGACAAGCACTTGGCGACTAAAAGCTTGGCGATATATCGCCAAGTGGTAACGCCAATTTATATCACTTAAGTCTGCTTTGATATTAACACTGATTCACACCCAAAAGGAATAAAACACCCCCTTGGGAACATTCAAGTGCAACCAATGACCTCCCGTGACCTCCCATTAGGGCACCCTTACTTTCGCTTAGTTTAAGTACAAAGGAAAACGGTTTTTGCGGCTTGATGCAAGTTTTGCACAGCGATTCACATTATGTTCATCCTGCAGACATGCAGATACTGCCGTTTACCTGCCCACAGCAACGAAAAATGCAGTTACTGCTAATTACCATTGGTTAAAAAACAGTTTTTTTTCATTGAAAACCAAAAAAAGATGCTTGCACCATAAAAATAATGTAACATAGATTTCAAAAATGCAAAGAAATGAAAATCGAAAAATTTGCAGTTACTGCCCTTTACCTGCCCACGGCAGTATGACCGTGATTTTTTTTTTAATTGTGTGTTAAATGGTTGAAACACTTTTGATTTACCTCGTTGTTTTTAAAATTGTAAGTAAAAGGAGAAAGTATCACAGTTCACCGAACTTAAAAAAGGAATACTAATTGCATTTGAAGAATAAATGAAAATGAGTTTTTATCAGCACAATTTAAATCTTACTTCCTTTTTCAATTTAACAACCGAAATCAAAGCTTTAAAGATATGTATTAAGTCAAAACACTCCTCACCCTTACTTTACTAAATTAAATCGTTTAATATGTCTTCTATAGAGATTCAAGTTATCGGAAAAATATTTTTTTCTCATCATTGACAAATAAATATTTCATAAGAAACGTCCTTATTACAATAAGTTGTCTTGTCTTTCTTCTTGTTAAATATCTCCCGTTGAAATTTCTTATTGCAACTGTTTGCTTTGTTCCCTTTCTTCCGAAAAGTTGCCTTTAAGAAGAGGTTGCAGCTGCAGCGATTAATTTATCAAAATGTGTCTTAATAAATTGAGTAAAAATAATGAATGCTTTCATTTCTTAACTTGTTCTACTCTCTACTTCACATGATAAGTTAATGTATAAAAATGATGCGCGAATTATTTTTTTTAATTTACTATTGTTGGATATTTAATGTAAATATATCGGCTACAATTGATACTGTTCCAGTTTTCCATATTTCTTCCCCCTGCATTCTTCTTTTGAACATATCCTCGTGGTATGGAAGAACATCCTCAGTGGAACGAAACAGTTCTCCACAAATGAATAACATGAGCACATATAGCATAGAGTGTGTTCATGTTGTAAATAACGGAATAAAATACTCTTGGAGTCCAACTGGCAAGTTCTTTGTTTTACTTATAAAAATGACAACGTCATATTGCTGCTCAGTAACTTTTTCCCATACTCAAATAATATTAGATGTTACGAATCACGCTACATTTTTTTAAATTATTATTTTTTTATTTCTGTACTACAACTAACATCATCTCATATAAGCTCACCAGAGGGCGCAATCATTTTTTTTAAATCCTTAAATTAAGTTTATATAGAAAGTGGGAAAATACAATAATTCGATTTCTTAACTGCAGCTATTTACAATTTATGAAAAATTAATAAAGCGATGTGTGTTTTTTTTTTTAAGCCTGGCATTTTTCTTTTTTTGGTATACACTAGAAAAAAGATCAAGAGTAAAGCAGGAAATGGTAATAGAACATCATTTATTAAAGTCAGTTCAAAATGGCGGCTTTTCTAACGAAACACATAATAGACGCGATCATTAGTGGAGACTGCTTAGATGGTCTTTTACTTTAAAGCAGATGGCAGATTATCTTTAATATGGTCAATATACGATAGTTTTGAGGCACTAATATCATTTTATCACGAAACTAATCTCAGGGAAAACGAAATCGCAGACATTGTTCTTTTTTTTTCCGTGCCGTTTCCCGCCAAAGCGTAATAGTTGTTCTTTCAACGGGACAAGAATTAACGTGGAGAGTTGTTGATGTTGAAAAAAACATTTTTTTTCTTCCCCCATTGGGCGGAATGTGTTTGATTAAGAAGGCGTGCGAAACTGTTACAAACTGGTGCTGTTTGGGCTATTAGCAGAAACATTGTGATCACTAGATTGGGGCTGTTTGGAAGATGATACTTAAGGTAAAGGGGCGGTAATGAGCTCTGCCATAACAATGGAAGAAAAAGAGATGAAATGTTAGAGAACGCTGAGCCATTTTTTAAATAGTTTAACTTTTAATTATATTTGAAAACTAAATACAACTGGTTATTTTTAGCATTATTTTGTTTTGACTTCAAATGACTTTCGAAAAATATACATGCAATCGTACTTTTTACTTCCTTTTACGTAATAAAGTAAGTATTGTGATTATGAAAAAAAAAGCTAAAATTTCTATTTTACTCATCCCCAAATGAATGTTGAGTAGTTATTTTGATCCTTCAGCACGTGCATATGTATCTATGACTATTAAATTACTATGACTTAAAAAGAATCCTGGTCTGGTAAATGTTAAAAACTGACATTTTTTTACTTAAGTTGTCAACACTAAAAATGTGTAAGAAAGCTAAAAACTAAGAACACTAACAATGTGTCACATTTCACTAGCTTTATTTTAAAGCAACTAAACTTAAGTTGTTCATATAATTATAAACTAAATGTAGTTTAATTATATGTTTTCATAAAACTTTTCATGTTGAATATAATGTACGGTTAATTATTGAACAGTTTCTGATTCCAAGGTTTCAATACACACTATCAGTGTATTTAAATATATAATGTTCTTCTATTTTTATTTTACTTAAATTAGTATATGGTGTATAAATTATTATGTAATAGTGTATAGCGTAAAGGACAATATTTTATTTAATTATAGTTGGGAAATGTAAACTTACAACAAAAATTATTGCAATTCAAAGCGATCGAAGCACATCTCATGCTTGGGCCAGACCGAAGCATCGGTGAAATGGCCAAAGCTTCGGCCCATCTCTATTTGAAACACAAATTTGTGGTTTAACCGTATTTCTAAAAACATAATACAACGAATTTAAACGTCATGAGAAAGGTATTTGATCGAAGTTTAATAAAGTTTCCAGTATTTATTGATTTGGGGTCTCAAACTACCTGAAACATTTAACCGTACGGAACTTTTTTCCCTTTCTTTTAAACAAAAGAATTTCAGAAAAGTTTTTTTGCCTAAAGAAGCTTCATTATTTCCGTCACGATCTCATATTTTTAGCGAAATTAAAAAACAAATAACTTTCTGAAATGAAGAAAAAAAAATAGAAACCGCTTTAACAAGCTGCGCTCAAAACTTTCCCACAACCAAGTCATTAATGATGGAATCAATTTCGTCCCAAAGTTAGAGACTAGTGGAAAACTTTCACACTTTACGATCGACATCAAAATAGAAGCGAAACAACTCAACTCATCTCGAGGGAGAAAATGGTAGCTGGAAGTTTCTTTATTCATAAAGGAATCAAAACTCAACAAAGGAGAAACCGGAAAAAAGTAGATTTTTTTTTCATTATTTGTTTCATAATGGTGAAGCAAATCCGCTAAAGCTTTTAATATCATTCTTTTTTTTCTTCCCCTTTGAGTTTTAGCGGGAAAGTTATGATGGAAAAATGTGCTACGTCAGTGCAGAATTTTGCTGACTTTGAATCCTAAGGGAGCTCTTAAAATCGCAGAACAAGTATCAGGGGATATAGCATGATATTCTTCGGTATTAAATGGTATTAAAAAAGGGAAAGGGGGTTCCTCCAATTGGATAAAACCGTGAAGAAAGAAATATGAAGAAGTTTTTCATGGTAAATAAAATTTGATTTCTTCGATTAGCTTCTGTGAGTGTAAGGTTTTTGCTTTTGAATCCAATACATTTTTATGATTATTATTATCAGAATACTATACGACGTAGCAATATTTTTCATGAAAGAATTTTAATTGTTCATAGTTTAATATAAATAAATAAATATATTTTTTACTTATAATGTACTCAATTATAGGGTCATTCCGTAGAAATGTCGACCTCAACCGAAAAACACCGAAATGAAAAAAAGTATCAAAACATAAATAAATAAATAAATAAATAATAAAAATCATACAACATACGAAGTTAAAAAAACTTGAAAAAGTATTGTAATTATCACTGAGATTAGCCATAATAAATAGTTTGTAGTATGTTTACTGCTTGTTATTCGATAGTTACGTTAGTCACACTCCATCTTGAGTAAAAATGACACTTAAGACTTAAAAAAAATTAAGATTTTTAAAATGAGTTTATGTTTTTAAAAGCCAACTTTACACATTTTTCAAATATATCATTCAATTTTTAACACTTGCTTAACTTTGAGAAATTTTTGCCTCACACATGAGCATTCATTTTCAGGGTTGCAAAAATGTTACGTTAGTCACGCTGCTATTTTGGTTGAAAAACTATCTACTGTCAGTAATTTTGTTTTAAATTCTTAGCAGAAATGATACATAGATACCATATACATTGTAAATCCACCAGCATAAATAAAAAATATTTTTTATCCTTTAAGTTACAAGTAAACACAGTAACAAAATCATCTCTGAATGTTACGTTAGTCACCATGGAATGACCCTATAAATGAATTGCAGTTAAATAAGGAAAGTACCGCAAGATATGGGAATGCTTTATGCATATTTATTCCAAGATAATCCTAAAAAAAAACAATTATTTGTACTATATTGTTTCGCTCACAATGAACTTTTGAAAAAAAGTCTCTTTAGCACTGTATCAGAAAGAACACTAAAGAGGTAAATATATATATATGTCATTAAAGTGCCATTTAGCTGAACTAAGCCAACCGTCTATCAAGTGTCAGTATTGAAAATTGTGAAGACATATTCCTCCTAGTTCAGCTTAGTTTTCCTGAAATTTCAAGGTCAGTTATGTCTATATTAATGGTTTTCTAAACACATCATTTATTTTCGTCTGTCACATTTCAATTAGCCAAATTGTTCCGCACTTACGACAGATATCATGTGTCAATTTTGGATCAAAGGGTATATTACTTTACCATATCACTATACCGAGCTTCACGGAAGTATTCGTGATACTTAATTTCACATTTGTAGCTAAAACTCTGAAATATTGTGGCAATGCTACGATTCATTGCATTTCTGAAGAAATTAATTTATTGTATTGCTTCAAATTCGAATTAAGGCACAACTGCAGTAATGATCAAAAATTCATCGTATTGATCAAAATTGATTCATTGTATTGATCAAAATTAATTCATTGTATTGATCAAAGTTAATTCATTGTATTGATCAAAATTGATTCATTGTATTGATCAAAATAAATTATTTGTATTGATCAAATTGACTCATTGTATTGATCAAAATAAATTGTTTTCGTATTAAGGCACAAATGCAGTGAGGATTTACTAGTGAGGAAAATAGGAAATGGTCATTACAACTCTAACATGTACAAAAATTGCTGTATTAGGATTGGCAATATGTGTGAAAATGAAAGCTTCTGATGAAGGGTTACCCCCAAGTAGCAAAATACCCTCACTTTTTGCCTTTATGATGCTGTTGTAACAAAGGAATGTTCTCAAATATTCTGAAACGCTCATTAATATTAATGCTACACATAAGACATTCAGGTGAAATTTAACGTAAATATATTATTGTAAAACGAAGGGCTAATACTGAGGAGAAATTTTTACAGCACATCGGAAAGGTGGTGGGGGTGGGGGGATACTTCAACTAGACTACTACAATTCAGTTTTTTTTTTTTTTTTTTTTCATTCTACAAAGAAAACTGGTTTTTTTTTTTTTTTTTTTTTTTTTTTTTTTTTTAAGTTTTAGCTACGATTATTTATTTGTGTAGTCGTATTTTATTCCACCTAAAGAATTTAGGGTGCGTTGAATACGACTTCAGTTTATCACATCAGAATTTAAATGCAAGTTTTTTATTATTGCTACGAGCGCAGTAGGTCGTTTTAATTTGAAGCATCAATGATTTTTCTTCTTCTTTTTTTTTTTTTTTTTTTTGACATCTGATAATTGATACGAAAATTTCTTCTCTTAATTTTAGGTTTAAGAGCCTACATTTATGGCTTACAGCTTAGCATTTAGTTCAATAAATTTCTCGCGGCTCGGGATTTAAGTATTTCTCATTGACGTTCCGGTACGAAAAAATTTATTTTCGCCCCTGCTGAACATATAAAGAAAGAAAAATAAACAATTTTTTTACACGCATTATTTTTGTCTCAGTACGTATCTCTACCTTTTTGTAAGCACGCACAAGATATTCTTCAATATGACCTTGATTTTATCCGGTAATCGGTTGACTTCCTGGTAAAGAGGTTTCATGTATGCTTGAAATACTACCTTAATTTTGGGTTTCGTCTTCTCGATCGAACCGCAGAGCTTAAAATTAGCCCAAGCATTTCGAATCGTGTAACATGCCCTTTAAGAAGCATTATAGCACGCGATCCTTATAATCAAACTCCGTAAAGAAACAAACTTTCATTTTCAAAAGTAATGTGCCATAACATTCGCTGAAACTAGCCATGACTGCATTTCTAAAATCAAGGAATATATTAGTTTTATCGCAAGAACTTCGAAACGTTATTATTTTCAGGAGAGTGCAGGGGTGCTCATCCCCCCCCCCAAAGCTCAGTGACTCTAATTCCTTCTCCCCCCACCCCTATTTTTCACATCCCTCTTGTGCTTTTTATTTTTATTTTTATCCCTCTTTGTTTTTTTTAATTATGACTATTATTTATTAGATATTATTAAGTTTTTTAAAGTTTGAATTATCCGCAGAATAGAATCGCATTTTTTCCCTTCAAGACATTCCAAGCACGAAGCACACACACACACACACAAAATAAATAGATAAATACAAATAAAATGGAAATTTAATAATAATAAAGAAGTAAAATAAATAATTTAAATTAAAAAAATAAATTAATGAATAATTTTAATTAAAAAACTTTGTTTGCACGACTTGGGCCATATTCCCCTTCTGTGGGCAACCCTGATATAGTGTATATATTTCTATTACTGTTTATTGGCATTTTGATTGATACTGCGATAGGCGAAAAAATCATTCTAGAGTTATTAGCTAAAGAATGCAGAAAAGCTATCAGAAATTAAAACAAAATTAAATTACAATTGCTTAGATTATTTTTAATAATTGAGTTAACTGGAATTTTATTAACTAATTTATTTATTTTATTTTACTTTCTTTTTGTATATGTGTGTGAGTTTATTATTGTATTTGAGGTTCAGCATAAAGATGGGCTTTCCAAATTAATTGGCTTTAATAAATGGTTAAAATATTTCATTGTATAGGCTAGTGGATTTACTGAAGAAATTATGAACTTTCATCACTCATTAAATTTATTTCCACCACTTTCCATGATTGATTTACTTTTTGAGTTTAAGGATAATTATCGTCCAACTAGTTTAAATATTTTTTAATGAAATTGCAATTAAAACCTATGAATGTTAAAATTAAAAACGATGGGAAAAAATATTTTGAGAACTATTTTCAAAATTAGAGCAAGAAAAACCTTTAGATTTAGTTACTTGAAAAGATGTGTTACAATTAAGTAATCAAACCCTAATTAAATGCTTTAATTAGAAGGTCAAACGAAACTGGATGTATACTCATTTGGAACTGTTTTCATCAGTTCCTCAATTTTGTTTTGGATTAAGTTAACTGGATATAATTAACATCAGAAGTAAGTAATGAAAAACACGTCTTCGTCCTGTTAGATACTCGAAGCAAGTTAATCTGTTACAACTGGCAAAATATTTGTTTTTGCTTTGAGGTAGATAATCGCGGAGTATCTAGTTTAACTTAATGAGACTCCAATGCTTGACACTCTCTCTCTCTCTCTCTCATCTCTTTTTTTCCCCTTGTTAATATTACAACTTAGAGCGTAAAAAAATATTTCATGACAGTTTCAAATTTGCAATTAACTTAACATGATAAACTTCGAAAACGAAAAATTCAAATGATGTGCAAGAAGTTAAAAACATTATGACACACAGGACAGTTCGTTCAACGTAACTTCCACTTCACCCGCAACTTCACACGGATGTTTTGTAGCTAAAGTTGACTGGAGGCTAGAAGTTGCGGTTGAATTGGAAGTATCGTTGAACGAATTTTCCTATGTATGATACCTCTTTAATCTAGGTGTAGAAGAGACCGGTTAGTGAATGAACACTTAAGCGAAATATCATTTTTGGAAATTCATATCATCCTTAAACATTGGTGTATATAGTTCTTGCCGAGCTAAAACTTCAAACAAATTCGGCCTGCATCAGAAAAACCACTATTATCCGCCATTTCACCCTCCCGACATCCACACCATGACCTCCCCCACCCTCTCTGATAGCCAATAACAGGTGACCCTCCCCCCTTCCCCTTGCTCTCTTTATTTGACTTCTACTTCCCGAAAATGAAAGGCCCCCGCTGCGAAATAAATAGCACTTTTGTTGAGCGATAGGACCCCGCTTTTTTAAAAAGGCGGGAATCCAAAAATGCTGGACGCGTCTGCCATTGTCGAGGGTGAGGAACTTTTTCCCGAATTTCTCACACCTGGGCATGTGCTGTGTGTTTGTTTTTGTGCTTTTTTTTAGCCATTGGGAGGGGTGGTTTCTCGCGTATTATGCGAAACAAATTGTTGTGACAGTTCACCACGTGGGGTCGCAGTTATACCGGCGATACAATGGAGAGACTTTCTTCCGAAAAAAAAAAAATTGCCTTTGAGTGGAAAGTCTTGACGCTTGCCTTTTCATGGTAAGCTGCGGCCTTTATTAGAAGTCAACTTCTGTACGATCGTACATCTATCGCTTTCCACTATATATAGAAAAAGTAAGGTTGTTCGTTATAAAAATTGGATTTGAAGAGCATGACATTAAAGTTAATAGGAACATTCATTACGCAGGATCGTTTGACCATATTTTGACTACAAACAATCTTTCAAGAGGATTGAGGCCAATCTTGGAATCGAATAGTATCATCCATTGAACTTATACATATTTTCTACACACATTTTAACAAACTTGCACAGAATCCCTGTACTTATGCGCATAATTTATGCACTTTAAAAATTAATGTTGTTTTAACAGTATAAAATACAGCTAATTTTATAGTAATATACTTTAAAAATTGCTAATTTTACAGTAATAAACTGTAAAATTTCTAATTTTATAGTACTAAACTGTAAAATTGCGCATTTTACAGTAATAAACTGTAAAATTTACTAACTTTACAGTATATTACCGTGCATTTTGCAGTTTCAAACTGGAACCTTTGCTGCCAGTATTATACTTTTGTTTTTACAGTATAATACAGCTAAATTTTACGGCAATAAACTGTAAAACCGATAACTTTACAGTAAGAAACTGTAAAATTGCAAGTTTTACAGTTTATTACTGTGCATTTTACAGTTTTAAATTGGAACCTCGGCTGCCAGTATCATACTGTAAAAGCAACGGTTCATTTTTCGCAGTGTGTTCTAAATCTAAATTGACTGTATAAGCTTTTCCCACACAGGTCTTAAAATTTTCACAAGGATGCTGAGATCAGGAATTCCCAAAGTGTGCTCCACGGGGAACCTCAGGGAAAAATTTCTTCCTCAAGTTTCTTCTGTATGGAAGAAAGCAATTATGATGGTGAATAACTAGCATTTGACTTCCAGACCAAGTGGGTTCTTTGAAATAAATGTGAAGCACTAAGAATTCGGTGGCCTAAAAAGTTTGGGAACCGCTGCTGCACATTTCCTTTCGTAAGGAATTTTCACATAACCAGAAAATTTAGCCCCCACTTTTTGTGCCTCAGTACCTTGTTTTCCCCTGACTAAATCATTAAATCATTTACAACAGGTAAGATACTCATTTACCATAATTCATTCAGTTAGCATAATTAGTTAATGGTAATAATTTACCAACAACTCATTTCTTTTATATTAGACAAACCAACATTAGTGTAGCACCAACTACAAAAGTATTCTTCAATTAGCATGCAATGAACTTATTTTTTGTAAGACTTCTGTATTGATTCCAAGCAAAAGTATCACGTTTTATCTTTTGAGTCTTTTTGTCGAAATTCGTATGATTAAGTAATACGTAGTTGACTGGAACTTTGACAGACTGGTGGCACATTGTTGAAAGTTAGAGATGACAAGTCAGTATCCAATAGGAAACAGGTATCAATTTAATCATCCCGTGACCTTCCGTCACTACGTTAAATTTCGATTGAATTAAAACTTTCTTCGCAGGTTTTTTTTTTTCAATAAAAAATGTTTTGTATCACTTGTGTTGACACAATTAAATCCTTGATAACCAAGAATCGTGAATGCATTATCAGGGCAAGACCTGTCATATTACGAAGACCTGTCATATGAAAGTGACAAGACTTCGGGCAGATTTTTTGCGTTTCCAAGGATTAACTCGCTCTAATCGAACAATTCCGTTGTGGAATAAAGAGCCACCATTGAAAATATTATAAAATTTTCATGATTTTTTATTTAAAAAAAACATAGGGTGGGTTGGGGTAAATAAGAACAAAATTTCAGTGACATCGGGGGAAAAACCTTTAAAACACACCAGTTTGTTTCCATTCATAACAAAAATTATTAGGAAAATGGAAATAGTAATTTGTTTTCTAATGTTTTGGATTTAAACAGATAAGCATGACATACAGATTTAAGTCAAAAGCTTAAAGAGATCTACAGCAACGATACAAGCAGATATGACACATATAGGTGTCATATCTGGTTGTTGTAAATGTTTAGAAACATGCCGCTCTTTTAGAATATCTTCTGAATGCTGCCTAGTCTGCAACCATAAATAATTCGTTTCTATTTACTCCCTGTTTCCAAGTACCCCCTAACAAACCTCACATACTTTTCACGTTTTGTCTAACTTATACCGTTTCTGTTTCCTTATCACAATCTCTTAATCCTTATCAACTGATACGACCTTTGGGTTAACTTTAATCCACAAAGTTTAAAACACCATTTAAATCTTTCCCAATGTATATCTAATTACTTTAAAACACTCCAGGCAATGTAAATATGAAATTAAGATGTAAACAAATGATTGCCTTATTGCTGCATATTTCGGCATTACCTTCCTTGGACTGTTCAAAATACACCACCTTACGAGACTGTGGCTTAAGAGCACAAATTTGTACATTTTTCACTCAAAGTATTAACATAAATTATCATTTTTAATCCCAGGTTTATTATCTTGATCTTCAACATTCCCCAATGAAAATGACACAAATATGAACTAATGATAATTACGACATTTACTTCGGGAAGTCTGCGTTGCCTCAGCCCTGTGCTTTGGGACAGTGTCGCATTCCTCTAAGTCGTATATCATGCGCAGATTTATGTAATCCACCGAAAGGGAAGGTATGTTCACGCACTGAATAGCGCACGAGAGGGGAGGGTTAGGATTTCGGGAGTATGTTTTTGAGTAGAAAAGGATTAGTATTTGAAAAAAAAAAAGAAATGTTTTCTTCGGAGACATGTTAAAGGTGAAAGGAAGATGACTATCGGGAAACTTCGGCTGATTGTTATGCTCTAGATATCGCAGTGCTGCTCTTGAGGAGAGGCATTAGAATTTTGTAGTTCCATTTTAGAGAAGATGCTATCGTAAAGTGATGGTCGTGTGTTTATGTAATTGTAGTAAGAAGGATTCTACAAAAGTCATAAGCAGCAACTGAAACAAATGATGGTTTAAGCGCCTTCAATCATTCTCTCTTCGTTATACATTGCAAAAAATGAACAGTTGTTTTTACAGTATAATACTGGCAGCATAGGTTCGAATATAAAACTGTAAAACGCACAGTAATAAACGGTAAAACTAGCAATTTTACAGTTTCTAAGTGTAAAGTTAAGAATTTTAGTTTATTGCCCTAAAATTTCGCTGTATTATACTGTAAAAGCAACAGTATAATACTGGCAGCAGAGGTTCCAATTTAAAACTGTAAAATGCACGGTAGTAAACTGTAAAATTAGCATTTTTGCAGTTTATTACTGTAAAATTAGTTGTATTATATTGTAAAAACAGCATTCATTTTTACAGTGTGTGAGCTATATTAATTGCTGCTAAATCAGTTTTGACAAGTTTCTTCACAACTTGCCCACGAGTCTATGCACGCCTGTGCGTATGAGCAACTGAAGTATCCACTTTGACCATATTTTTGTTGAATTTGAATTTTTGTTCGCAGCTTCTGTTTTTGTGTCTGTACGTGTATGCATATGTGTCTTACGTATTTTAAAAATGTTTAAAGAAGAACGTTGGAAATTCGTAAAGAGTACCAGTACATTCTCTAGATGTGCACGGAGTTCTCATTTTGGTAGTAATCGGACGTGCCAGAAAAGCTCATTTATCGTCTCTTGAGGCAAACCAAAAGATTATTAGAGAATACAATTAATATTTTATAAAATTAGTCAACCCTATTCTAGAGGCAGAAAGTTAAATGAACACTGAGCATATTACACCATTGGTTGTGTTATCGATACACTCTTCGCACTACTTTTCACTAGTTTACTGAGCTCTATTAAAGAAATTTGTAATCACCAGGAAAAAATACCGTTATTATTTGCTGTATTCCATACCTGTATTACAAATACTGAACTCAATTTTTGTCATTATAAATATATACATAATTTAATAAGAGTAAATGAATATAATGCCATTAACATTTTGTAAAAATGTCTTCTTTAATTTTAGTTTTACCTAATTATACCTTGAAATGGCTTAATACTCCCAACTATTTTTAACAATAAAGTTAATACTAATTTAAATTACGTTAATAAATTATAAATAAATTTTTAAGCATAATTTTTATAAATAAATTTTCATGTTGTAGCTCAAAAGTGAGCACAACATGTGTCTTTGAACAATAAAATGGCAGAAAAAAATTACACTTAATGAAGCTCAAATTCGGCTTTTTAAACATAAATAAATGCTTTGATTTGAAAATAAATTTAATTTAATAAAGTACCCTATTCCGAAAAATTTTCCGAAAAAAATTTCGATTTTCGTAGATTATATTCAAAACTTTCATTCTATCCTAAATTATCATAAACTGAATTATTCAAATATTCAACTGGCGCACTGATTCCAACTAATCGTGAAAGAATTTGTCAATTTCAATTTTTCAAACATATCACGAGTTCATGATAAGTTAATTTTATCATGTCGAGTTCATTTTATCATGCTAAGTTAAATTAATAATCATTCTATCAATTTTTTAATACCTGTGAACCCATATTATTCAGTCTTCATGAAAAGAATATCAAATGGATCAATTGTGGTTGCAGTTTACAACCATTTACAGATTTTAATAATCGCAACACATATAGAGCTTTAGGTAATCATAGCGATAATCATAATCTAGTTTTGTTACAGAATCATCATCATAATCGTAATCTAACCACTTTCTTGTAGTCATAATTGTAATCGAATGGTTTTCCAATACGAGCTTAGAATAATGGCTTGATACCTTTATCCTATACATCCATCGCAAGCACGTGCTGTTTTCGTAAAGCTAGAACGGTAAATGGATAAGCCATTGTATTAAAATACTTTAAGACAGTTATGCTTCAAGATAAAAAGTCTACTATGATGGAGTGAAATAATCTTTAAATTTCTAAACCAATTTCTTTCGTAAAGTTTTATACAACTTTCTTCAAGGTCGTTGGAAATTTTCTACTCTCTTCTGGTAAAGCCTACACTTGTCATTATTCATCTCTTAAAAAACAGAATTCTTAAAGTAATGCTTACTGCATACAGTCATTAACATTGACATTCATTTTCTTGTTTTTTTTTCTTCCTTTATTTTTCTTTCTTTCTTTATATATTTACATTTGGGGACCGTCTATTTGCCTTTCATTTAAAAGATGCTTCAATGGTATCTAAAAAGATCTTGATTTAAAATGGTCTTTATTGTACTTTTTTCAAATGGTCATACATCCAAATAGCTTCCTATTATGTATACTGTGCTCTCTATTTAAAACAATTTTTCAAAAACAATATTACGAAACAAAACATCAATTATGTTCTTTCCTCATCAGCATTTTTTTTTAATTTAATTATTTTTTTTATAAATTTAACGCTGCTCCTTGTGAAATAGGATCATCCTCTAAAGAGAACTTTGATTGGAAACAGTTCTCCATACTGCAAAAATAAACTCGTTTTTACAGTTACTAGCAGCCGAAGTTCCTGTTTAAAACTGCAAAATGCACAGTAATGAACTGTAAAATTGCTAATTTTGCAGTTATTACTAGGGATGGACCGGATAGTGATTTTGTCGGATATCGGATATCCGGTGGCTCATCACACGCCGGATACCGGATATCCGGTCGGATATCCTGCGGATATCCGGCATTATAATTACATTGCATGTTCGCTTATTTTTATGTAATGTAGCTTCAAAACAATAAATCAAAGTTGTTTCTCGCATAATTTCTTTAAGAACATGTTAAATACATTTAAATTAATTTTTAAAGCCTCTATTTTATTTGTACAGGAGTAGCGCTACATATGAAATGAAACACTAGTATATTGTGATTTCTTTCTAAATTATGTATTTTTATCAAAATAGACGAAACTTTAAAAGATTGAATTAAATATTTCTGTATATACTCAAAGTTTAAACTTTTAATTATTCTTAGTTTAAATTTTAAAGCTTTTCTGTTCAATATCATTTCAATAGGTTTTTACGTAAATGATACAGTTATTAAATATTTCACCAATATTTAAAAAAAAAGAAAGAAACAAAGAAAGAAAAAAGGAAAAAAAACTAAGCTCAGATAAACGTTTTTTTTTTTTTTCAAATTGATACATATTTTATTAGAATTTTATGAATTTAAACTTCATTACAAAGTAACACATTTTCTTATTTCTAATTTTGCAATAATATAAAGCAAAATTTTGCTTTGAAATTCTTTTTTTTAAAGAATAATATGCATGTAATTTTTCTAACATACAAGTTGAAGAAGAAAATATTAAAACAGGACCAGTGTGTTAAATAATAATAATAATAATAATAAAGTTATACTCAAATAATCAGTTAAAAATTTTATATAACTCCAAAAAACAAAGGAACATGTTTTCTGAAGATTCAAATCTGCAGTTTAAATATACTTTTAAGAGGTAGGCTAAAGTTGTTCACTTTTTAAAAAACAGAGTAAACTTTATGAGTAAACTTTACTTAAATAATCAACTTGAAATTTTACTTTAGTTCCAAAAAATTAAGATACACATTCTTAAAAGTGGCAAATTATCATTTTAAATACATTAAGGGTCATGCTAAACATATTCACTTTTTAAAAAACAAATTAATAAACTACTTCTTAAACGATCACCTCGAAATTCAACTTCATTTTGAAAAAATAAAGATACATTCCGAGATGCAAATGTTGTATTTATGGGTTATTCCCGCCAAAATGGTACAAATCATGTCTGAAATTGTCGCGTTAAGTTTATCAAATGAAGTAATTTTCGCCAACTAATCATTGTTTTAAAAATTATTCTCTGTTTATTTGTGCATAATAAAGTGTAAATGGCTTGTATATATGAGTCATTCATTAAGGGTTTTGAATAGTTCGACCACTTTGTGTAACAGAGGAGACAAATGAGGTTTGAAAAATATATTTCTAATCGTAAAGAAAAGTTAATTACAGAACAAGTATAAAATGAAAGGCAATTCCACGATAAGGTCAACCAGATGGTCAAATTTTCAAAATTAATATTTCTAAATAAACAAGATATCATTTTAAAGGTAAAGAGTTGTATATTTTGAAATTCATGTCTAAATTTTGATAATTTAAGTTTTAACTAAGTTACAAGAGGTCAAACTAAGGTCAACATCCAGAGCGTTTTCAAACTACATTTTACGACTCTCAAAGAAGCTCTGTTTTTTCCAAAATATACATACTAAAATTATGAATTAAGACGAATAACTATTTACATATTCAATGTACAACAGGTGATGTTGCAAAAATGTGTTAGAATATAATTCATTTTGATTTGTGACAGAATTCCCATGGGGCACATTAAGTGTTTTACGTCCGACACCAAAATGTACGATTAATTATGCTGGGCCAATAATTTTAAAGCTACATACATCTGACTTTGTATGCAAAGTAAGATCTTTGATCTCATTGATGTAACCTATTAACATTTTGTGACAAGTAAATATTTTTAATTAAAATCTAGGTGTCGGACGTAAAGAATTTTTTTACGTCCGACACCGTTTACGTCCGACACTGTTACATTCCTAAAATAACACTTGTGTACAACTGTGATTCTCCATATTTTGCCTTTAATTACAAAGTTAAAGTGAAGCATGATTAAAAAAAAATAATTTTGACTTTACTGTGCATACATATACTTTGAATTTACTTATTAAATAGTAAATTTTGCTTCAGAATAATACTTTAAAAGTTTTCTTTCTCCTCATGAGACATTTATATTAAGACACTTACAATGCATCACAGTTGTTCTGGGAACTCTTGAATTAATAAAAAGTGTATATACATATTATTGCTTTGAAAAGAACAGCAACCCAACTCTTAAGTATTCATCTAAAGTTTTAAAGGCTAGATCATCACACAACCTGTATTCTGTTTCACAAGGAGTCAGAACACATGGATTTCGTAGTTTGATTTGTACAAGTGGATGCTTGCATTTTTTATCAGTGTACTGATTAATATTCATATTTGCTGGTTGATGGTGGTTGATGCCATAGGAGCCACTGTGAAAAAAATCGTTTGACGCTGCGTTAAAGCAAGAAAAATGACGATGACAAAAGCGAAGCGATTTTCTCAAATTTCAGCACTTTTAAATCCGAATATGCACATAAAGTATAGTCCAGCAAAAGATATACACATAGATACAAAGCATTTGCATCAGCACTGGAAAGCTGTTTTCCATATTCCAAACATCAAATCTGCTCATTTTACCAAATCAGTTGGACACAATTAAGTTCAAATTGGTGACATATCACGTGATAACAAATTAAGAACAACGTGATAACAAATTAAGAATCTTATAATTCCGGGATCGAAGAATCTGCAGATCTTGATACAGTTAACATCAATGACTGGGTTGTGGTACGCATGATGCCATGCTTTGTCTTGGATGTATCACCAAAAAAATTACATTATCAGTTATGCATAGTTCTAAAGGTTATTTTAAATGGCCAAGAACGGAGGACAAAATATTTTACAAATTACGGGACATTATAAACGTATTCGTCCTCCGATCCCAACAGGAAAAAGGGGGCAGTTTAAATTTGATGAACCCTTTCAAATGTTAAAAAATAATCTGTGTGACCTAGGAATAAAATTTAAGCTAATTTTCTTATTTAAAACTGTAATCATTGCATTTAAGAACAACGGTTTAGGTCCAATTCGAAGAGTTTACGTCCGACACCGCAAATTTACGTCCGACACCAAGGTAAAAGTAGTTCCAAGTTCATTTTATTCAGAACAATATAATTAAAAAACTGTAAAATATGCTTTAATCATAAGTATACTATCGATCTTAGCTGTTTTTGAAATTAAAAGGTAAGCCAATTCGCAGAGTTTCAGTAAATTTTAAGTGAATCTCCAATTTTACTATTTGTGCGTTTACGTCCGACACCAACTCTTTAAATCTTCTTAATTTCTATTTAAGAGATCTATTTTAAAAAACTAACATGATTTTTTATTCATTATGATGTAGCGAGTATTTTGAATACCAACTTAATCATTTCTATTCAGTTTATATTTGATAAATGGAACTAAAACTAAAAAATATTTCTTCGTTTTTTACGTCCGACACCATGGAATTGCCCTGAACTAAGCATCCTAAAACTAATTCTGTCTGCAATTTCAAGAAAAAATATTTTTTGCACTATTAATGCGACTGTAACAGCGTGGACATCCCACAGTGCAAATTAACTATCATCAGCAAAGAATTTTAGGCTTATCTTAGTTACTGATTATATAATTCAATGTATCAAAGTAATCAAAGCAGATACATTACTTGTACTTATTAAAAAAAATATCACATTGAATGCGATTGCTCATTTTATTTCTGAAAGGCTTGTAACAGAGTGGACAGTTTGAAACATAAAAAAAATCTAGGAACAAAGATAAATAGGTGTTTTTCCAAGATTTTTTTTGTTTACATGCATAAAAATCAGCAGAAAGGGTGTCAGAAGCATTTTTTGTGCTGTGCATTGCAAATGATTTTGTTGTTGCATTTCAGCTTAATCTTAAATTGCATTTTAAGTCCTAGCAATTTGAAGCTGGGGCAGATCATTTTTTCCTTCTTTTGCCAAAGATTTTTTTTTTTTTTGGGGGGGGGGGGTCCTTTATAAATGGCTTATGCCTAAATAAGTAATACTTGGTTACACACAATTAGATGGAGAACAAATAAAAAAAAATATAATTAATTGGTGGTAAACATTAAAATTAATTCCCAAAATTCTGAAGTATCGGGACTGATTTGTACCATTTTCGCTAAAATGACCGATATATTATCATTATTATTTAAAATTATTCTAAACATGTTCGCTTTAAAAATAAATTAATAAACTTATATCTAAATAATTAACTTAAAGTTCTACTAAAATTCTAAAAGACAAAATACACTTTCTAATCATGCAAATTAACATCTTAAATACAGTCAAGTCTCAATAGCTCATAGTCCCAAGGGACCGGCTAAAAACTTAGAGTTATTGATAGTTCAAGTTACAAGCAGTTCCTACCGTGTTTTCAAGAATTTGGGACCAAATGAAAACTTTGAAATGAATATATATTTGAGTTTATAAAGCTTTGAGTTATCGAAACTCGATTGAATGTTATTGAGGGTCATGCTCAACATGTTCTCGAGGAGTTACGGAGCGGCGTGACAGACGTGAAAAGATTCTAATAGCAGAGAAATATCTTTTCTGAAAGGAAGGTATTACAAAAAGAAAGAGCGAAACAAAGTGCAACATTCAAAATTTCTTTACACACATTTAAACTCTTTCAAAAAAAAAAAAAAAAAAGCATGGTTTTAAGTTGCGACGATTCACGGGGACAGATGTTTTCATTATCTAAAAGAAAACTTTCGTCAATGTTAGATAGGTTATTTAGTGTATGTTATTTTAGCAATAATAGTGGCAAAGTAAAAAATATCTAATTACAACATCATTGGGTGTTAATAGATCGCAATTTTTGTTAGAAGCACAAAAACTAAAAATAAAAGAATTCAATAAATAAAATAATTTGAGAATTCATATTAAAAGCTACTGCGATTAATTTTTATGAACTAACAATATGATCGTAAGTTTTTTTCAAACTTTTGTCGCACATTAATCCTTGAAGGTTTGTAGCCTTTTCTTTCTAAATATTTTAGCTAAAATATTTTTGAAAAGCTGAAGACAATCATATTTTATCTGGCAATTATGAAAAATCAAATATGCAGAATGCTTCCATGTCCAATACACAGTCGGAGGAATAACACAATTTTTGTTTTAGAAGCAAAAATTGGTAAAAAGGAAAGATGAAAAGTAATTACATCATCTAAAAGGTTTATCAAACAATGAAATTTTTAACTAAGATTTTTATAAAAAAGAAAATAATTAGGTCCTCACATCATACCGGATAACCCTCACATCAATTCCGGATATTCCCCACATCAATACCGGATACTTAACCTATATCCTGCAAAAATCTTCCGGATATCCGTATCCGGGGCGGTCAGCCGGATCGGATATCCGGAAGTACCGGATACTTAAAATACCAGCCGGATAGGCCGGATACCGGATAGTTACCGGATATCCGGTCCATCCCTAGTTATTACAGTGTATTTTACAGTTTTAAAATTTAACCTCTACTGCCAGTATTATACTGTACAAAAGATTGGTTTTTCTTTTCTTTTCTTTTCTTTTTTTTTTTTTTTTGTAGTGCATTGCAGTCGTTTTATAACAGTCTGACATTTGTGAGAACCTCTTTCTTTCTACTATTCTTTCTTTAAAAAATCCTGTGATAGTTTCTTCTCTTGCGAGGGACCTTCCTCTAACTTTGTTCCTCATAATCGTCCTGTAATTGTCTGCTATCTCCGAAAAGATGCCTTATGTAACAGTTCTTGCTCGCAAATTGTCTTGTAATAGAAGCCTCTTCCAAGTAGGGTTTTCATCAAAAATAATTACTCATTTGTTCTTTAATAGTGTGGTCTCCTCTAAAACCACCTTTATCTAACTATTCTTGTCAAAAATTCTTTTTGCAATGGTCTCCTCTCCTGAATACGGTATGATCCTGTTCTAAAATTTAATTTAGATATGTAGGGGTAAAATTCAGGGGTGCCTATAGGGGGGGGGGTGAGGGGATTTTGTGCGCTTGGAATGTCTTGAAGGGGAAAAAAGCGATTCTATTCCGCGCATAATTCGAACTCAAAAAAATTAATAATATAGGTAAAAAATAATAGTTATAATTGAAAAAAGTTATTGCATAATACTTAAAAAAGTAATTAAATAATATTAAAAAAATGAATAAATAATATTTAAAAAAATCAATAAATAATATTAAAATAAATAAATAATATTAAAAAAATAAATTAAGTGAAAAAGAGGGGTAGAAATAAAAATAAAAAGTACAAGAGGGTTGTGAAAATTTTTGATAGGGAATTTGCGCTATTGAGTTTGGGAGGGATAGGTACTCCTGGTAAAATGTATTGCAATGTTGTCTTTTACAATAAAATAACTCGTTGTTCTATCAGTCTTGTGCCAGCTAGGCAAGCATTTTGAAGTGCGCTTCTTCACTTTTCCAACTGTACCGTAATTTAGTGTAGAGTCTACTTTTCACAGTATACACGAGCCATCAGACCTGTTCATAGGGCAGGCAGTCGTTCACAGAACAACACATTGACATAAGGACGGGGAGAGAAGGTGAAAGTACATCCATGCTCTAGCGAGTATTCGAACCCGAAACCTCCTCATCCGAGTCATTATTCTCTGACCTCTAGACAAGGTGGCCGAATTTTGAATAATTTCTTGAAACCATATAAAAATTGTGGTTTAACATCCCGCTCAAAGAATGTTCATTCGTGACGGTCTTTTCTTTTTAAATCGTCTTCCAAAAATCCCTCTCCTCAAGAATCTTTGCTTAAGGTCCTCCTCAATGTTTGACAGTCATTTATCTTAAAAAATGGTTAATTTTCTAAAATATTTTTAAATTATTAAAGCGTAAACGAGTAAGTTTAATTACATGGAAAATAATTTCATTCTGTTTTGATTTTTTTTAAAGACGTTAACTATGGGAGTAACTTATGAACAAATTTTAATCGGAATAGTCTGATAAGTACCATTATGTATTTGACAGCGAGACAGGATGACGCTGCATTGACTCATGTCAGATATAGGGTTACCAAATGCACCGTTGGCGACAGTTGTTGGCGACAATGTATCCTAATTGCTTTGGTTGCGCTTTGAATTCGTACTATATTGTTCCCTATCAAGTAGAACCATCAGTGCGACCTGCAGTAATCGCAAAGGCACAGGTAGGTGGTTCCAGAGAAAAAGTTAAAACCTTTTTATTTTATTGATTCAGGACCCCTTCCTTAATCGAGTAGTCATGGCGACTCTTGTATTTGGCTTGAGGTGGTTACTATGGCAACGAAAACGACAGGTGAGGGACTTTTTGCCGTTTCGTTTTCGACACTCAAGGGCCTTTCGATATTCATCAAAGAGTGGGGACACATAGGTGCATAGTTATGCGGCATGTGTTGGAGACAGGACGATGCGTAACAATTTGGAAAATCGCCGGGATTCCAAAAATAGGAGATGGTAACAAAAACGACACTGCAGAAAATGAACTATTATTTCACAGTATAATACTGGCACACACAGCCAAGGTTATAATCTAAAACTGTAATATGCACAGTAAAAAACTGTAAAACTAGCAATTTTACACTTTCTTAATTTAAATTCAGCAATTTTACAGTTTATTGCCGTAAAATTTACACTGTAAAATTATACTGAAAAAACAACAGTATAACACTGGCAGCAGAGCTTCCAGTTTAAAAATGTAAAATGCACGATAATAAATTAAAGTTAGCAATTTTAGTTTATTACTGTAAAATTAGTAATTTTACAGTTTATTACTGTAAAATTAGTAATTTTACAGTTTATTACTGTAAAATTAGCTGCATTATACTGTAAAAACAATTCAATTTTTACAGCGTACAGTTTCCTTGTACCGATTTAAGTATAAACAACAAAATTTCATTACATCGAATACTAATTCAACGAAATATCGTTTCATTTGAAATCAACTTGTAGGCTCAGTGTAACTGTCACTACACTACTAAAACTCCATTACAATGAGCTTTCCGTTACAAAAAAATAAAAATTGCCGCAATTTGAAGTTCGTTGTAAGAGGATTTTACTGAACTAAATTAAAGTGATAAAATTTTCAAAGCAATTTAAAATAAATAAGAATCAGATGTTTTAGCAGTTAGATGAAATAATATCAAAGATTACAATCTTATACAATAAAAGCAAATATTCCATTAGCACAGAACTTTCAAATCGAACAAGTAACACGTACTTTTCAGAAGTGTATCACTTACATCCTTACAAAAAGAAGCTTCTAAGTGTAGTATTTTAAAAACAAATTACTTAACTAGAGAACAGTAAAACATAACTTTTGCTTTCATTAAAAAAGTAACTATAAAAAATTATATGCGCTATTCGTTCCTGAAAAATTCTTAGTTAAAATGCATATTGCTTTTAGTGGCTTAAGCATAAAACTAGTTCAAGAGCTTTAGTCTTTTAGTAAGCCAAAAGAATCAATTTAACATTTTTTCAAAAATATTTCTTCACTGGAGAGCTGTGAAATATTGCTTTTAATTGTACGAAAAATGTAACCATTTACACGTTTTTGTAAAAAAATTAGTTACAATGCAAAAAAATCTGGTAAATAAATCTTAAATCTAATCCTTAAATCTTTTGAAGTTAATCAGAAATAAGATTTTACTTCGTTTAAATTTACTGCTACATTATACGATTCTGATATAAAACTTTTTATGCATAACTTTTTTTAAATATTGAAAAAAAAAAGTAAGCGTTACCAATTTTACTATTTTTAAATAATAGAATAACTATAAAAGTTTTTATTTTTTTTATAGTCGGCTTGACTTCCTTCTCTAAATAATAAAGCAAATAATTGCATTTAAATAAAATGACTGCGTTTAAGACATCTGTTTCTTCTTCTGCTTTACTGTTGATGTAAACATGCTAAATATTTTTGTGGTTTGATACATTGTTTTCATTGCACTTTACACTTCTTTTTTTTTTTTGAAGTCAAGTGTTTTTATCTAATGTTAAAAAAGAAGACACTTGGCAAAAACCTTGATCATATACTAAGATTGGGTTTCGAAACAGGGTTTTCTGTCTTTACTTAGATCTTGTGACATGATATCTGAGCAAACCAGTCATTCTTGGATACGCTAAGATAAATCAACTGCTGTCGTATTCCCATGGTTAAAAACCAAGATAAATCTTTCAAATATTTGCATTCTAAGTCTGTTGAAAAATTAAGAAGCATTACATATTGGTCGATTATTTTGTTATATCCACATGAAATTGATGAGATATCTTGTCAACTGTCATCATTCGTATGGAAATGCTACAATTGATTAATTGCAGTTGAGTTTATATATGTGGAAGTACAGCTGCTAGGAAAGCTTCAACCATGAACAAAATATCCCAAAACTTATTATAATTAGTGATATGTATGCTTATGTGATTCAGTCTGGCTTACCTAGATATCAATCAAACTCAATGTCCATCAACTAGACATATATTAATGGTTATGCAGATTTTATTTCGTCGTTTATCAAAGATATTTGGCTTAGACTTTGAATTATTTTAACTTTGTAACAAAATGCATGAATACTTAATACCATTTTCAGAAGAAATGGAGTTCCAGCCAATACAGTCCTTTCAGCCTACAGATAGAGCCTTCAGTATTTCCGCATTTATTACTTACCTATTACCCAAACTATATATTCTTTACCTATTTCAAAGTATATTAAATAAACCTGTAATAATTTACGTCTCTTTTATTAATAAGACTAACTTTTTTGTTTGATAAATCGGTCAGAATAGCATAGTTAAAATTGCATACTGATATTGGAAACCACATTCTAACAAGTATTTCAAATATAGTCACATTTCTACCACTATTTATCACCATTCAATAATCTTTAAATTAGTTTTAAAAAACTGAAAACATTTCTTTTAGATGCATTTAAAATACATCAGCATGTAATATAGTTTAGCATTTAGTGTTAATAATAGTATTAAATGCATTACTTTTATATCTGCAAAGAACGAAAATTTTATCTTCTATTCAGAGTTACATACACACACAAACAACTGAAACACCTATAATACATCTACATTTAATATAGTTTAACCTTTAGTATTAAAATATGTATTAAATTTTTTACTTTTATATTTGTAAAGAAAGTAAATTTTATCTTTTATTCAGAACATACATACATACGAACAAACTCACTTGTGAAATAAATAAAAGCCTTCGGCATTAAAAATAGCATCAACGAGTATGGATGAAATACACTTGCACAAAAGTTGCACACGAGCAATTCAAATGTAGAAAACTCATCTTTGGCGATTGGCATTAAAAAAAAAAAAAGCACCTCTCAAAAGCATCCGCACGCGCAGAAAAGGAAAAAAAAAATCGTCTGAAAAAGGTTCCAAATACACTTAAACCGGAGGATTACAGGGTCGAGGCTTCCCCACGCCAAGGCCTCTCCGCACAAGGGGCCTCTAGAATGCTGCTTCACCAGGTAAAGGGGGAGGGGGGACATTGTCCCACAAACATCCCTATCTGTATGTGACCAGGAGCCGATTTCTGCCAGGGTTCTCTTTCTCGGTTGTTGCGTAAAAATGAACCACACCTTGACTTCACTCTTTTGTGATCGCTTTTGGAGGAGAAGCAAAGGCGAAAGTGGGGAAAGTTTGGAGGTTTTTGCAGTTATGGATACACTGCAAAAGATAAAGTGTTGGAAAAACAACAGTATAATACTGGCAGCAGAGGTTCCAGTTTAAAACTGTAAACTGCACAGTAATAAACTGTAAAACTAGCAATTTTACAGTTTATGACTGTAAAGTTAGATATTTTGCAGTTTATTCCCGTAAAATTTAGTTGTATTATACTACAAAAACAACATCATACTGCCGTGCTAAGCACAAAAGTCGTATCTGAACTTTTTAAAAAAATTGAGTTATAGCCACTAGGTGGCTCTTTGTGACAAAATTAGCAATTTTACAGTTTTAGTACTGTAAAATTAGCATTTTTCCGTTTAGTACTGTTAAGTTAGTAGTTTTGCAGTTTATCACAGTAAAATTAGCAATTTTTGCAGTTTTTAACTATAAAATTAGCTGTATTGGTAAAAACAATATCCATTTTTTACAGCGTAGATACATAATAATAAGATGAAAATTTTTGAGTAGGACGGTTTTGAGATTGAATAGTGAAAGATTAGAAATGTTGAATTGATGAGTTTAGAACTTTAACAATAAGTGTGAAGACAATAGATCATTTAAATTTAAATAATCGAAAAAAAAAGCGTGACACCAAAAGCATAACTTGTGAGAAAATTAGCAACTATTGCTAGAACAAAAAAATCTATAGTGATAAATCACAAATTGTAACCTAGGTATAAATCTTGAGATTCATGTTCACACCCAACTTTGCTTTTGTCTGTTTAATGGTAAGTCTGAAACCACAAATCAATACTTTGTAAAAGGTTGTTCCTGAGTATCTTTAACGATTTTTGCATTATTAACACTTATTGCTCGATTTTCTTCGCAGTATATTTAAAACACACTTTAAAATAATTGTGCAATGTAAAAAATGAATGTTGTTTTTACGGAATAATACTACTAATTTTATAGTAATAAACTGTGAAAATTGCGAATTATACAGTAATAAACTACAAAACTGCTAATTTTACAGTAACAAACTGTAAAGTTGCTAATTTTACAGTTTATTACTGCGCATTTTACAGTTTTAAACTGGAACCTCTGCTACCAGTATTATACAGTTGTTTTTATAGCATAATACAGCTAAATTTGACGGCAATAAACTGTAAAATAAGCAATTTTGCAGTAAGACACTGTAAAAATGCTAGTTTTACAGTTTCTTACTGTAAAGTACAACACAATTATCTACAAAATTACTGTGTATTTCAGAGTTTTAAATTGGAACCTCGGCTGCTAGTATTATACTGTAAAAACAACAGTTCATTTTTTGTAGTGCGTAACATTATTTGTGAAAAGAATCTTTTGCTTAACACAGTAACTTCCAATACGTTACACCAGGATAACTAGGTGAGCAATCTGGTGAGGTATCTGGAGGTAATATAATAAGGTTTGAACTTGTGAATAGGGTTGAATGGTCCATTAAAGTAGTATTTGCTCAATGCAGTACGTCTGATTTAGAAGGAACAGAAGTCTGAATTTAATGCATCTCTGGTTTAGTCTCATCAAGTCGGCAATTTTAGCAACTTGTTTTACTTGTTGGTTTCAAGGGACCACTATGGTTTTTGAAATATCGAAGAAACAAAAATAAAAAATAAATAAATACATGGAACAAAACCGAACTCGTTACCCATTCTCTTATCAGATTAAATATCGTCTGTACTTCGTCTGACGAATTCCTCAGAAAATAGAAACATTATCTGCAATTCATCTCCTTCAGCTGTCAACAGCTAAAACAAACCATTCCAAACACCAAACATCTTATTTTAAAAAGAAAACATGCAAACCACGTTTGTTTAAACTAGGGATGCACCGATTAATCGGCAGTACCGATTAATCGGCCATAATCGGCCACTTTGCCGATTATTAATAATCGGCAAAATCGGGCCGATTAATCGGCGGAAAAAATATTTTTTAAATAATATTTTTTAAAGTAAACCTTCACTAAAAAATTATGATGAATAATTTTATTAACAGTAATAATAATTCTCACCGTTGATGTAAAGTTTTTAATACATTAATTCTTCTATTTTGAATAAAAATACACGTAGTTAATGTAGCAACATTTGTCATGCGTCGATACTTTTCTCCTTGCTTCTAGATAATCTTTAATTTTCACAAAGAATAAAAGTCTTGAATTGCATAGCTACTAATAATTGAAAAATTGAAACGGAAAGAATTTCAAAATTGGATTGCTCACCACACAGACTCCCCTCCTTTTTTTTTCTTTTTTGAATTTTCATGTCTAGTTTACATAATTAGCAATGTGTTAATGCAATATTATTGACAATAATATGAAAATTAGTTCAGAGAAATTTGATAAAATTTTGAAATTATTTTGGGAAAATTAGGAAAATGGAAGAAAAAATTAGGAACTATTTCAAAAGTTAGAATTGTAAAAAAAAAACGAAGAAAAAACTGTAACGGTGAAATTGGTAGTACTGAAAACAAACATTTTAAACATTAATCGGCTTGACCGATTAATCGGCCGATTATCAACTGCCGATTAATCGGTAATCGGTAATCGGCCAATTTGCTTATCGGTGCATCCCTAGTTTAAACTATAACTGACGTTAACAGGCTTGTTTAAACAAGTTAATCTTCAACAAAGATAAGTAGAATCTAATAATGAAGGTCTGAAAAACAAACAGGAATATCATGTTTAAATTCACGACACATCAACAGTTATTGCTGTCCAATCTTCATGACAGCAAAGCTGATATTTTGATTTATTGCCCGATTCATTTTCTACTTAAAAAGAATTACGTTTGTGTGATTCTTTTATAAGTATCGAAGAGGATCTGACTCCTCGAATATCCTTGTCAGTCTTAAACCATTCACGTCAGTTCTTTCTAGATTCCTTCATAGTGATATTATAGAAATCTGCGTGGACATAATGTTTGTGAGTGTTGATTCATTTATAAATGTCTGTGTTTAATAATTAAGAATCATATGTTAGTGATACGTTAAAAAATAATTTTGTACACATCAAAAAATGAACTGTTGTTTTTACAGTATAATTCTGGCAGCCGAGGATCCAATTTAAAACTCTAAAATGCACAATAATAAACTGTAAAGCAAGCAATTTTACAGTTTTTTACTGGAAAGTAAGCAATATTACAGTTTATAGCAGCAAAATTTAGCTATATTATATTGTAAAAAACAGCAGTATAATATTGGCAGCAGAGGTTCTAGTTTAAACCTGTAAAATGTATTGTAATAAACTGTCAAATAAGTAATTTTACAGTTTATTACAGTAAAATTAGCTTTTTTAGTTTAGTCCTGTAAAGTTAGTGATTTCATAGTTTATTACTGTAAATTTTGCAATATGTACAGTTTATTACTATAAAGGTATCTGTATTATACTGTAAAAACAACATTCCTTTTTTTACAGTGTACAAAATTGTTTTTTTTTTAAGTTCAAGAAGTTTACATATTGATTGTATTTATTTGTTTGTTAATGAAAAATAATATTTTTAACACTTTTCAGTTTTAGTTCTTTGTCTATTTTTTGTGAGCGTTGAGCAAGTATTTTGCATTGCTACTTTTTCATTATGCATTGTATCAAAATTGCAAACATAAATAGCCTAATTTATTAATTGTTTCTGTTGTATCGTTTTCATTTTTGCTCTATCTCGTATTTTTGTGAAATCTTTAAAAAAATTGTCAGTACCTTTTGTTTCGAATCGACTTCTAAGTACATCTTCGGTTGTTTGTTTAATTTTTTATTTATTTATCCCTTGATCCAGGGCGATGATTTTGTCGAATGTCTCTTCCCTCACCAGTTTATTTTTGCATCAATAAAAGAGTTTCTTATAGCCCCGAAACACGCATAAAACATGTCCAAGATTCTACTAGTCATTTGCGCAAAAGTTGTTTTTTAATATTTATAACTTATGACACAAAAGCACAAATTTAATTTTTTTAATTTATGAACATGCGGTTAAATTTGTTTTTGTTTCCCTTAATTTCTGGGAGAATAAGTGTTACCTAATTTTGCAATATTAAAGCTTTTCTTTTGATTTTGATTAGAAATGAATGCATTGTAGTCGTATGTGCGGATGTGCACATGTGTGTATATGTTTGCTCTCAGCGAATTTTGATCAAGATCGAATGATTATATATGTTATCGTTAAAGTATATAATGCAGTTATTCTATAGAGTAACTAGTTATCCCATGAAATAACTGATCGTGTCCGTTAAAGTGTGTAATATGCTAATAATTTGACACTTTAATTAGTTATTCTATGAAAGGTATTCTATTAATTAACTAATGAGAGACAGTTAAAGTGCAAAATAATAAATTTACCTAAAATGAAATAACTAAGTATTCCTTAAATAAACTAATGATAGGCAATAAAAATGTAAAAGCAATTTATCTAGTTTATGCAGCATATAAAAGTTATTTATGGAAATGTGCCATAAAATCATTTGTTACAACAAGGATTACTAAAATAACACTTGGTAGTACAAAGAACATTATTTCTAAAACAAAAACATTTTTTGTTGACACACTGGGTTTTATCTTATACTTAAAAGCTTATACTAAAGCGTAAATTTACTTTATACTAAAAAACGAGACATATGATATATATTCTTTTGCATTTTAACGGGTTGCAGATCGTTATTCTATGAAATAACTAGTTAAACCATGAAATACAAGAGTTTTACACTTTGACGGACACGATCAGTTATTTTATGTAAAAACTAAATATTCTATAAAATACGAATTTTATACTTTAACTGTAACATATACATTGAATTCTCTTAAGAACATACAGACACACTCTGTTCCATTTGCGTATAGTAATTAAGGGAATGAATTAACTTTGTCCAAAGCATGGATTAAAAAGTAAAAACTCTTTTTAAACACAGGAAAAAAAATGAATGAAGAAATAAACGAAAATGCTTTTAAATTCTTTTCAATTTACACAAAGAAAGTGGATAAAACTAGTTCAGAAATTCCTTTAAATAGCTGGAAAATGCAGCTGGAAAGTTCGAAAAAACAACACCAGTTCTTGTGTGTACTGTCGTAAGTGCTGCAGCTTTTATGGTGATTAGCCCCTATGCACCTGCCACCGAGGCCTGAGACACTTGCAAGGACAGGGGAAGCATCTTTACGACATTCTATTTGCAGAAGAACGCGGGCGGTAGGGAAATTTCGTACGATAGCTCTGTGTTTGAGTTCTGAAAATGAAACAATTGTAAATGTATAAATATTAAACAATTTCAAATAAATGAAGAAAGTACCTTACCACATAAAAGAAAAAACCCGCTTTTAATGGCAATAGCTTCTCTATCATAGTAATAAAATACAAATTCGTTCCGATTGAATGTTTCACACTTTTCAGGGTAGCTCCAATTATCTGTTTTCTGCTTAACTTCTAGAAATATCTCTAAGGGCCCTGCTCCACATTGAAGTAAAGCAGAAAAATAAAGCAGAAACGTAAAATGGATTACATGGTGTTCCTATGGAAATTACCCGGATTTTCGGTTTCTGCCTTTGGTTTCGGTCGCGTTTTACGCTGATGTGGAGCAGGGCCCTAACACTTGACATACAATAAAGTGAACTTTTCGATTTTCAGAGTGTATTTATTAGTCTTGTCACGGGTAAAAAAAAATCATGTACGGTTTTTACAATGCAACTTACTTGTTTTCCCCGTTGTAGATGGTTTATTTGTTTTTTAATAAATCTTTAGTTAATTTATTTGCTGAAGTTTCAAACTACACTGTAAGAAATGAATGTTGTTTTTACAGGTTATTTTAGTTATAATACAGAGTAATTTTATTGTACTAAACTGTAAAATTGCTAATTTTACACTTATTAGCTGTAAAATTGCTAATTTTACACTTATAAGCTGTAAAATTGCTAATTTTACAGTGAATTTTACAGTTTTAAACTGGAACCTCGGCTGCCAGTATTTTAATGTTGTTTTTTCAGAATAATATTGCTAAATTTTACGGCAATAAACTGTAAAATTGCTAGTTTTACAGTTTATTACTGTGCATATTGCAGTTTTAAATTGGAACCTCGGCTACCAGTATTATACTGTAAAAATAACAGTTCCTTTTTCGTAGTGTACCTATTAATTGATAACGTGGACGAAGTTGCAAGTTACAAGCAGAATCGTTTAACATTTAACAAGCAGGAAAGTAATTTATACTTTTATAAACTTGTGCCTATTGATAACCTTGTAAATTAATTCTTTTATAACCTGTTAATAGGTTAATTTTTCTTTAGTGTGTTAATCAAGCAATCACATCCAACATTTAAAAATCCAACTGAAGAAAATACTTAGTGAGATTGTTCCATGTATTTTGAGTTGCAGATTTAACTGAAATATTGTCAAAGAGCAAGTTAGTGGAATATCAATTGTATCTGATAGCAACGAAAAAAATTGCTTTAAACTAATCTTATCGTGCCTGACTTTATTAGTAACGTTTTATCGTGCCTGACTTATAGCATAATGTAAATTCTAAAAAAGCCACATCAACTGAGCTGTATAAGGTTTTTGTGCTTTCTAGTACAAAATTCTAATGCGTGCAAAGAACAAGTGCCAACATAAATTGCAAACATTTCCTACATCAAAACATCAGATACATTTAGAGATGTTCTCCAACTAACTGAATTGATGTTAAAAAGTTTAGTTAAAAAAGAAATATGTTGTGTGACAAAGGTGAGCGTTTAACAATTGTTGAACCTACTGTATTCGTAAATGAATTTGTTTTTTTTTTCCCATCTGTAACAAAAATTATAACTTTTCACATCACTTCTCATTTTGTTCTATTGCTTCATTAATTATTCCACTTTGTTAATTGTCTTCAAATGAACATCTTCGCAATCGCAAACTTCCCTAAAAATGTGCATTGTGTTTTTTTCGGTGGTAAATAGTGTCACAACATATCAAGACGAGCTCTAATCAAACAAACAGTTCCGCAACTTATTTTGATAGAAAAAGTTTGATAGAAGGCTTTCCCGCAACCAAATGGAAATGTAAATCTTCCGCAAACAATGCTCGTTAATGTGTTGACAAAAGGCGCCTGTTTGTAGGCATTGCTTGTGGGATGATATTCCATCAAAAATATACCTCACTGGAAACACCACAAAAAAAAGAAGAATGAAGAACAAATAAAGGGGTGAGAGAATTTCGAACAAAAGAAAGATGGAAGGTGTATCGGGGTGCAGTGGTTGTCAGCAAACAAGTATTATTTCCCGATTTTGAAAGAGAGGGCTATAATCGCCGAGAGACAAAAGGACACCCATACAAAATGTAGGCACAAAAGCAAGATGGCGGGTTAGCTGTTTAGCATAAAACCAAAACAAAGACGTTGGGAAGATTTCGGCGGGAATTTGCGAAAATTCCAAGAATATGTAAACAAGCCAGGGGAGCGGCGAACAATGAAAGGAATAGGTGTTTGGAATAGCTAAGCGATTTCTAAAATGTCATTAAAATAACCATATTAAGAAAGGATCGTTTTGTTGAGGCGTGGTTTTTCCTGATTTCTTTTTTGGCAAACGGATTATTTTGGGTTTCAGATTTCCGCAAAGATTTGATCAGATTAGACTTGACAAGAAGAAGAAGAAAGTTTATTTGAGAAAATAAGAAAAATGATGTTGTCGAACAAGAAAGATTTTTATTTAGAAAACTTCTTAGATAAAGCTGATGCTTTAATAGAAGAATAAATACAAAGCAGATGTTTCTAAAAAGAGGGAAAGAACAAAGTATTTTTAGAATGTTTCAAAACGAAAAAGAAACTTTTTCTGAAAATTTATTCAAATGTTAGTGTTCCGTTTGAACGAAAATATCTACACTGATATTATCTTGAACAACTATACAGTTTTTTATGAACGTTCTTAATCTTAAAGGATCTTTGTAACCTGTAAAGTAAAATAATATTTTAAATAGATCTATTTATTTGAATTGACTTTCTCTGTCGGGCTAAGAACTGATGTCAAGAAAAATATTCATTAATACATTTACGAAAACAGTTGGAAAACTATTTATGGTTGTAAATAAAGTTTCATCTTCTATTTTGGTAACTTCTTTCTGAAAGTTGACAGAAGTTATTCGTTTGCCTTCGTATACATAGGCCAAGACAAAAATCATTACAACGCCTATTTTTCAGCATTGGTGCCTATACGTTTAACTATTAATTTATCAGAAGCTCCAGCATGTTTTATACCAGTAATCCCAACTTTACCACACATAAGAAAGCTTTTTTTTCACGTCCAACAGTAAGTTCGATATAAGTTTTAAATACGTATCCTTAGATAAATCATCATCATTAACAATATGTATATATATATATATATATAATAGCAATATTAAAACTTCTTTCTCCTGGTGCAATTACTGTAAATTTGTACGCTACTTTAATCTGAAAGTTTTTAAAAAAATTTAAATTGTATTTTAAATTTAGAAAAATGACAGTAAAGTGAAGTAAGAAATTGGCACATAATTGCATATTCTTTAAAAGTTAGAATTGGCTCTTAGAATTTTTGATGTTTCCTGAATTTTAAAAGTGTTTGTCATTCCTAACCAGACAATGTATGACAATTTAGCTCAAATGAATTTTTCCGAGATAATGCTGTTGCTAGTAAAATTATCAATAACGGTTTAAAAATAATGTTCAGGCATAATATTAATAAAATTAATTCAGTTATTTTTACTTCATTTTACAAAGTAAAATAACATTTTATTCCGGAAAAGATTCCCCTGCATTATCAACAAAAATTTCTATTATGATCATCATTTAAAATCATCATTTCTTTTTTGTGTTTCGAATTTTCATTTTAAGATTACAGATGTCAATAAAAAAGCATTAAAATTATTTTAAGTTTGAAATGGCCATGCTCCATATTTATTGAAAAAATATTGAAAAATGTCTGAGAATTCGTTAAAAGAAGTAATTCCTTTAAAAAAATGATGCTTTTAAGATGCAAAACTTATAACATTAGCAAGTCGATGCACGCACTCACTCCTTTTAGTTGCTAAAAATATCGAAAACCTAATTGGCGTTCGAGGAAGACCCACACACTGTGAACAAAAAATGAATGTTGTTTTTACAGTATAATACAGCTGATTTTATAGTAATAAACTGTAAAAATTGCTTGTTTAATAGTAATAAACTAAAAATTGCTTGTTTTACTGTAAGAAACTAAAATTGCTAACTTTTCGGTGCTAAACTGTAAAATTGCTAATTTTACAGTAATAAATTGCAAAATTGCTAATTTTATAGTTTATTACTATGCCTTTTACAGTTTCAAACTGGAACCTCTGCTGTCACTATTTTACTGTTGCTTTTACAGTATAATCCAGCTAAATTTTACTGCAATAAACTCTAAAATTGCTAACTTTACAGTAAGAAAATAATATTGCTAGTTTTGCAGTTTATTACTGTGCATTTTACAGTTTTAAACTGAAACCTCGCCAAGCCAGTATTCTACTGTTTAAACAGCAGTTCATTTTTTGCAGTGTAAGGCAGTACCAGGGGTTCAACAAATTTATTAGCTGCTTTCTCCACAAACGCAAAAATAATCTTAGTATCAAAGACAAACCCATATTTTGGAAGGGAAAAACTTCAAACCAGCAAAAGAAACCACAAATTTCTAATCTGTTTCTCAGTCATTTAGTACATGTCCTTCAGAAGTAAGATTAATTACTCGGGCTTCCCGAAGTCTTATATTAGCTACTATTTTTACACAACCTAAGCTCATCGATTACTTAAGATTTTACTTTAATGAAAGCTCCGAAATCTGATAAAAACAGAACACGGGATTCGGCCGGTGCAGGTACTAACAGAACCTTATTCACTTTTTTTTCTGCAGATGTAGCGCTGCTTGTTAAACATTGAATGACAACCTTATGATACTTTGAAAGCTGCGCGAAAAAAATAGATTGGAAAAAATCCTGGCCGCTTGTTAAACTGGCGATCGTAGCGCTTACTCATGCGTGTTATACGAGTGGAAAATTTAATTGGAAGCAGGAATTAATGTGAACCGAAACGGGTCTGAGACGATGAATGATTACGGGGATAATACGACTCACGAAAAGTTTTGTGACTGTATCAGGAATATCAGTCCGCAGCGAGGATTTTTGACACTGTCCACATCCATTCGTTAATATTTGACTGTGGAATGTTTTGTTACTAACGTTAAATGTCGAAATAATTCCTTTTTTATGTGCATAAAAATATTTAAACATGAGTTAAAAATAAAAATATTTTTGAAAAAAAATAAAAATAGAACCGACTTTAAAACAATCGGCAACTGCTCTAAAAAGCAAAATATAATTTTATTCTTTGAACACTATTGATACTACATTTAAGCACAATTTTTGAAGTCGGAGCAAAAACACTAAATACAATCATACGACACTACAATTCAACTACATATATAATTTTAATGAATCTATGTTCTTTAATCATTCACATACACATCGACAACCACATATATTTTTAACTGTACAAATATTCTGTTCTTAATTTTCAATGGTTTCTCTGAAAAATGTTGGCAAAAAATGCGGTTGAATATCATATTACCTACCGTTTTTGAGCCGACTTCAAAAATTATGTTTAAAAGTAGTATCGATGGTGTTCAAAAAGTTTTAATTCAGCAGTATTGCAAGTCTATTTCGAAAGTTTCAAACCACGTTTCGTGAGTCTTCCAAACATTTTTTACATTACTAATTACAGCATTGGTTGTATTAAATAAAAAAAAAACTAACTCTTTGTGCTTTAAAAAGTTGTAGAACACATAATAAAGTTACTTAAAAAATACAATAACTTGATCAAAAAACTGGTAAATTCCTACTTTAGGGTCTGGGTTTGGCGATTTTTTTCACTGTGGGCAGAATAAATAAATGGTTGCCAGGAAACCATAAATCTAAATTAGAAACCATAAATCTAATGGTTGCCAGATTTAATAATTTATCACCGGACCTTAAACTAGGATTCATCCAAAAAACTGCTTTAATTAAAATAGTGAATGATCAAACTAGTTTTTTAGTTGAATATTTAAATAAAATTTCAAAACCTTCAAACACGCTATATTTTAACAGTTGAATTACAAAGAAAAATTACTGAACTAAGTATTCGAAGTAATCCTTATATCTATGGAGATCAAATTACATTACAATTGGTATAATCCTGATCTTTGCAAGATTTTGTAGACTTATTTGAATAATGGCCTGATTTATAGCTTTTTTCAATTACCAATACATTGTTGACAATAACAGTTGTTGTGGTTTTGCTCCGATTTTGCTTTTGATTATGTAGGATTAGCAACATTCAAATTTCGTAAACGTTTGAACAGTGGAAGCTTCGTACTTTTCGATAATTCAATGTTTTCTGATATCCTAATACTGTTATTTTGCAACATTTTATCTTTCAGAGCTACTGTTTTACTTTTGATAAGCTGCACTGATAAGCAAATATTTCCCTTCGCCCAGAAATGCTAAATGATTTCAAACAAAATTGATTTTAAATTCCTACTGGTACATAATAACAGTAATATTTCAAAAATACTCCCAAATTTCGATTTGATTAATGTTCGAAAACGTGGTTCTCTTCAGCTTTGACATCTTACTAAATTAACTGTAGAAAAGTGGGATAAGCCTAATTGGTCAGTGGCATTGGTTAATTTCAGACTTTTCCTTAATTTTTGCTCATAGAAGCCAACTTTTTTTCTCTCGTTGAAATATGCTTGATTAATGATGCATCAAATGAGCTATCGAAAATATGAATTTTAATATGGTCCTTGAACTGTTCTTGCTTTTTCAGCTGAAGTCACATGGCTGTACTTCCTGCAGCATTCTGGGCAATCGAGACAAGGTCTTTAAACAATTTAGTTTCAAACTTCAGTCACGAACGAACAGTTTGCTGTATCTACACTAGCAAACTGTCAACAATGTTGTTAATTTTGCTTAAATATTATGCACCATTCATATAATAATGAACTGTTCCATAAAGTAAATATAGATGTCATAAACTGTTCATAAGTAATCATCTTTTCAGAATCATTTAAGAAAAAAAACCGGATAATCACTCTGATTTCCATCATCTACTTCTATGTAGCTGAAGGGGGTACCCTTTAAAAAAATGTGTAGGTGGGAGCATTCTGCATCCAAATTGATGTCTTAAAAAAGTGGCAATTGTTTAAGTTGCCCCACTTAATCCAGTCTGTTATAACATACCAGGCAATCGGGCCAATCCGCCATCCCCCCCCCCCTTTTTTTCCTAAATACGCCATCCCTTTGTACATATTCAACAATGTTAAATTTAACAAATTATGGGATGACGTATGTGAAAATTTATAAAACAACCCACATGGGTAAACATTCAATTTTGGTACATAAATAAGAAAAATAATTTTGGTTAACAAAAATTGAAATAAAAATATAAGAGTAAAATATTTAAATGAAGGTAATGGGAAAAAAATAAGTAATTTAAAAAAATTCATTAAAAATAAAAAATAAATAAAAATAAATAAAGGAATAAATAAATAAATTAATTAATTAAATAAATTAAAAAGAAAAATAATTAAAACATTATAGTTAAAAGAAATGAATATAAAGAAATAACAGAAGAAAGAAAAAGGTGCAGTTAATAGCATTGAAATTTAAAAAAAAATCCTAAAAAACAATGCTCGTGGTCTGTTAGAAAAGAAATAAGAGCAGCAATTTTCTTTTTGCCAGTCCGCCCCTGTAGGAGTCACTAGGTCTGCAAATGTTGAAGAGCCAATACGTAGTTCTATTAGGAACAAACAGTTTTATACATTGCATCGCTTTGACTCTCACTTAGTTTTCATCAGTGGTTAGGCAGGAAATATTTTTTCCCATCTTCTAATTCACTTACAAGACATAATCCTTAAAGAAAGTTGCATTCATGGATCATAATTCGGCTCACTTTGCGTATTTAGTTCAATAAGAAATAAAATTATTTTAAAATTTTACGCTTCGTTAAGTTTTACAAGTTTAGTTCTTTTATCTCTTACTCAGGTAAGTAAATCATGACTACTTCGTCTTCAATCACGTACGCAAGAATATTACTTGCAATTTTCTTACTTCCAAAAACACTTATTCGTTCAAACACTGATCGTAAAACTAAAAATGGCTCAAATAACAGTAACTTTGTAACAAGTTTTCCTACTTTTGTATAAGTTCAGAAAGGAAGAAAGAGAATGTGACACCAAATAACAGTAACCGGCCCATTGAGTCTGAAATATATTTTGGTTAGCATATTAATGAGGTGAACCAAATATTGTTCTATATTACCACAAATTAAGTCAAATTAGTTCCTGGTGCTTATGACAACTTTGCTATCTTTTTCGCCAAAATTTGGAAATTTTGCGCAGCATTTAGCTTTCAAACTTTCTCTCAGAATCGTGCATCCAATTTTTATGACCTAGCTTTCACTTTACTTTTGCGAAAAGATTTAGTTGCATAATTTTCCTGAAGATGATACCCCTCTTGCAAAAATTTATGTATTAGGTGACAAGTAATAAGAGAACTTCTAACTTTTTTAGAAGTGGTAAACTAATATACGCACATTATTACGCTAGTTATAGTTCTATAGAATTAGTATGAATATTTATTAAAATAATAAAATCTTTCAAGTAAGAAATTTCCCATGAACCTTCACTAATGGTCCTACACCGAAGGCATAATTGTACTAAGTGTTTTTGTTTGAATTTAGAAGAAAATAGGAGGCTACAAACAAAAAAAAAGAAAAGTGATTACAATTACTGCAGAGTTAAGTACAAAATATCCTCAATGAAACGATCTATACTAAGAGAGGGCTTTGTTGAGTATCTCATCCAGAAAATATTACAAACAAAACTACATACTAAAAGTCAAACAAATTAGTTTGTTAAAAGAGTAAGACGTTTTTCCTCGGAAATAAGTGTGAGATATCCTGCTGCTGTTCTAAGGAGACGATACACAACTGAATAATACAGCTTAGAATTGAATCCGCTACAAATAAGGGAGGTAGTACTCATAAGCACACGGACGATTCTAAATATACATTCAGAGATATCTTTTGCTTTTCTTACGAATAGTTTAATAGCTAATAAATGCATAAGTATCTTCCAACTTCCAACTCTACTTTAGGCTTAAAATATGGCAAAGAAAAAAACCCGCAAATTTTGAAATATTCATTTTCTCTTTAGCAGTATGCGGAAAAGTTGGAAGAATCGTAAGACAGAGCGATTGTCACTGTATGAACTGAATAATTTCTTTAAAATTTTAATTATTTTTTTTATAAATATCACGGTGTGATGTCACTTTAAGTTCCAAGCTTACCCTCAAATTATGTAAATTTTTACTTTCTAATAATTTTTTCTACAAACCTTAATCTTATCTCCTTATCCTAATGTGTGAAAATCTGGACATATGTTATTAATAAACTGCGAAGTCAAACACATTGCGGAAAGTAAAACAAAATATTGGAAAGACTATCCCACTTTTAGCATTAGGAACACTATGACCATGTTATAACTGAAGAGGGTATTTTCCTGCCATACATAAATGTTTAATTTAAAAAACAATTTGCATTGCTTTTCTGACAACTTCATAGTTATAAGCTATTCCTCAAGCCTTGTGCCTAAAGCTACATGAATATTAAGTCACCCCAACACACAATTTGGCAGTGCTGGGAAATGTTATGGATTTGCTAACTTTCACCTATTATAGACTTTGAGAAAAATCGAGGCTGAAACACCTTTTAAAGACAAAACCAATCTTTTTCTCGAGAGCAGTAAAGTGGCAGTGACAAATGGTACCGTGTTGAGTACTTGCTCAATAAAATTCCCTTTAACCCTTTATGCCCCGACGGGACTCAAAAGTCCCGCTCATATTAATTTTGTATTATGAATCCTAAATGGCTGGAATCACGCTGTTACTTAAAAGTACTACTCCTTGTACTTTGCTGAGAGGTCTACAGATGGTACCTGCGATTGGAAACAGCTTCCGTAGGGGCTCTAAGGTGCAGGGGCTCTTAGACCCTACTGATTGTTAAATTTTTTTTATTCGTTATATATGTTGCTTGATGTATTTTTAACCCCCCGACGGCTCGGCAGTTCCAAAATTACATGTTAAATGGACGTGATAAGACGTCCAGAACCGTCAGGGGGTTAACTAAAAAACCGAAAAATATGTATAAAAAATTCATTGCTAAATTAATTTGGGACGTAAAGGGTTAAATTTAACCATTCCTAGTCTGCCAGTTGTTACAAGTCTCACTTCTTCCTTGCGATTGATGCGAAGGGTTGAAACAATCCCAGCTCGCGAGCGCTCTATGTAGCCAAAGTAAAAGCCAAAAGGGAAAACTGCAACTCAACTCGATGCTTTCGCCTACTTAGTCGCAGCTAGTTACCGCGGCTAATTCGTGAGCGCAAAAACCAAGTGACGACGATGATAGTAACACGCGAGAAAACAGAAATAAACCAAAATTAGAGAAAAACGAAAATCCTGCTCCAGTGGCAGTGATCTATCTTCGGGTCCAGGCGGCCGGAACTAATGGCATATTATTCTTACAATATTTCAAGCGTTCACTGTGGCTTTGTGAGGCTTTTCCCTTTCGAGCAAGGTAGGGCTAAAATCCATTGAAAGACGCTATTGGGAAATTAGTAATTGTTATACGGGCACAAAAGCATTTTTAACATGAATATATAGACAAACATTACATGGTGCAAAAAGAGCAGTTTATTAATGTTTAAAATAGAAGGAAACGTTTTCAATTACAAAAAAAAGAAAAAGGAGTTACTTTTAGTGTCAAAGCGATTGTCTAATTAATGACCTATAACAGAACATAACAATATTACATAAGAACTATTTCAAACACAGACTTTTCTTAATATGTTTGCTTTTGACAATTTCTAGAAATTTCTGGAATATCCTCAAGCATTTGTAATCTGTTTTTGGTTTCTAGTTTTTATGAAATGCAATATTACTTATTTTTATTTCAAAAATTACACCTGTTTCTAGAAGTTTTTTTTTTTTTTTTAAGTTGATTCGTACTAGTCCACACAATATTTTGTTCTCCCTACTCCAGAATCTTTCTTGCTTCTCATTAAAAATGTTTTCGTTATATGACATTATCAAGCATGTGCAATTGGTCAATTGGCACTAACCTAAAAAGACAACTGCTTGTTTTAAAACGATTTTGCAACTTAATGTCAGCTAAAAACTCTATTCTGAAATTGTGAACATTTCATTTTAATGTACCAACATATACCGGATTAAAAGGAGCATGATTATAGAAAAGACAGAAATTTCGTGTTATTAAGTTACAGCACAATGCTTTGATATTCATAAAAATCATGTAGTTTCACAAAAGAAACTATAATTAAAAACTTCATGAAATCAATTGAAGTTAGGAAACAAATTTGCAATTTCATCAGCAGAAAAAATATTGATTTAATTGAACCAAAAAGCATTATTAATAAGTATCTGGGCTGCCTCTGGCATTGACCACAACACGGAAAGAAGTAGAATCTCTCTCTCTCTCTCTCTCTCTCTCTCTTTTAGAAACATAACTGACAAAGTTTTGTAACATTTCTTTTAATTTTTCATTATGCTGAACTACCTTGGGAGTAAATTAAAACTATTTTTTACGAGAATGATATACAAATATTCAATAGTACTTCCTGCTGAGATAAAGTTTATAATAGTCATTTGGCAAGGGATTTAACATCAAGAGTTCACTTGCTGTCGTGGAATCCATGTATATGTGTGTTTATTGAAACAGTAATTATATTTTTTAAAAAAAAAGCACTTTCTAAACGGATAAGATAGGTGGTAACAATGTCATTTTTTTAGTATCAAGCAAAATATCCAAACTTCTAGTAACACTGGATTGCAATAGAGGTATGACACATATTTATACCAAAAATGAATGGTGTTAACTACAATTATATTTAAGAAATGTATTCACATACCGTGAACTCTCGATTATCTACGAGGGTCTTGGGGGGGGGGGGAATGTTTTTTGTTCGTAAATTTCATTTTTTCTTAACATTTCTTATCTAAGAGTGCGGTGTACTTCATACAATTAATTATTGCACCTGGGCATTATCGTAAGTACCACTTCTTTATAGATTTATATGCTGGAAAACCTCAAATGCAAATATTTTTTTACGCTGTACCTATCGTCACTGTTTGTACATATCGCGTTTTACGTGTAATGCAATTATTTTACGTTAAAGACATTTTTTGTCTTCTTTACCCCTCATTTTATGCCTTTTCGGATTATCAACAATTTTCGTTTTCCACGATACCAGTGCCACTCAATTCTGCGGATAATCGGGAGTGTAATGAAAAAATTAAAAAGTCTCAAACTTCTAAGAAATTGTGTCATTATACAACGTAACTGTTTTTCTAATTGTCATTAAAAAGCAGTAAAAATGACTGATTGGGCAATCCATTGTTAAAATTAACATCATTTAAAGTTCGAAATATCATACGTCGTCTCCGCCGTAGATAATCCGCAACACATAACCCCGAACAGTGCTCTCATACGATCTGTTTTCCTACCAGCTGTGTGGAGCTCAACCTCCGCTTTTCCCCCAACCTCCATCCCAATTTAGAGCCACTGACCGTAGTTCCAGAGCGGGATGAATTGCAACACGCATTCCCCTGCTGCCCACCACGGCTCCGATACCCTTTTTGGATACCGGTAATAGGCCATTTATCTTGTCGGCTCCTGGGATGGCCCATAGTGCGCGCTCGATGGCCCTTTTTTTGTTCTTTCTTCTTTTTGCAAGTTTGTTTCGGTCGAAAGGCTGATGTGTAACGAGCAATAAACTACGACGCCTCACTAATTACAAGGTGCTGTGTGTGTCCGTTTGTGTTGTGGGATGTGCGAAAATTCAATAGAGATCATTTGGGCAAAATATCATTGTCATTTAGTATATGCCTAAATTTTCAACTTAATGTCAAGAAGCATTGTGGAGTTCAGCTGCTCAAAAAGTTTTGAATATCCTTTTTGGATACTAGTAAAAGGGCATTTAGCTTGCCTGCTCCAGAAATGACCAATATTCCATCGCTGGCTTTTTTTTTTTTACAAGCCTTTTCATCCGTATCGGTCGAAAGGCTTATGTGAAACGAAAAATAAACTAAGAGGATTCGCTAATTACAAGGTGCTATATGACAGTTTATGTAGTGGGGTGTAGGTTTGAATTCGGAAAACTCAATAGAGATCATTTAGGCAAAATATTATGAAACTCGCGAATAACATAATAAGTAATTTATACATTTAACAAGCTACTATTCACTACATTTTGCAAAATTAAAAATGTATTTATAGTAAAGTTCGACCGAGTACCCTTTTTGGATGCTGCTATTTAGGAGGCATTTTAGTCGGCTTCTGGTTGACCCATAGTTCTTAGTAACATCTTAACAATTGATCCCCCCCCCCACCGCTTCTTCTTCTTTTATAGTCTTTTTCGTCCACATTTGTCAAAAAGTTGATGTATAACAAGCGATAAACTATGACACTTTAAGGCTTTCAAGGTTTTTGGAAGGGGTGTAGGGAAGAGTTCAGAAAAATTTGGTTTATATCATTGAAAAAAAAAATCTAATATATAAACACAGAGTACAATCAGTTTTTGATATGATACTATACTTTGATACTATACTTAATGTTGTCACACTTAAAAATACATAATAAAAAACATAATGAAGTACAAATACTCACCCTGTTCTGGATATGCTGTTTGGATTCCTGTAATAGGTCATTTTTCTAGTTAGATCTAAGGGGCGGTTCATAGTACTTGCTCGCTGGGCTTTATATACATCTTCCCTTCAAACTTGTTTTAAAGGCATTGGTCGAATGGCTGATGTGTAAAGAAATATAAACTATGACGCCTTATTTATTGCACTGTGCCACGTGCCACATGACTGTTTGTAGGTGAGCTGACTCATCCGACATTTTGGTTCCAAAATGGTGGACGTGGAACCACTGATATCTGTACTCAAGTCGCATTGAAGAAAAGTGGAAGCTAAGCTTGAATTGTAGCTGCATAGATGATATTTGACTATTTTTGTCTATATGACAAAAACATTTCATAAACTCAGGCTTAAAACAAATGCAATATGAAAATAGACCCAATTTCATGAAACATTTCCCAATAAGCTGTTTTTAAATTCGAGAAATAAGTTATCTTTTTAAATTTACCTAATATGGTGCTTTATTCAATTAATCATAAGTTATTTTACGCTAGAGCAATTAGGTATAATATTAATGTACTTCAAATACCTGTAACAAGGCTGGATCCAAGAATGTCTTGGAACCAAAATATCAGACAAGTCAGCATGTCCTCTAAAGGAGCTCTAACGTTCGTGCTGCAGGAAGGGGGCAAGAATTGAGAAGATTCACAGTACACTGTTAAATTTTAGAGAGTCAAGTGACATACCTCAGGGGGTGCCGCTGGTGCTACAACGTTTCACCCTTAAAGGTATCTTGTGCAACCTGTAGTTTTAATAGTATGTGAGGCTTTTAAACAAAAGTCGACGAAATTCGAAGAAAAATAAATAATTGATAGCTCTATGTGTCGTGTGGAAAAATTAAGTTTGAAAAGGTGCTTGAAGTGAAATAAATTTGGGAATACTGTGCTACGACGGTAGTTTTGGTTGGCTGCTAGCTAAATGCTATATGTTGGAAAAGACTCTTGGAAAAAAAAAAAAAACTTTAGTTAAGCTTCATGCCTATAAAATTCCTATCATAGTAACCACGACGGAACCACTAAGCACTAAAAACGTTTAAAATACTGATCTATAAAGTTACTATAATTAGTGAAAAAATGGCTCAAAAGGGGCTTTTTAAATTTCGAAGAATACGGCATAAAAAATGAAACTCTACGAAGAGCATAAAGTCAAACTTATTCTTTTAAACTGTATTCTTCATAAAAGAACTATGAGAAAGGAATCAGAATCCATTAAAATGGTAATTTAGAATTGCAAGGCGTTATCTGAATGAATGCAATGAAATTATGTTGTATGAAGGCATGCTTAGAGTACATTTGATTAAAACCTCTTCAGTCCTAAGGTGAAGGTACACATAAGTGTACCTTCAAAGTTTTTCATTTATATTTGGTTGCAAAGTAAATTCTGTACCTCAGAACCAGACTAACGTAAGTCCATTTTCGTCATTTTTCAGTAGAGGGGAAAAAAGATGTATTCGACAATCGTTTTTCCCCTCTACCGAAAAATGACGAAAATGGACTTACGTTAGTCTGGTTCTGAGGTACAGAATTATGAAGCAAAAAACAAGCATTATAAATTCTAAGATTATAGTCATTAATTTTTCATCAATCCCAAATCTTTTTATCTGAGTATCAATCAGACCTAAAATAAAAGTTTTAAAACTTTAAATTCAAATTTTCATTCATGTTTTAAAAAAATCAGGATTGAAGAAGTTAAGCTTATAGTTTGCTATCAAGTGCTATAACTTTTTATTAAACTAACAATTGTTTAAATTCAACATATTTAAATGCAGACTGCCTATGCGGCGTTGCAGACTATGATACCCAGTTGCTCAGTGATAATGATACGTACATAACACTTATACACACATCATATACGTTATATAAGTATCATAAACAATTTCAACCAAATTATAACAAGCGTTAGAAATTCTTAACAAAGGTCCCATTGAATTGAAGTTCAGTACAATAAATTCTTGATGCAGTGATCTCAGCGGAATCATTAAATTCTGCGGAATTTATTGCTGATTACTTACAAAGTTCTGTGATTTAACATCTAAAGGTTGGTTGTTCACTGCTTTAAAAGTGCATTGCAAGAGTACATTGGATTTAGTAACATAAAAGAGAGGAAAATAAACAGATGTTTCGTTATTGCACATGCGTTCTTCTACATGCATTCTTAGAAAATATTGAAAATTGTTCTGTTCAAGAAATGGATGCACATTTCTTAAGCCACGCTTTTTCAGTTACTTAAACTCAGTATATTATTAAATGATCCAAAACTGATGACGAAAAGCAACTGCCTTATAGAAACTAAAATTTAATAGTAGAAAATCAAAACAGTTTTAAAAAAGAAAATTAACTGAGGATTTCGAATAAAAGTTTAATTTAAAATAAATAATGGAAGGCGGGAATATGGCCAAGAAACAGGGAGGGAGTGGGTTTCTAAATCCAATCCAATCTTTTCCAAAATTAGCCTAAAAACGCGCTTTTAGAGGTTCAATTTCAAAAATTTTTAAAGGGAGAGTCCTAAATCTATTCTTTTCCCCATAAGATGAAAATGATAGAATTTCCCTCATCATAAAGGGCCTACAAGTGCGAGTATGGGGCTTCAATTTGGATTGGATTTTAATCCTTGGATACGCATCCTTCTCCAATTAGATTTCGAAAACTTAATCTTGAAAAAGTTCCAAAAACAAGAGCCCCAAATTGCCGTTTTAACGCCTTACTATCTCAAAACTCTCGGAGAGAGAGTTTTTAATTTAAATTCTTTCTCCTGACGATACCAAAGATAGCTTACGAATACTTTTTACAATTTTTATTTTAAAACGATTTCCACTGAGGGTCCCCGAGACTCCTGAGGTTTCCCAGAACATCCTCCTCAAAGACCGTCTATAATTGCATTCTTGGATCTACAGTTTCATAGAATTTCGGAGTAAAAAAGTTAGAACACCCTCTTCTGTCACTATCGAAGATCTAAATAAAAATAAAATTGTAAAATAAAAGTAAAATTGAGCTTTTGGAACCCCAAACACTCCGATGTGAATTTCGAACTCACCCCTCCCCCTTCTTCCTCTGAATGGTTTGTTTGTGTACGCCACCGTCATAGATCACAGATAAAAATATCACACGTCAATTTCAATTTCCTCGACAGTCAATACGAACAGTACATACCAGTAAAAAGCAGAACAAGCTTGCAGATCGTTATGCTTAGAAGCCGACCTTTAAATGCATTAGCACGGCGCAGAAGTTAGAGAAACTGTGTTAATAGTGCTTTCTCATTAATAAAAATGGACAGTATTAACGATCAAAGAGGAGCAGTTTTACTCATCATTAGGGATTATTAAAGATATTCCTATTGTCCAGACGCATATTCTGGAGTACAAAATTAGAAACCGGTTGTTTTGGTGAAACACTCTCATTGGTCAAAACGAACAACATATATATCATCAAATCAACCAGAAAATTGCTTAAATGTCCTCCAGAATCTCAGTTGACAAACACCTATCCGTAGCTGCTTTACTCTTTAGACAAACCCAAAAACCTGTCATTTTACTGGTGAACTCTCACCAAGCAAAACCGACAGTCAGGGGCGGCCCTAGCAGTTTTGTCGCCCTGGACAAAAATGCAAAATGCCTCCCTTTCCCACGATTAAAGTTTGAAAAGTAAGAAATTGCTAAAAACTGTACAACCCAATAAATAGATGTTGGGAATTAAAAACCGCGTGACAAAATAAAATCTTGTAAGGGTCGGACTTAGACCAAATGTCGCCTTAAGTTTTTTTAGATATTGGGCCCCTTTTATAGAACAGGTCATTTTTGTCACCTATGTCTTTTTTTCGCTGATACAGAACCTCACGTTTTTTACACTTCGAGCTGTCTTTATTCTTTTCTTTTTTTTTTTATTCACTCTTGAAGCGGGGGGGGGGGGTATGATTAAAGTGAAGCAGTGACTATTTTTAATGACGTAGAGAATATCCGCAATTTCTGGGGATTTGGGGTTTTTCCCCTGAGGCAGTTTTTGAAAAATAGACCTAAAATGCTGCATTTTGGGGGTAATTAAGACTACAAAGTAACAGAAGGAAAATAGGTAAACAATACCTTTTAAAAGTTAGAACTTCTTTTACAAATTAAAATCAATCAAAGTAAAAATTGCTTATGCTTGTGGTTCTTTTAAATCGGTGATTCGTTTATTTTAATAGGCTATGTTGAAACAACAAAAAATGTTGCGTTGAAGGGCATTTAAATAACACGCTAAAACGTCGCTACATTCATACCTTTCTGAATTCCGAAGTACAAAAAGGATTATGTTTGTAAAACTCGTTCATACTTTTCTTTACTTGAAGAAAACTTTATTTTAGCCCAAATATAACTTTATTTTATCCCAATCATATTCAAGTTCAAATGCAGCCCCTAAACTATGCCGCCCCGGACCGGGGTCCAGGATGTCCGGCGCTAGGGCCGCTCCTGCCAACAGTATGCATTATCAATAAAGAGTAATTTCCCAAGGAATTAAAAGTTATTTGAGGCATACCTCTACTCAAAAACCTATAATAATAATGCCTAATGTGCAGACGAGTAGTCTAGAGTACACAATTAGAAACTGGTTATTTTGTTGAAACACTCTCACTAGTCAAAACAAACAATATATACCCTCAAAACAGCAAAACTTTTAAACGTCCTTCAAAATCTTAATGATCAAACACCTATCTATAGCTACCTTATTCTTTAGACAAAACCAAAAACTCTTCATTTTACAGGTGAACCCTCACCGAGCAAAATGGACAGTGACCATTATCAACAAGAGCAATTTCACAAAGAATTAAAAGTCATTTGAGGCCTGCCTAATACTCAGACACCGATAATAATAATGCCTATTGTCCAAACGTGTATTCTAAAGTACAAAATTAGAAACTGGTTATTTTGGTATAACACTCTCACTAGTCAAAACAAACAATATATACCATCAAAACAGCAACATTTTTAAACGTCCTTCAGAATCTTAGTGACCAAACGCCTATCTATAGCTATCTATTTTTGTAGACAAAACCAAAAACCCTTCATTTTACTGGTGAACTCTCACCGAGCAAAATGGACAGTGTCCATTATCAACAAAGAGCAATTTCACAAAGAATTAAAAGTCATTTGAGAAGACCTGCCTAATACCCAGACACCTATAACAAGGAGCAAGGCCGTAGCCAGGATTTTTTTTCGGGGGGGGTTCGAAGTGAAGAAAGTTTGTTTGAGAAAAAATAATAAACAAGAGGTTACAATGCCTTATGACGCAATGGGAGCATAGGCTGCTTGTACGGGGGGGGGGGGCAAGGGGACAGCTGCTCCCCTTCACTTCTAAAAGTAAAGGGGCCCTGCCATTCACTTTTTAGAGCGAAAAATTAACGGTCGGTTATTTACTGGGTGGATTGATTTATTTCATCAAAATTAAAAACTGAAAATACCACAAAAATGTTTTTTTTTCTCTCATCTTATTTCACAAGAAAGGAACTTTGAATTACAATGGGGATATCTACAGTAAAATCCATCCTGCTTTTGAGACTATTAAAGTTTTTGAGGTCATTTGTTAAAATCCAATAATATAACCAAATTTTACAAAAAACAGCTTTAGGGTGCCGCCCTAAGCTCTCCTCACAAACTTCTTTTGATCAACACGTTAATCAATGGGCTGTTGGGGAGAAGGAAAGGAGTCTTTCTCCTCTCCTGCATTATTTTTCAAATAAAAATATCAGACAGTGGCGTATATAGGTTTTTATTTCGGAGGGGGCCCATATAATCAAGTTTACCCCCCCCCCCCAACTTTCTTTTTTTTTTTCGCTATACTGTAAGACAGGTAGAAATTTTCAAATTGAATTAAAATATTAACTTTTGGAAAAGATAGAAAATTACAAAGTTTTAGATTCCCTCCAAAACTTTTCTTAAAATTGAAATTATTTATGCTACCTTTAATGACGTTGGAGGATCAAAACTCCCCTGGAAAACTTACGGAAACTTAAATTCTAAAAACCAATTTCAGGCTATCTTTAGTGACGTTAAAGGAATAGAGAAGGCATCTCTCCTGAAATATTTTAACATGGAAGCACAACTCAGGATATATTTCTTCATGATAGAATAAAAGAAAAGAAGATGAGTTTTTTTTTTTTTTTTGAACTGAAGTCTCATTTAAGTTATCTTTGGGAAGTAAAAGTTCAAAGACCCTCCCCTGAAAGATTTTCGATACATAGATGCGCAATTTCGCGCTCTCTTTGGAGACGCTAAGAGACAAAAAATGGTTAGGGATCTCCCTCCGAAAATTTTCAAAATTGAAACCTTAAGCCATCTTTACTTTAGACCATCTTTGGTAGTAACGTTAGCAAGGACTCTCTCCCGAAATGTTTCAAAATTAATGTTTTAAAAACATTTTTATTTAGGTTATCTTTAATACCGTCAAGAGAAGAGGCAGGATTCGAGCGCTGTGCCCCGAAATTTTGCGGCATTGAAGCTTCAAGAATGCAATTTTAAGCTCTATTTTTGAAACTGAAGGTTTATAATTTTACTTTTAGCAGAGGTGCCCATTACCCCCAGGAGCAAAAACTTATCATCCAAGAGTTCCACGAAGATCCCTCTTAAAACGAGAGCCACACGTGAAAAAAAAGGAAACAAAAACTTTTAAAAACTCCCCTTAAAAATAATTCAAAAACGCCGCTTACGCCATGATTCTTGATAGGAAAAACTGCTTTTAGGCTTTGTCTAACAACATTTAGGATAATAAAAGGATTTAGGGACTCGTCTGGAAATTTTTGGGGATAGAAACTGTAGTTCGGTTGCTCTCTCTTTTCTAAAAACACATTTTAGAGCTAAAGCCTATAGAAAAGTAAGGGGGACATCAACTACCGTTAACTGTTTGAATTTTAAATCTCTAAAATGCCATTTGAGGCAATGTTTGACCAAGGTATTGAAGAAGAAGGTGGAAAAGAACTCTCTTCCAAAAATTTTTGGGCATTGAAGTCTTGAAACTGCAATTAAATTACACGTTGTAAAAGCGAAATTTTAAGATATCATTGGACTCTTTAAGGGGGGGGGGGGGTCATGAGCCTTCTTTGAATTCATGCTTGGCGGATATACGGGCCTCGACTTCCTACCCTAAACCCACACTGAGAAGGCACTCTATTCTTTAATTTCACCACTGGTATAGAGATTGAAAATTACGTGCCCCTTCTAGCTCGGCCGGCTTGGACTTCTACCTCTTTTCGATTTTTTGTTTTGTTCAGCTGAAAGTTCGGAAATTATTTGTGCAAAAACAAAAACCGAAAATGATTGCACTTTATTTTAAATTTCTTGCCGGGGAGGAATGATTACACTTTATTTTAAATTTATTGAGTGTAGCATTATTTTAAAGACTCTTATTTCCTGACTGACTAGAAAAAAAGGGGGAATGAGAAGAAAGAGAGAAACGTAATTTGCTGACTAATAATCTACATGTGCTAAATATTTTTTCATTTAAAGATTTCTATTCAAAATGATTAGGATTTTTTTTGTGCATTTTCTAATTGAAATATCTTCATTTTCCCAAGACACATTCTTTTTTCTCTTGAGTAAAGCGCAAGGGCTCCCTGACCCTCTTGGGTTGCACCACTGCCTGGTGCCAGCTAACGAATTATTATTAGCAATAATTATTTACAGTGAACTCTCACTTATACGCCGCCTCATTTATGTGCCTTTTTCACTTATACGACGATTTTGAATAGTCCCAGCACATTCCATAGCAAAATAATGATAGTATCGTTCGTTTATGCGTCTCTCTAAAAATAAATATTTCACTTATGCGCCGAAGTTACCCTAAAATGTGTGAAAATGTATTTATTTTCTTTAAAAAATAAGCATTTTTCTTTACTTTCCTCTTTAATCTGTCGCCTTTATTGCTCACGGAAGGCATTTTTTTCCGCATGAACTAGAGTTCGGAGAGGGACAATTATCTATTATGCATCGTTTTAAAGGGAGCAGTTTGTAATTAGATATGCTACAACTTATTTTCTCTTAACATTATAGTTACGTTACAGTAATTGCAAAACTGTAGTAATATGTCCCTTTTCTATAGAAACATTCTTTTTCACTCTCTCATTGGAACCTATGTTGAGTTTTAGTCCTTTAAATAGGCTTGTTCACTGAAACGTCTCTCTCACTTATGCGCCTTTTTCTGTTGGTCCCTAGGGCAGGCGCATAAGTGAGAGTTCACTGTATTTATTTTATGTATTTCAAGCTAAAAGTATGTAAATAATTTTAGAGTAAACTAAAACCGAATAATAATAACTACCTTTATTTAAAAAAAAATCCGATTTTTTTTGAGGGGGGGGGGGTGAGAGGTATAGGAGGGAAAGACCCTCTGGGGCCTTCCCTTATATACACTTTTGAAAACAAGAGAGTAGGCTTTTTTCTTAAGGTTTTTTTTTTTTTTTTTTTTTTTGAGCAAACACGAACCGAACACCTACTTTTGAAAAAATCTTTCTCGATTTCGGGAGGAGGGGGCCGGGCCCCCTTGCCCCCCCCCTTTAAATACGCCCTCGATATCAGAATTTATGACGACATCATGTTTGAAAAATTGAAGAAAAAATAATTAAAGAATTTCAAAACTTTGTTCTTTTTTTTTTGAAAGTTTAATCCACGAAAAACTCCTTTGGCGAAATGGTGAGCAGAACTATTCAAGTCTATTCAAATGATTTTTTTTTTTATTTTTATTATTCTAATTTTTCTTTGGATCATCAAAAACCTCAGACCCGTCACAACTTTGAGAGGGGGGGGGGGGGGCTCTGACCATCAAACCTTGAAATCTTCTTTTTTTTTTTTTAGTTGAATACTTTTTAAAAATTTTTGAGGTTTGAAAATTTCGGGGGGGGTTCTGACCCCCTGACCCCCCCCGCTGGCTACGGCCTTGACAAGGAGAATCCTATGCTATTTTTGACACACGAAAATAACAATAATTACAAAGGCAAAAACATCACCTTGCTATCAGGAGACGAAAAAGCAAACAAGCAAAAGCAAAAAGTCGTGCGAGAGGCTCCGAACAGGCAGGAAGCCAGCAAGGATTCGCCCCGAGGGGCAGCGAGAATCCTACACGCGCCAAACCAGAAAACCAGCTCTGGTGGTTGTGCCCCCGGGCCCCCTTCGTGCGACCGGGGTCATTTGCGATCGGCCCCTTTTACGTTCCTCTTCCGAGCCTCTGATACTTCTGAAGCCAATCTTTTTTTTTTTTTGCTATCGATGCTTGGCGTTGTCTCAAGAAGAAATGTTATTAAGAGTCGAATCAGGAAGACAGTTTTTTTTCAGGGATGCTTCTTCGGCAGTAAAGGGTATTTCTTCCTACTCGTTTCTTGTTGCTGTTTCTTTTTCTCCTGGATATTTATGAAGGGTATTAGGAGGGTAATACGGTATATGGTAAAGCAAGAAGTGGTCTTTGGAGCTCTATCTCAAAAAAGATTTTTCAGCAAAGCGGTTGAACATGTTTGTCCAATGCTTCAAATATGGCAAGTATAAAAGTAATCTAAAAAGCACTTGCAGGGCCTAAAGGGCTGATTACTGAATGAGCCAACCAAGCCGTGGCCTAAGACCTCAGCTTTACGGAAGCCCCTAATTGCCAAAATCTTTTTGAGTAAAAGGAGTCCCTAAAAAAGAACTTTGCCTAGAGCCCCCCGATACTTTAATCAGGTTCTGTGGTTAGAGATACTTTTTTTACTTATTTAATATTACTTTTAAATTTGGACATTTATAAAGAATGGTTGTAGCTAATGAAAGAAAAACAGCAGCAGCAGCACCAGTGCCCAAGAAAATACTTGACTTTTCTACAAGAGTCGTAAGAAAATCTAACTGCTGGAAATTTACGAAGCTATTGAAAAAAAAAGGAGCGTAAAACACTACGCGTTAATTTCTAAAAACTTACGATCATTAACTAGTGTTATAAATTTAATAGTAATGCAGAAAAAAATCAACGAGTTTTTAAATATAACTGAAGTCCCTTAAAACCATATGTCTAAACGATTAGACCAGTTGATGTTGACAAAAATAAGGCTGATCAATTTCAAACGTGTTAGCGGATTTTCTTTAAACATAGTTTTCGATCATGTTATCTCTTTTCAATGAAATCAAAATCGATTCCTACATTTAGGAGCTACAATGCCACAAACAAGCACGCAGTTGAACTTATAACACCTCCACCCAATTTATTTTATTTTTCTAAAATAAGAAAGACTACATTAAAAATTGATCTTAATATACCAAAGCATTTCTCGTTATGTACAGTGTCTTTAAGAGCAGAAAGTGTTTTAGGTTATTTTCCACTTAAAAATACAGCCTGAAAAACGAAACAGGGAAGAGTATTCACAAATTGATTACTGATTGGAGGAAAAAATACTAAAACGACCGAAGCATTTCTTGAAAAAAATGTTCTTACAAATTTTTTATTTATTTTTTTTTACAACCTTTAGATATAGTCACACTGAGGAGATAACCTTCATAAATAGTCACAGATCTTCGATGAGACTAGTTTAGATTAATTTAGGGAAACGAATATCCAAAGTTCGATGAATAAAAGTAATTTTTTTTTAATGCTATCAGCTTCGACATACATGAGGACTGCGTATATGCGCCCTGACAAGCACAGGACAGATTTACGGCTCAGAAAGGTTGAAATAACATCCATGGGCAAGGCGGGACTCGAACCCACGACTTCTTGCTTACGAGGAGAATACACTACTTCTAGGCAACCGAGGGACCTGAATAAAAGTAGATAGCCTAAATTTATTAAATCGCTGGGATGAAACAGCACTGTTGGTGTTGGTGCGTGGACGAAAAAGAGAGAAGCAAGTCCGTGACAATCAGTATTTTTAAACGTCTAAATCTACGCATAACGAGCAACATTTAATATGTCTTTGTTGAAGTATTACTCTGTGTTACCCAGTAGCATTTTTATATAAAGCTTAAATTTGTATTAATGCTACTCTTCTGAAACAATTGCTAATTCTTTCATATGGTCACAAAATGAAGTCCTTGAATTTAGTAGAAGCATATAAATTATCAGACCATGCTTTTTATCTACAAATTCTCTTTGTTTCTTTTTTATGGCACAGCTCTAGTGACTTGTAATGAAAAAACAGTTTCTTGTAACTCCGTACGGAACAGATGTATACAACTTTAAAATCCCATTTGTAGTATGTTTGGTGCCTTTATTCCCTTTTTTCCTTTTCAGTTTAAATTCTTACAACTTCATTCTTCATCATTTCCGAGCAAATGAGCACTTCCTCGTTCATTTTTTATTAAACTACAAAAAGATTCCAGTTTTTTCTTTACTTCACTTTCATCGAAATTATGAGAACAAAGGGGAGTTTGGAAAGCTGCCCTAACAACAGACTCAAAAAGATTTATGTCCAAGAAACTGAACACTCCTACCATCCACTTGTGCAATTCGAAAATTAAACCACCTATTTCTCACTGTTTGAAGCCAAAGCACCGCCTTACCTATTAAGATGGTTGTGCGATAAACATCTACACGACCACAAGAAAAGAAATTTCCTGACAGTCCACCCCGAGCTCTTTTGTTCAAGGTAGAATAGTAGATAGATATCTGTGTTAAGTTGAGAATTAGGGATTTTTTATTAGTGAGAAACAGTGTCCAAGCATAATCTATTTGCCTCGATGTTGGATTCTTTTCCCACCAAGGAGAGCTTGAGCAGTTTGTGAGGTTTTGTTCTGATTTCTATTTTTGCGACCAGTCCGGTATTAGCTGTTTTGACATTGAAAGTTGTTGCCTAATTTGTTGACGATTTTGATGTTTTCAAAACATGAGCGTATTAGATGGTAAACATTTTTTTCTGTAAAGATTTCTACTGTCCGTTTCTATAAAACTCTATTGCTGGGATTCCGACTTTTGATTACAAGATCTTTTACGTTATACCGTATCAAATCAATTTAATTATTTTTTTACATGTTTAAAGTAAATATATTGGTTGTGTTCTTCAAAATTTTCAACAAGTTACTTTCTTTACTAAAGTTAGGTTTTCAGCAGAAACTTCTCTTTAACCTTTCACGTTGAACAAAACTGACAAAACAAATTAATAAATTTACAAAACAGATTCAACGATTAAGCATTAGATAAAACCGCAAAGACTCCGAGAACTGTCTTCTAACTAAATTTAGTAATCCATATTTAGTCCAGATTCTTTTGTATCTTTGGCTTAAAGCTATACATTAGATCTAATTGTGACTACTTATTGATTAATTGTATCTTCATTTGTTACCTTATGCATCAATCATTTGCTTTAAAATTAAAATAAAAATTATCTTTACATTTGTTTAAACACAAAAAATGATTTTACTTCATTTGAAAGCAACGAACTCATCAGTCAGCTGCTTTTTCGTAAGACTCTCAGCTCTGTGCACTTACTCACTAAAAAACTAAAACTTTTTTATCAACTTAACTCCATACACTGTGAAAAATGAATGTCGTTTTTACAGTATAATACAGTTAATTTTATAGTAATAAACTAAAAATTGCAAATTTTAGAGCAATAAACTGTAAAATTGCTACTCTTACAGTACTAAACTGTAAAAATACTCATTTAACAGTTTATTACCGTACCTTTTACAGTTTTAAACTGGAACCTCAGCTACCAGTAATATATTGTTGTTTTTTACAGTATAATACAGCTAAATTTTACGGCAATAAACTGTAACATTGCTACTTTTACAGTACTTAACTGTAAAATTGCTCATTTAACAGTTTATTACAGTACCTTTTACAGTTTTAAACTGGAACCTCTGCTACCAGTAATATATTGTTGTTTTTTACAGTATAATACAGTTACATTTTACGGCAATAAACTGTAAAATTGCTACTTTTACAGTACTTAACTGTAAAATTGCTCATTTAACAGTTTATTACCGTACCTTTTACAGTTTTAAACTGGAACCTCTGCTACCAGTAATATATTGTTGTTTTTTACAGTATAATACAGCTAAATTTTACGGCAATAAACTGTAAAATTGCTAATTTTACAGTACTTAACTGTAAAATTACTCATTTAACAGTTTATTACCGTACCTTTTACAGTTTTAAACTGGAACTTCTGCTACCAGTAATATATTGTTGTTTTTTACAGTATAATACAGCTAAATTTTACGGCAATAAACTGTAAAATTGCTACTTTTACAGTACTTAACTGTAAAATTACTCATTTAACAGTTTATTACCGTACCTTTTACAGTTTTAAACTGGAACCTCTGCTACCAGTAATATATTGTTGTTTTTTACAGTATAATACAGCTAAATTTTACGGCAATAAACTGTAAAATTGATAGTTTTAAATTGGAACCTCTGCTGCCAGTATTATACTGTAAAGGCAACAGTTCATTTTTGTGCAGTGTATCAGCTGTTCCCTATCTCCCTTACATGATACAATTTTTGTTCTAATTGTCCATGCATAGAAATTCAAATGATAATACTCCAATTTACACTGAAAATTGCAAGCGAAGGTTTCAGAATACTCACTATTTTTTGCCAATGCAAAAAACAGATCTATGACACAAAAAATGGAAACACAAGAGCACTAATATCCAGCCTCTTATAACAAGACCATGTATGGATTTCTTAAATAATAACTATTCTACTTTCTAATATAGAATAAAATGAAAAACTTTAATTAATAAAAAAGAATAATTTCGAGAATGGCCCGAATGCCGGTTACCTCTTCCTAGGTAGCACAAAAAACGTTTAAACGTTTTATAAACGTTTTTAATCCGTTGTCACAACGTTAATAACCATTTTACAACCTTTAAAAAAACGAAGTGTGCTACTTGGGTTATTGTATACACTGAAGTGACAAAAGTCATGGGATACCTCTTAATATCGTGTCGGCCCTCCTTTTGCCCGGCGAAGTGCAGCAACTCGACGTGGCATGGACTCAACAAGTCGTTGGAAGTCTTCTGCAGGAATATTGAGCCATGCTGTCTCGATAGACGTCCATAATTGTGAAAGCGTTGATGGGGCAGGATTTTGGGCACGAACAGACCTCTCGATGGTGTCCCATAAATGCTCAATGGGATTCATGTCGGGCGATCTAGATGGCCAAATCATTCGTTGGAATTGTCCAGAATTTTCTTCAAACCAATTGCGAACAGTTGTGGCCCGGTGACATGGCGCATTGTCATCCATAAAAATCCCATCGTTGTTTGGGTACATGAAGTCCATGAATGGCTGCAAGTGATCTCCAAGTAGCTGCACATAAGCATTTCCAGTCAATGTTCGGTCCAGTCGCACTAGAGGACCAAGTCCATGCCATGAAAAAACAGCCCACACCATTACGGAGCCACCACCAGCTTGAACAGTGCCTTGCTGACAGTTTGGGTCCATGGCTTCGTGGGGTCTGCGCCACACTCGAACCCTACCATCGGCTCTTACCAGCTGAAATCGTGACTCATCGGACCAGTCCACGGTTTTCCATTCATCTAGGGACCAACCGATATGCTCACGTGCCCACGAGAGTCGCTGCAAGCGATGTCGTTCTGTCAGTAAAGGCACTCGAGTCGGTCTTCTGCTGGAATAGCCCAAGAAATCCAAATTTCTCCGCACAGTTCTAGCAGACACGTCCATTGTACGTCCCACATTGATTTCTACGGTGATTTGACGCAGTGTTGCTTGTCTGTTAGAATTTATGACTCTTTGCAGGCGCTGTCCATGGTGGGATGTTATGCCTGAAATTTCATACTCTCGGCACACTCTTGACACAGTGGATCTGGGAATGTTGAATTCTCTAACGATTTCCGAAATGGCATGACCCATGCGTCTAGCTCCAACTAACATTCCGCGTTCAAAGTCTGTTAATTCACGTCGTGCGGTCATCATCACGTTAAAACCTCTTCACATGAATAACTTGAACAGAAATGAAAGCTCTGTAAAAGCACTGCGCATTTATACCTGTTCTATGCGATGCTACTGCCATCTGAAAATTTGCATATTGCTATCCCATGACTTTTGTCACTTCAGTGTATATAACATTACTTTAGGTATGTGTGAATGTTTGCAATACAATTACTTAAAATACTCAGAATCATAAAAATCGTTAGAGAACCATCTATCTCGTAACGTAGCTGACTCCTGCACCATGTCCTAGCCGTTGTTTCGCGGCAAAAATCGCTCCGAATCAACGAAACTCCACAAAGTATCAACATTGCAAAAAATGAACTGCTGTTTTTACAGAATAATACCGGCAGTCGGGGATCGTATTTAAAACTGTAAAATGCACAGTAATAAATTGTAAAACTAACAATTTTACAGTTTCTTACTGTAAAGTTAGCAATTTCACAGTTTATTGACGTAAAATTTAGTTGTATTATACTGCAAAAACAACAGTATAATGCTGGCAGCAGAGGCTCCAGTTTAAAACTGTAAAATGTACTAATAATAAACGGCAAAATTAGTAATTTTAGTTTATGACTGTAAAATTAGCAATTTTACATTTTATACTGTAAAATTAGCAGTTTTGCAGTTTATTCGTGTAAATTTAGCCATTTTTTTGTAGTTTTTTTACCATAACATTGGCTGTATTATACTGTAAAAACAACATTCATTTTTTACAATGAACGTGAACATGGTACAGAATTCACCTATGTTACGATACAGTTGGTAATCTACTGATGTTCACGTCTCATTCAAAGTAAATATGTAAAACACATACACTCAACCATAACTACTAATATAACTTTGAAAATAAAAGTGGGGTACGTAGACTTCTTACCCCTCTGTGGAATTAGCAATCCTTACCTTCTACCATTCATCTCCGGCTTCTTAAGCTGCTGGACATTTTCCCCTTCACCTCTAAAATTTCGTGTTTTTGAGCAAAGAGAAGAAACTCCAAAACTGCAACTCAGCTGAAACTATTAGATCGATGCATTAGATATTCTAGAGACATAATGAAGAGGTATTAAGTAGACAGAAGAGAAAATTAAGTACAAAACAAAAATGTATACTTACGATTTTAGATCGTACAACTTACATGTTCCGGGTCAAAGTACATCATAAGAAGCAGATGACATATTTTTCATTAAAAGCACTTGGCCCGGAGAAAGTTATCATTGTATCCCGGGTTTCCAGGCCTTGGTCTATCCAGGATATTTCATGCTATCTCCTTCTTGACATATTTCTGACTTCTTCAGAGTATAAACGAGTTCAAAGTTTAGACTTGGAGCTGTTTCTAAATCTTCATTTGAATCCTCAGTCGTAAAAAAATATTATTCAGTCTTGCCCTTTTACAGCAAAGTCAACGGAACAAAATAAAATTTTCGTTTTAATATATGTTTTTAATAAAATGTTTGGTGGAATGTGAAAGGGATTTGAAGATATTATCATCACCCGTGCTTATGATTGGTGTTTTTTAGGTCATGAATTGACCCTACTGAATGACAATTGAAGATTTTGTATGACAGGCAAAATTCTGCTATAAGTAGGGCGCTAAAGTAATACATTCGGTAAAATATTTACTTTTTCCCAAGATTTTAGTGCCTGTTATTGGCACTAAAGGCTTGAGATTTTGTCTTTCTCAATAACGGAAGCTGGCGAAGCTAGTGCTTTGATTTGAACAGAAGGTCTTGACAACACACAAATTGGTCTGCCTTTTGTTGAAATTGCACAATGCTCATACCATACTCCATTAACTAAAAAGTGGAAAAGTCTGAAATACCATCTATTTCCAGTTTTCTTACAACAAAAGTGGAAATGATGACTACTTAATACAGAAAAGTAATAAAAAATTCTCAAATAAAAAGCAGTGCACTTCTATTGAATTTTTCCTCTTCCACCTCCAGTCCCACACTTCCTTGTGCTGGGCTGCTGTGCTCCGTACTAATAACCTGTTTCTTTACAATATTACAGACTTCTTATTTCTGTATTAATTTATTCATTTATAGTTGAAGGGGCAAGTGGATAATGGTGATACGTGACAATTTTTGAAACTTACTTTTTACCATGGAGGAAGGTGATAAGTCCATCAATATCATGTCCCCTCCTTTGTCACAGAAGTGGTTGGTAACTAAGAATATGACCCGTTTTACCCCTTGAGAAAATCCATTAAAAAAATAACACAACATTTTTTTTTTTTTGAAAGCTTTTTCCAGAAATTTAAAAAATTGCCACGTATCACCTTTATCCACTTACCACTTCAGTTGTATTTTGCATTTATTGACCATTCACAGTCCAGTTCGCCCTTTGTTCGAGTTCCACATCGCATGTCCGTGTTTTCGAATCCATAATGTTTGCTATGGATGTTTTGGACAACATTTGATATAAATCCAGAATATACAATAATTGGGGTTACCCTGTTTGTATCTACATTAAGCTCGTTGTAACAAACTTTCGTCATTCAAACATGGTATATACATCCAGACAAAGGGAAAAAAGAAAAATACTATATGAAAATAATAGTCCAATTTTGTACTGCCTGATACGGGCTTTTTGGCTTTTTTATCAGTTGAAATGTTCATCACCAAATTTTAGCAACAAATAGTGGAACCTTTCGTGATTTTACAGATACGTTCTGCTATTTATTTAATGAACACTAAAATAGAAAAAAATCCATACATCACCCAACCGGTGCTGTAACCAGGGTTTTGCTATTTGCCATACGGTAATTGAAGAAATAGTCTTTCATACAGAAAGAGACTGCTTGCTTGATGCAGTTTAAAATACTTTCCTGGTCTGTTTAAATTAGTAAATGTGTGCGTGGTGTTTTTTTTTTTAAATTCATTGCAAATTTTTGATTAGCGCTTTGTTATTTAATGAAAGCTGAGAAAGAAGAAATTCCATGCATCACCTAACCAGTGCTTTAATCAGTGCTTGATATGGTAATTGAGGAAATGGTTTTTCATAATGAAAGCCAATGTGCTTGCTTGAAGTAGTTCAAAATACCTGCCTGATCTGTTTAAATGAGCAAAAGTGTTTTCATTTACTTATTTATTATTTAAATTCTTGGCAAATTTTTGATTTCCTTGTAATTGATATTTGAATTTTCCGTTACATAAAACTCAACCTCCGTGATTAGAATGCGAAATAACCGGGTTTCTGAAATTAATAACACAGTTTCTCTGTTGTGTATAAGCAAAGCAGCGCTTCATTACTCAATTGAAAATAAAAAAGAAGAATTCCCATAGATCCCCTTTTGCCGGTGGTTTAAGCAGTACTTTGCGACATGCTTTGCATTTGAAAACTCTCCTCACGATTTATCGATTTGGAAACGTGCATCCAAACCATAAGCAACCTGCGAACTCTACAATGGCACGGTTTCTGGAACTCTACGTTTTAAACTGGAGTGATTTTTCACTCTTTTATTTATAGTTTACCATCATTATTGTTATTTTTTGCATTCGTTCTGGGAGTTTTTTTCCCCCTTCTGCCGGTCATAAATTCAGTCGCTGCGAGCAATTAAAGGAGGTGATGGAAAAGAACTAGTTTTGTTCTTTGCGGCATCTTGTTTGATCATTTAATGTATTGACCGTATTCTTTCGTATGCCGCTTGACTAATCATGTCGCCAAAGATAGCTCTTTTGCATTCGATGTCAACTGCTTGGGCTATGGTAAGATGTCATGGAACAAGAGGAAAAGTCATTTAATTTGTTGTACAAATTAGAGTACACTATAAGTTCTCCTTCTGAAATTCATTTTTCAAAAATTATTTATGATCTTACCCTTTTAGTGCATAAAGCAGACTGAATTATATTTTGAAAAATTGCCTTCTAAAATTCAGCTGACACTGAAAAAGTATATTGTTAATTATCCTCTTCAATGATGTATTAGTTTAGTTCAAGCCACGTAGTCATTTAGAGCAAAATCCAATGATTTATGCAGTTTTGTTTTAGCATTCTGTTTATTATTCTGTTAATCCACCTTTTCAGATTTAGATGCGATGGGGAAGGGAACTATACGTGTTTCCCATAGATTCAGTTACTTTTTTAATTGATTTTATTTCTTTTATCGCTTCAACACATGTACACTATTTTCAGGCAAGCTGTGCCCAAGAATGTTGCATTTATTGATCAGGCCATAGTACAATGAAGTTAATTTTTGTTTGAATGTTTAAGAAGTATTTTACTCCTCTTACAACAAGAAAATATAAAATATGCTTTCGAAATAGAACATTGAAAATAGAAATTTCGTTATTTTCTCATCTGTACCAAGTTGTTTTGCTCTCTCTACCTTGATTTCTTTTTCATATTTTAGACCACAAAAATAAAGGGAGTTCAATCAATACAAAAACAATATCGATTACAAACATAATAAAATCATGTACTGGCCATAAACCATATAAACAGATAAATATGAGAACCATTAAGGTGTAATTACTAAAATTTAAAGATGAAAAAATCATTACTTTTCGTTTGTTCTGTATTAATACCATCATGGAAAATCATTATGAGGAAAAAATAACATTTTATGGTTTTTCTATACACATAAGTCAAAGTCCATTTTTATTGCACTATAGATAAAAAATCTTTAATGAATTTATAGCCATTCATATATTTTAAAACCGAGCAATAAGTTACGGAACTTTGGTAATTTGGCTTTCCGTTTAAATGACCGCGTACAATAAATAGCCTCTCCTATTCGAGGATTGTGCGTGAGTTCCATCATTATTTAGAATCATTACTATTATTTTGCCACAAAGTATATTATTGCTCAGCTCGGATGGCAACAATGTTTGTAAACTTCTTTTTCTATGCCACGAGCAGCAAAGTAGATTGGGGAAAAATTGTTTTTTGGGGTCCTTATATAATTTAAAGCACTTTGTAAATATTTTTTTAAAGATTTAACGAGGTTGTTTCAAATCGAATATTTGAAAGCACATGATACCACATATATCTACCGTGACCAGTAGCTGATTTAAGAGAAACTTCAAAAACAAAGCCTAACTTTGCTGCGGAACAAAAGCAGCCTCGTTATTTTCTCATTAAATATTCAAAAAATAATGATCGGTAGATTTCAGGGTGAATGTAACCTAAAAGTTCAATTAGAAGAATAAAGCTCTTAATAATAATTGCAATTTTGAATAATAAATAATAACCTCTATAAGGTCGAAGGAAATGTATAAAAGAAAATGATATTCAGAAAATGAATAAAAATAATTAAAAAAAAAATTTCCATAAAATATTTAAATACTGACTTCTCTTCAGCAACACTAAGAAATTATATATCTTACGCATTTAAGTGATGAATAATAATAAACTGCATTAAATTGTTAGTATTCGATTACTCTCTTAACACAATTAACTACTCGATACCAAATCCATTTTTTTCTTCTTCTTCAAGTGCCAAATGTTACTTTTTCTCCACTTATTTATGCTTCATGTTATGCCAAATTTCAAAAATCTACACTTGTGCCACATTCATTGCCAAAGAGTACTTCCCCCAAAGCACCAGATTATAACTACACCATCCGTTAGAACTGATTATAAAACGTGGAGCTGTAACCCGAGTTCTGCCTTAAAATTTACGAGTTGTACTGTGCCAAGTGCGGTCGCTTGCTGATAATCTAATTTCACATTAGCCACCAGTTTTTTTTTTTTTTTGGGGGGGGGGGGTCTCTTTGCTCTAAAAGAGGATTTTTGCCTCCAACTTGGTTACTTTCGTATTCCATGGTGATGAGTGCATAATAAGCACGAAACTGCAGTCCATGGATCGAAATAACCGAGTTGGCGGTGTATTAGCCCTTGCTGAGGGGCGGTTACTCACTGCTTTATCTTTTCTACGGTTTGAATTTCTGTAAGCGATCTAACAAACTTTTTAAACGTCTAAAAGATCTTTGCTACATATTATCTTGAACAACTACTCACGTAATGAAAAGTTAATTTCTAACTGTAGAAACATTTGTTGTGGATTAGCTCCCATATACGAATAACACAACTAGAAGCTGAGAAGCGACCACAAAAATTTAAGTGCCGCATTTAGGGTTATGTCCGCTGGGAGAGGTGTGTATAATTGCTTCTAACAAGTAATGTAAGAGCTGTTCTGTTGTTATCAAAATGCTTTCTCTCGCGTAAAGAAGTTCAAAACATCACTCAAAACACCTCCTTCTAACATCATTTTCTTTCAATCATAAGTAACTTTTTATCGTTTTCAGTGTAGAAATCATCAATCTGCTCATTAAAACCATTCACAAATGTTTTTCTCGCTGTGTAATTGATATCAATCATACATATTCAATTTCCTAGTGATAAAATAAGAAAAAAATCTGTACAATTAATGAAGACTTTTTATTGATTACTTAATAAACATTGCGGTCAATAAATCATTGCCGAGCGTATTTAGCTTTCTGAACCATACTTTGGAGTGATCAATGACTTTTGCGCCAACATGGGTGAAGATGAAGAACTTTCATTCTTACATTATTAATCTATTTTAAATAGAAATATTTCTTTCTGGGAGAATTCATATTGTCTTGAAGAATAGAGTGAAAGACAGATTTTTTTAAATTCGATCTTTCTGTAAGTAATTGGCTTTAATAAGTCGAATTCTTTGTGCGCTTCGATAAATAATATCAAGAAACATGGTTTTTAGAACTGTTACTAGACTGTATCACTGAAATGTTTGATTTATCAATTTGTTGTATATTGATTAAATCATAACAATTTCGTTGCAAAACACAAAACCGAAACTCTTACCAATCATTCTGACAAATTAATTTTCCGTCTTTACATATAATAGGTAAATTTTAAACTTTAACTTAACGTGATTACGATTACAACCGATAGAAAATCTTTATTATAATGGAGCTACTCAAGATAATTACCATTACACTCTCGCTAAATTGATCGTCAAACGGCCAAACTTAATTTCGTATTATAGTCATGTAGTCAGATAAGAGATAATCAGGTTCTGAACTCTTATTGTATTTAAAAATCATTTGTTAACCTTGCATTTTTACTTCTTATTAGTTGTGCTACTATATTCACCTAAAAACCAATTGATAATTCTGTCGTGTTTGCAAAATTTTTACGTTGTTACGAAGGCTAAAATTTGTATACTTTCTCGTTACATTAAAATCAAGATTCTGAGACAAACGTTTTTATTTATTTTTAACTGCTAATTATATGAGTGTTCATATTACGTATGATATTCTAAGTGTAAGCATTTATTTCTGTTAATTTTAATCAGTTTCCTTAATTCTATTACACCATATGTTGTTCTCACGGCAGTTTTAAATACTTAGTGTATGATCTCGGTAGTTACTTCAGTAACTTGAAACTGTAGCTGAAATCGATAGACCAGAAGGTATGTTCAAAACGTCATGGTAATATGGATAGTTGCTTACATTAAATAAAACGTTAATATTTTCCAGTGAGAGAAGCTGGTACCTCAACTCGTTAACTATTCATAGTATTGTTTTATCTGTTTTTAGATCAAGCAACCTTGCATAAAAAATATTCAAATTAATATCACAGCATCTTGAATGTACTTCAAAAGTACCTCCAATAAAGCAAAAAATATGGCTTGTTGATAAATAATGAACGATTCAGAATATTGAATGAAAAGAAAGCTTTCACCAAGAAGTAATGACTGCTTATATCATCTTTATGATGAACATTTAGAAGCCTATTAAATGCGTCCTTACCATGTTTGCAGGCAGTTCCGGGGGTTCTTTAACTGATATTTTTTTTGGTAAATTTGAAATTTTCGAATGATAGCCATTTTCATAACTTCTAACACAACCAGTAATTTTCCTGATAATTTTAAAATCTCATCTTAGTACAAATAAGTTAGCATCTTAAACTCTCATTACAACGAATCAATTACATTCTTAATCTATTATTCGTTTATTTTTATCCTACCTTAAACTTTTAGTTTCCACTGCGACAGAAGCACTCTCGCTCAATGCAAATTCCCATAAAACAACCCCAATATAGTAGGGTTAACACCAATAAGGTTAAGGTGATTAATAGCCAAGCAGATAACCTTCTGCTAGTTGGCGATTTTAAGTATCGATGCATATGTGTTTTCATCAACTAGCCATTGCAAAAATATTGGTCAAAATTAAAAGAACTGTATTTTGCGTGTACTTCAACAGTACCACCAATAACGCAAAAAAATATGATTGTTGAAAAATAATGGACGATTCAGAGCATTAAATGAAAAGAAAGCTTTCGCCAAGAAGTAATGGCTGCTTATATCATCTTTATGATATACATTTAGAAGCGTAGTAAAAATGTCCTTAGCGTGTTTGAAGGCAGTTCCAGGCGCAGTAGTAGTCCAGCGAATCGGGAGAAAAAAAAAATAATATTTATTAACATGGTGGACACCTCGTTAGTATTCCAGAATTTGTGGTTCGTGTGGCGATTTGGGTGGAAAAAAAATCAACGCGATTAAATGCGTGTGATTATCAAGAGATTAAAACCGTTTTTTGAGATCTTGATTCGCAGATAATACGGGTAATGAAGGTAAATGTGCGGAGAGTTTCACACTTTTTGTATGCTAATAGTGGAGGTTGAAATGGACTATAAATCAATGTTGTAAGACACGGAGGAAAATGGAAAGAAATTTTCGTTTATTTCTATTGAGTATCATTCGTGTGCTGTGCTGAGCTCTATTTCTTTTGTTTTCACTTATGTATGGTTAATAGTTTGTATTGGTAAAGAAAGATATTTGCTTGGTAAATGAATTTGATTCACGATACATTAAAAAATGTCTAAAGTGGTTATCTACAAGTTTTTTGCTTTGAATTCAAGACAAAAAATCAATCGGTTTTTCTGCAATACATTTTTTGTTTAACACAATTTCTGAAATTAATTTATAACATGTGTCAGAAAAAAAAGTCTATACAATTCTTCTCAGATAGATTACCAAAAAAAAAAAAAATTGTCAATTTATGGGAATATATCAGAAGCGTGTTTCAAAGATTTAATTTTATAGTCCTTGTCAGCTATTAACTAATTAAATGTCTCTAATATTTCTGAAACAGAATTTCATTAGTAAAAAGTATTAAAATCCTATTTAAATTTGTACAATTGACGTTCAGTTGACTTCATTGTTTTCTAATTTACTGCCATTAAAGTATATTCAACCGTCTCGCAAAATAAAGTAAGCAGTTCAGTAATTTCATAAATTTAAAAAAATATTTAAAAAAAAATGAAAGTTGCCTACTGAATGCAGAAGGTGAGGGATGATAGTCTGTCGCTAATGGAATTTGTATCAAATGCTGTCTCATCTGTTGCAAATTATTGGGCTCTATTTTAACAAAGAAATCTTCAAATCCATTCAAAGTTTATTGCACTATTCTCTTTTATTAGTTTTTTCCACAAATTATTCATGTATTCCGTTGTTCTTATCCATTTAGATTCTTCTCTTGCTTAAAAATGTTGTAGCAATAATAACTGAACACATTAACATCAAAACAAGTAACTTCCAAAAATCTATCACGTTGTAAAAACTTAAAAACCAGCACATTCCTCAATAATAGAGGGGAAAATTTCCCCAAAAAGCTAATTTATTAAAATTAACCGACTGGTAAGCGGTGGTAAAAAAACAGGAAGTCATAAGAAATGTTTCATTTAATGATACTCAAGTTCAGTTTAGTCACCTTTCTTCAAATTCGGATGCATTAACAGGTCGTCTCTAAAAACTGAGGCTGTGTCCACCGTTTACCCTTTAATGGCCAAAAACAAGACGCAAAAACTAGTTGCGAATTCCGACGACGAACACCCACAAAATGCTTGAGAAGGGTTAATTATCGATTTGGTTCAGGTTAAAGAGTCGATCGCAAACCCGCCTGCTTAAGAAGTCATCAGCGGATATATCCTTTGCACCCGAAGCCAGAGCACGTGCTTGTGACAAGGTTTATTTTTAGAAGATTAATACCCAAAGGATAGGCCTTTACGCATGGGTAGGCTGGCAAAATTCATTACAGGGAAGGCGGAACATTTGAATATAAGTTTACCAAACCGCTCGTCAAGTAACTAATCAATGGAATTTGAGGCATATTTCCTGGAGTCGTTTCGAGCCCTCAGCTGACTGTTCAATGTCCTTGGGTACATTACCAAAGAGCGCATGAATGGTGACGGAAATAGGGATTTAATGTCGAAAATGTTTTTAGTCGCAATTAGAGAATTTGAGAGTTGATCAAGCTGAAATAGCGTTTATTTGTGCTTGAACAATTTGGTAAAATGCCCTGGGCTAGGAAAGAAATCAGTGAGAGTTCGAATCGGTGTTAAATGCTATGAATATTTCTATTTCTGCTTGGTTTAATACCATAAATTTTAATTAAACCGAAGTAATATGTATGTTTAAAGTGAGCAAATGTATCAATTTTATATTATCAATTAAGGTATCATGCGCGCAAAAATTTTAACTTACTGAGCAGGAAATAAACTAATCTATAACTAACTAATAAATATACATTTACGACAATATTCTAGATTGATTAACTTCACAATTACTACTACTTAAAAAAGTTTTTTAAAGATAGACTGCTTGACTTTATTTGACCTGGTTCGCACTAAAAAATCTTAACTTAATCGAGAATTTAACAAGTTAAATTGTAGTAAAAAAGAAACGTTAAAAAAAAAGAAAATCTTTTGTTATCATTAATTTAGTGTGATATACTTTAAACGATAGGTTTCATTGTTAACTCTAAATAACCGTCACGTCTCGAGCTTCGAAAATAAGATATGAAGTCTTTTAAGCTTTTCTTTCAAAAAATAACTTAGGACTGCCGTCAAGCAGTTCTAAGCTCCTGCATATCATTTAAAAGAAAAAAATATGGGTCGAAAATTTTTTATAATGGCAGAAACATATTTACAATTTAATCGACTTTTGTTTTGACGAATTATTTCTTAACCCTTTACGTGAAATTAAAATGACAAAAGGATTTGTTGAGGCAACGTCAAAAAATAATTAATTTCTTTATATTAATAAACCAATGTCGAAAGAAGTTCCAGATGATTTTTTTATAGTGATCAGCAAATGTTAAATTTACGTTTCACTAGACTAGGTATAAAGCTTTTACTGATGGCTAGTAACTGAAACCTGCAGATGGGTAAAAATATAGGTAAAGCCTTAATTCTTCTTTTTCTTGAATTATTAAAAGTTCCAATATCTATAAATCCTGACATCATATCTTGACGTAATAACCAACAACAAGCTAATATATGATGTCAAACTGCCCTTAAAGTTAAAAAAGAAAAACAAAATTACTTGCAAAATTCTTCCAAAGAGAAAAGGAAAGTAATTTGTCTGTTGATTTGTGGGTGCATTATAATGTTTTAACGATCAGAGTTTTGATTTTGATTGTCATAGTGATCCGTTTCAGTATTTTATGCATCAGTTTTTACATTAGTTTTTTCATCAGTCCCTGTTTAAATCAATCATTTAACTAATATAAATGCTTTTATCATAACCATGCTCACCTCTCCACCCAATAAAGTCATATATTATGCATAGAAGCATAAACCTACAACATATTTAAACTGTCAAACTGAATTCCCCTAATGTGTACCACGAAATGATAAATTATTTTGAAAGGCTTATTAATCACATATTTTCCCAACTATATCATTAATTTGAGAAGCAATCTCCACATCGTGATGCGTTTTAACAATGCATTTCTTTAACGCATTTGAAGTATAGTAACAATATAGGAAACAACTAAAATTGTCTTTGTTTTTACACGCGGAGAATAAACAGGTTATGTATTTCTAGTGGCGAAATAGCAGGGGAATTTCTCGCATTATTATTAATGGTTAGTTAATTTTGAATGATTTAAAGTGGTTTTTTTTTCAACAAAGAGTGCTATATTTGGAACTAACTTTTAAACAAAATGCAAGGTATCAGCTTTTTTCCCGAATCCTATATTTCACGACTGACGTCAGTTTTAACTAAAAAGTTTTTACTTATATTAAAAACTATAGTGTGTGTAATCATAATATAATCATAAGTACTATTGATATAAATGTAATTCCTCTTTGACTTTAAAATTACTTTTTGCTACTATTTACCATAAAAGTTAAGTCATTTCAGAATAAAAAGTGAAACTGTTTTGTATCACAAACTGGTTAAAATACTAAAATAGTTTTATTCTCATATTGAAACACAATTGTCAAACTTAATGTCAAAATAGCGGCATGTATAGCACCACTTTTGACTCTGAAATATTTTGTGGAAATGTAACTTTACTGTTGCGATTTTTACCCCCAAGCAAGCTCTATTATCTCAAATGAATAGAAGACAATATTATAATAATACAGAGTTCTTTTAAACGTCAAACCTACGCTTGGCATAAAAGCAAGCATTTTTCTTTTTTCTGTCTTCCTAAATTGTGTACATTTTGTGAGGTTGTGTATCTTAAGCTAGAATTATTTTATGTTTAAAGTAATAATACATATATAAGTAAAAAAATAGTGCGTCATGAAAGTATGATGAACTAAATATCTAAAATAAAAAATCCAATGTGGGTTCTTCTTCAAAATTGAAACCATGCTTATTTTATAGCATATTTTAAGAATATTTTTGATTCAGAAAATTTAAGCAGTTTTTGTTCATTCCAGTGAAGTTTATTTTCAAAAAATTAACAAATAAACTTTCAAACTCAAGTGATATTTGTTCCAAACAGTTAACAACTGCAGTTCGTTCTAAGCACAAAAGTCGTATCTGCACTTTTTAACAAAATTGATTTATCGCCACCAGGTGGCTCTTTGTGACGTATTTTACCTAAATACAGAATTATATGGTCATTTGAGAACAGGAAATATTTTTTAAAAATTTCTGAAAAATTTTGATCTGAATCAAATGCATGATGGCACAAAACTTTAAAGAGTTTCATCTCAGTTTGAGATCGACTGCAGATACGACTTTTGCACTTAGCACGGCAGTGCAGTGTTCTGTGCGTTTATAATTGATTCTCTGGGCTTATTATGTTCTTTAACATTCTGTGGTTCTACAGTTTTTAAAATGTTTGTTGAAATTGTTAATGATACACAGATTATGTATCTGCTCTTGTTTTCCAGATGCCAATGGTGTGTCATTGATTATAATCAAGTAAAGAAACATAACACAAGAAATCAAACTTACCATTTAATGTGGTTGTGAAATTCTGTGACCAGCAAATACACGCATGACGCGTGGTACAATGAGCTTTGACATAGGGACAGATGAAAAACTCGGAGCACACACAATCTGACCAACTCAAGATTTTTTGTTGCACAAAATCTTACTGACAAAAGTTGAGCTGGAGTTCAAATGTACAAATGACTTGGTGTTGGCGTACGGTGAGTTATTTTTTAAAAAATGTCTGAGGTGAAAAAGGACAATATTGGCACTATGTATATTTATATATATATATATTATTTATACGTGTCGGAGATTTACCACAAAAATGTTCTTTATACAGTTCTTTCGTATGGTACATCAATACATCAAACTAGTTCTTCATTGATGGTCATCATAGTCACTTTGTTCATATGTACAATATATATATTCTCTGTTATGTATAATATGCTGCTTAGTTCGTACCGGAGAAGGCGAGTTGAAGCCTGAGTGTTCTCTAATCTTCTCTTCAGAAGAGAATGTCGAAGTATCACTGTTCTTGAATTCCAAGATAATGGAGTAATTGTGTCTTGAAAGTCCTGCAGAGCTTTGATAAAAGCTCCGTAAAAGACATGTTTTCCACCAACTAGGAATCAAGATCTTTGTCGCATAAAGAGCTTCAAGATATTCATGAAGTAAAAATTTTAATGGGATGAGTACTGGCAATTTCATTATTTTTTTAAGCTTCTGAAAAGCTTTTGAAAATTGGGCATTCCGATCCAGTTGTCTACAAGGACTAGTTTGTTGCAGATTAAATGCTAGAGTATTGCTTGGAGCTCAAGTAACTGTTAGAGTTAAAGGACTTGTTAACTTTGTAACTGTAACTCTTGCAGCTCATGTCGCAACACCCCTATTTCACCGAGAAGTCAAAATCAACTTGTGAGGAAATTACACGCAGCTGGTACTCAAGAATCTGAAAAACACTGCAGGTATCTTACGGAATAAGAGTCTGAACCCTTGACTAGTTTCGGGCTCAGTTTCTCCTGATCAGGATGGCTACAGTCGAACCAAAAGGTTGTTGCATCATCAACCTCGTATAATGGATGCTTCAGAATCGGAAGTTGACTTAAAAACTGAAACCAGGTCTTACAAAGTATCTATATCTTAAATTATTGCAGTTCCAGGGGTTGAATGGAATGCTATCTTGAGATCACTGCAGTTAGGCAATTTTGTTGTAAATTCAAGGCCTCGGTGACTTCCAGAAACCACTTGTAGAATGAGAACCACCACACCATCCTGAGCTTCTCGGAATGGCGAGGATTCTTAACCGGGCAGAGTGGATTTCCGAAGGCCTGTCGAGTCCCTCAGAATCGGGAATCGGGTCTTGTAGAGTTTTCATACTTCCAATTTCTGCAGTTCCAGGCATCGAAAAGAATGCGACCCCGAAAGCACTGCAGAGACTAGTTTATTGCAAATTCAAGACATCGGTTACTTCTAGAGGTTATTTGTAGAACGACAAGAATCTCACTATTCTGGTGTGTAGTGAAATGGTGAGGACATCATGGTTTTCGAGTCTCTCAGAATTTGGAATCTGATCTTGTTGAGTTTTCAACTTCTGCAGTTCCAGGTATCAAATGGAATGCGATTCTGAGATTACACTGAAGAGATTAATTTGTTGCAAATTCGAAGCATCGGTTACTTCCAGAGATTACTAATAGAATGAGAAGAGTCACATCATCCTGAGGGTCGTGGAATGGTAGGAAATCTTACAGCAATCGAATCTCTCAGAATATGGAATCGGATCTTGTAGAGTTTTCATATTCTCAGCATTTGCATTTTCAAGCATCGTTGAATGGAATGCGACCCCAAGATCCTATTGTAGAGACTAGTTTTCTGACACCTCGGGGACTTCTTTCCAGAGACTACTCGAGGAACACATCATCCTGATCTTCGAGCACTTCGGAATGTGGAATATGGTCTTGTAGAGTTTTCAACTTCTTCAATCCAGGCATCGAGTGGAATAGGTCGCACAGCAGAGACTAGTTTGTTGAGGCCTCTATGGCTTCCAGAGACCACTAGTGAAACGAGAATAACCACACCATCCTTGGCATCGAGTACTTCAAAATCTGGAATATGGTCTTGTAGACTTTTCAACTTCTGCAGTCCCAGGCATCGAATGGATTGCGAGCCTTGCAGAGACTACTTTGTTGAAGATTCCATAGCTTCCAGAGACCACTCGTTGAACAGATCATCCTGGAGCGTCCAGTACTTCAGAACCTCGAATACGGCCTGGTAGACTTTTCATCTTTTCAACTTCAGCAGTCCCCAGCCTCGGATCACACTGCAGAGACTAGTTTGTTCAGGCCTCTCCAGAGGCCACTCGTAGAACGAGAAACACATCATCCTGGGCGTCGAGGAATCCTTTCCGGAAGCAGCAGCAAGGTTGTCGTATAGAGCTTTTGTAGAGTCGGCTTCTCTCCTATCAGTCGTAAAGCGGGTGGTGGTGCCCCGGCAGAACGAAGCATGGGGCTATTTGTCAGTGGGCCGCCAGCGACTGCCCGTGCATGCCGTGCGGGCCGTGCGGGTTCTGCGGGGCTGCGTGCGGCGAGAGCATCGGCGGGCTGTGCGGGCTGTGGGCGAGCATCATGTCCGCCCCTCCCGGCGTGCCCGGCCCGCCGATGTTGACGGGCGGCGTCATTCGCTTCTCCTTCTGGCGCCGGTTGCAGAACCACACGCGCACCACCTCCTTCTCGAGCTGCAGGCTGTCGGCCAGCCCCGCGATCTCCTGTGCCGAGGGCTTCGGCTGCTTGTGGAAGTGGTTCTCGAGCGCGCCCTTCACGGACACCTCGATGCTGGTGCGCTTCTTGCGCTTGCGGCCCTGGGCGGCGATTTTGTCGATCGAGGTGGGCGAGCCGGTCGTCGAGTCGGCCTCCTCCAGCCACTTGGCCAGCAGCGGCTTCAGCTTGCACATGTTCTTGAAGCTCAGCTGTAGCGCCTCGAATCTGGAGAAGACAAGAAAACCATCCGTAAGCAACACGGGAAATTCAACATACCAATAAAAATCACCTGCAGTTAGGAAAACTTTGCAATGATTAATCTAAGGCCACTATATAGATCAGATGACACAAGTTTGACCACTTTGGATCCAGCGCGTGTTTGAATCCTAGAGCAGGAATTAGTAGCTAGAGGGAGTCAGTCAAATCGTTGGTTTAGGAAAAGCTGAGGAAAATTTCCTAAGACATGGTTCAACTACCACAAATGGGAGAAGCGTTTTATTTGAAACTCCTGAAAGAAACCTAATTGCTTCCAATACTTCACAACATATCACGTGACTTTATGATTCTTGCCACAAGAATTCACGACTTCCCTCTCTCTCTCTCTATTTTTTGTCACTTCTCAATGGTTTGAGTCAGATTAATGGTTTGAGTGGTTGTCTTTTCTCGCGCGTTATCTCACTTTGGTTCACTGAGCAATTATTAGTGCCATGTGAATTTGACAAAGCTTGGCAATATGAGAAACTTTGCTCTGGTAACCCTTGCTCAGCAAAAATGAAAAATGGAAGTAAAAGTACATAAAATGGATCCAAAGTGGTCGTACTTAAGCTTGAAGAGTCGGCCTGTCTATATAACGGCTCTAGGTGAGATAAAACTAACCTGGCAGCATTGTAAAGAAAAAGTATAAACGCAATCTTAACTAAATGCCGAACAAGAAACCAATTCCAGGGGTGACCGAGATGATACTAATAAACGAACAAGCGTCCGTAAAGCACATGCGCGTAAACAACTTTTAGCAAAACCGCACAAAAAGAAGACTAGAAGTTGCTAGAGTGGTTGCATCTTCGTGGGCTTTTGTTTTGCCCGCCTACTTCAAGATTCGATCGCTCATGGAGCCCAGTGGCTTCCGCTATAGAGTTGTGTATCTAGTGATATTAGATCTGTGAGCTATGTAGATCCTAGTCACTGCATTAAGATATTACCAGGTTAGGTTTGTCTTAACTATAAATAGCCAGTATATGAACCTTTCAGAGCTGAAGTGGATTAAGTCCATGAACGAGTTGATCCACTTTAGCTTTGATCACCTTATAAAATACAAAGCACTTAGTACAAAAGCACCGCTCTTATTATGCGGGGCATTCAGAGCTTAAGTGGATCAAGTCGTTCATGGACTTCATCCACTTTTACTCTGCAATAGCTGCTTTAGAAGAGTTGAGAGAAATACTTTCTACCACAATTAAATGCGCATTCATGTCTTTTATTTTCAATGTCTGTTGTTGTTCGGACACCCGAGCACGAGTAGGTACGGTTTCCGTTTTTACGAGCACCATTAAGGTGGAAGTCCGATTTAACTCAAAACAAATACGATAAGACCCGTTGAGAGGCCAGGCGGCCATTCACAACACATTCATTCCCACAGAGAAAGAACAGGGACAAAATAGAAAGAAAGTACATTCATGCCCGAGCCATGATTCAAAACGTGGGGCCGCCCCATCCCGGTCCGACTTCTCTGCCCACTAGACAAGGTGGCCGGCATTTTCAATGTCTACTTTGAAATAGAAGTACTTTAAAAAAAACAGGTGGGATGAATTTTTGGATTTTCCCAGATCACGTGTTCTAGTCGGTGCAAACGTATGACTTCGTTCAGTCGAAAAATATATCTTACAAGATTAATTACAAAGACAACTTTTATCTAGAATACCTAATGGAGTACTTGATACGGCGCACTCCTTTCTTTAAATAACAGAATGTATTCGTTATTTTAACCTCTTCTCGGCTTTTCCCGAGCTGGACTCGGGCAAGCGAAATATACCATTCTGGCTCATCCCGAGTGTAGCTCGGGCACTGAAAATTAACACTGCACAACCAGTCTTTCCTGAATTATTTCACATGTCCCTTTTATGGTTTCGGATGCTTTTATTTACTATTGTTACTACCAAATGGCAGCACTTTTCAGTGTTTTGAGCTGTAGATTTAAGATAAGAGTAGGCGCCAACTCCAAAGTAGAATGATTTCTGCCATACAGAAAGCCAACTTTACAGGTAAATACTCATTTATTACTCATTTATTTAAATAGATATTTTTACATTTATTTTTAGGAAATGTTGCATGCGAATGATGCTATTATGTTTAAAAAGATATGTATGTATGAAAATAAGCATAAAAAAATTGACATTTTTTGATCCGTAATCCCGTTATTACTCATTTATTTAAATAGATATTTTTACATTTATTTTTTGGAAATGTTGCATGCAAATGATGCTATTATGTTTAAAAAGATGTGTATATATAAAAATAAGCATAAAAAATCGACATTTTTTGATCCGTAATCTCGAAATAAAAGGATTTCTGGAAGGGGTTAAGAAGACTTTTACAATGCTTTTTGTAACTAACGAGTAATTTATTCTAGCTTTTATCCCATAAAGATTTTCATGTTAATTAATTTAATGCTCATAATTTATTCTTATCTATCAGGAAAAAGTGGTTTTTTTTTTTTTGCTTATCTTCTATGACTTCAAATGATATTTCTTTCATGCCCTTCCTTCTTCGAAAACGATTGTCAACAGACTCGATTTGTCCGTTTAATGACATATGAAATAATTAATTTAATTGTGATATCAGCAACAATCGCATTAGTCGATGATCCTTTTGAAGATTTTGTAGACAATTAAGGAATATGTCAACGAAGATGTTTATGCAAGTGCTAAGATTATTTGTTCTAAAGGACTCAAAAAGTAATTTATGGTGGCTTAAACTAAACCAATCTACTGAGAAACAACAGCAAGAGATCTTTTCTGTTTTTAAACCAAGAAATAAGCAGCATTTATAACTAACTGAATTAGAAAAAAAAATGGTCGTTGAATCTTACCATATTATTACTAACTAAATCTTTAGTAATAGAAATCAATCATGGGACATACAAAATCTTCATAAAACTAAATATCATAATTTTTTCAATGGTAAGGACGTTATTTATACTAGTTCGCAAAAAAGTTTAGAAAAACATCTAACAAAAACAATATTTCAACAATCTAAATATCTCTTTTGCAAAATCTCAGCACTTGTAAACTACACTAAAAGGTTTGAAAAAATACTTTCAGCATCTTCTAACAAAGATTTTTTTTTTTTTTTTTTTTTGTGAAATATATTCATATGATCTCAAGTCATCTTCTGCACATAATATCAATCACGAGGAACATTAACTCTTCACCAAACTAAATGTAATGTTTCAATGGTGAAGAAGTCATTCACACTATTTTATACAAAAACATTAAAGAACATGTAACAAAAACCATGTTTCAGCAATTTAAATGATTCTTTCACAAAATCCTTCACTTAAAAAAACATGTAGCTGGTAAAACTGCGGCACGACGCCCAGAACAAAGGAAAGCAATCACATGCTTTATTTAAATACAAAAGATAAGTGGATTTTTTAAAACATAATATGCCTCCTTTTTATGACGCTGTTAATTCAAAATAGATTAAATGAGCGTTAAACAAAGAACAGCTGTTTTGGATGTAAATGAGAGGGGTAAAAAATATTTTTAACGCACTTCCTCATTTTTTTTCAAATCATTTAAATTCCCCCGAAGGAAAACAAATGATTTTTTTAACATTGTTTCTCGTGTTTTATAGTCTGGTAAAAGTAACTATCTTTCGTTTTATTCGGATTTTATTGTTCGTCTAATTGCTTCGTTTCGGAATATAAAAATGATTTTTCTCTGTTTTTTTTTCTTGTAAACGATAAGAAATTTTAAACAAACGTAGTTACCATTTCTACCTGCAAAGGTTTAAGATCATATTGTTTTTAATACACTTTAAAAAATTTAAAATTACGGAACAAAATAAATAATTCATAGTCGTTGAATCAAAAGAAAGTTCTTTAAGAGATTGATGATTTGAGTGATTCCACTGTTACATGTGAGAAAAATTGGATTACATTTTTTCTGACATATATGCATAAACATTTTTTTTAGGACCAAAAGTAACGAAAAAAATACTGATCTAGTAAAAGTATTATGCCAGTAAGCGGTTTGCCAAGAGAAAAAAAAATACCATGCCTTTTTCAATTAAATTTTTTTAAATGAAGTTAAGTTTTCACGTCAGGACGTACTTTTAAACTTCAGTTTTAGATTTCTCAATTCAAACAAAACATTTTTCGAACATATCGTTGCATTATTTTTTTTTAATTGTAATGGGTCATTCCATTGTGACTAATGTAACATTTAGAGCTGATTTTGTAAGTGTTTTTACTTGTAACTTAAAGGATAAAAAATATGTTTTAGTTATGCTGGTGGATTTACAATGTACATGGTATCTATGTATCATTTCTGCTGAGAATTTAAAACAAAATTACTGACAGGAGATATTTCTTCAACCAAACTAGCAGCATGACTAACGTAACATTTCTGCAACCCTGAAAATTAATGCTCATGTTGTGAGGCAAAAATGTCTCAAAGTTAAGCAAGTGTTAAAAATTGAATGATATATTTGAAAAATGAGTAAAGTTGGCTTTTAAAAACATAAAACACATTTATTAAATCTTCATTTTTCTTATTCTTAAGTCACTTTTACTCAAGATGGAGTGTGACTAACGTAACCATCGAATAATAAGCAGTAAACACACTACAAACTATTTACTATGGCTAATCTCAGTGACAATTACAATACTTTTTCAATTTTTTTAACTTCTTATGTTGTATAATTTTTATTTATTTATTTATTTATTGATACTTTTTTCACTTCGGTATTTTTTTTTCTTAGGCTGAGGTTGACATTTCTATGGAATGACCCTAATTTTCTTTCAAACTATTTATTTTTTAATGTTAGCTTCAAAACGCAACAGAAAATAGATCATTTAAATTAAACCAAACTACACCCTTTTCCTCCCGTTCCCTGGAAAAATTTTAAATGACGGTCTGCTGAAATCTAAATAGCATTATAATGCAAAAAATATAGAACGTTACACAAAATAATCTACTACATTAGTCGAGTGGATTTTTTTAAATCAAAAAATAATTGTTAAACACTGAACTGTATTTTGCATATTACGTGTTAAGCCTTGAAGAATAACACACTTAATATAACTGATTCCTCAAGTAAAATAACAAAACTAAACAAATTTTTAATAGCATCCTCGAAAGCTTAAATGCAAACATTTTTTAATTTTCTTTTTATATTCCTACATTTTACCTAACTAAAAATGAAATATTTATTAACTTGTGATAATAATACTACATGGCATAAAATACTCTGTTCTTTGATTTTAATAAATATTGTATTAGTGCACAAATTAGTATTATTGTATTTTATGAATTGAAAGGAAAACGCAGAAATATTTGCAAGTTTAATTATCACGGACACCGTACACTTGTCCTTTTGATTAAAAAAAACTTATAGGACTCACCAAGTAAAAGTCAAAACAGAATTTATGTACTACTAGATAACTTCAATCTATGTGTAACCTTTCTGCCGCTGAACTTTACTATCTAAAAGAGAGATTTCGGAAAGAGCAAAGTTGAAACAGTCTTCCATTAGTGCCCTCAGCTTCGCCAATCCTTTGACATTCCTTTTCTTTTAAACCTTTGCCAGACTGAACTTAATCTACAGCAGATGCTTCGCACTATGACATCTAACACATTCAAAGAAGGAGACGAAGACATCCGAGTCCGAGAAAAAAAAGATGGAAGAAGGCGGAAAGCAGCATCACTCCTTGCAACACAGATAAAATTGCAAGCTGATAGGTCTTATTAGTCTTATTAGATTCTATAAGTTTAATAGAGAAAGAAAAATTAAGAAATATTTGCCACGGGTACCTTGCCTTTTGGTTTAAAAGAATGCTTTCTATCAGAAGTCAGCAAGTAAAAGTCAAAACTGAAATTTTTGCCACTGAACTTTACTATTTAAAAGAATGATTCTGAAAGAGCAAAGTTAAAACAGTTTTCCATTAGTGCCTTCATTTTCGCCAACCCTTTGACGTTCTTTTTCTTCTAATCCTTTGTCAGGCTCAACTTAATCTACAGCAGACGATTCGTACGACGACATCTAACACACCCGAAGAAGAAGAAGGCGGAAAACAGCATCAATCCTTGTAACACAGATAAAAGTGCACGCGTATAGCTCTTATTATATTTCATAAGTCAAATAGAGAAAAAAAAATAAGAAATATTTACAAATTTCAAGCGCCAAGGATTACTTGCCTTTTCGCTATAGAAAGAAAGGAGAAAATGCTTTGTGTTAGGACTTAGCAAGTAAAACTCAAAACTGAAATTTTGCCACTGAACTTTACAATCTAGAAGAATGATTCCGGAAAGAACAGATAAAATTAAAACAGTCTTTCATTAGTGCCCTCAGTTTTGCCAACTCTTTCACATTCCTTTTTTTTTTTCATTTTCCAGACTGAACATAATCTATGACAGATGCTTCATACGACGACATTTAACGCATCTGAAGAAGGCAGCTGAAGACATCCGAGTCCGAGGAAAGAAAGATGGAAGAAGGCGGAAAGCAGCATCACTCCTTGTAACACAGATAAAAGCGCACGCGGAAATTAAAAGCTTTTGATCCCGAATCTGCTGATCGGATCGCTTTGAAGATTCCTGACGTAGGAGAAGAAACATAAAATTTTCCCAAAGGCACGACGCAGGTAAGGAGAGGGGGGATTCCAGTTCTTCCAATGATTTATGAGTCTGTCTTTCGAATCATGTATCTACTCCACGGTTTGCCCAGTGGCTGGTCTCCAGGCAGCGGAAAGAACGTGAGGTACATCGCAGCGTCGGCGACGTCTGACAATGAACCCCAAAAACTCCTGTTACTGTTTGTCTGAAGGGAAAATGCCACTTCGTCCAAAGAGATTTATTAATTATCAAGGAACACAAAATACTGGTAGCATGGAAAAAGCAAGCAAAATAAAATAGGAAGTTAGAACCTAAAACATTTTTCTTGGGAAGATGATTACATTTACAATGTAATCATCTACACAATCGGAGTATTTCGGGGCGAATCATTTTTAAAAAGTACAGCATAAAGAACGTAAGGTACGCACCGGCGTCGGCGACGTCTGTCAATGAACCCCAAAACTTCTGTTACTGTGTATCTGAGGGGGAAATGCCACTTCGTAAAAAGAGGTTTATTAATTATCGAGGAACATAAAATACTGGTAGCATGGGGAAAAAGCTTGCAAAATAAAATATCAACTGGTAAGAAGTTTGAACCTAATAATAAACTATGTTATAATAGTTACAATATTACCATTTATACATTCAGAATTTTTTAAATAGCGCGATGACATGTTTTTAACATTTATACTACGAAGAACTAGAGGTACATCATAGTGAAAGTGACATATGACAAAGGTTCAAAGAGTTTTTTAATTTTCGACGAATATAAAATATTATAAATATGGAAAGACACGTGCAAAATATAGATACTGGTTGGTAGTCTGAAGTTAGGACCTTATAAGCTATTGTGTCATAATTTTCACAATGTTGGCATATAATCATTAAGAATGCTTCTCTACTAGTGCGATGACATTTTTAACAAAAATTGCTGTTAATGTTGTCTGAAAGGAGTAGGGAGAGGAACAAATTCGTCCAAAGACTTTATTAATCATCAAGCAATACAAAACTTTGGAAGCGTGCCAGGAAAAAATGTGCAGAATAAAATACCAGCTGGTACTCTGAAGTTAGAACCAAAAACTGCTGATTTTGGTACCTTGACAATCTTTACAATGTAACCATATATGCTGTCTGATTGTTTCGGGATGAATCTATTCTAACAGGTATAGCAGAAAGAATGTGCGGTACATCATCGTAGCAAGATACTTATAATATACCATGAGGATAGTAACCTTTGAGGGTGTGCACACATTGGGGGTCCCAATGTGCTTTTGTTTCGCTCACAAGTTTCATTTTGTCATCCGTTATCTTATCTTGTACAAACAATGAATTCTTTATTGATACAATGAAAAAAATGCTGTAAATTTACCAATATTTTTATACTATTCTGCAAAAATCCGTATTAGCTTATTAGATTGTTCAATTTATATTCGTACTTGACGAAGTCGGTGATAGGAAGTATTTACGACATATGTAAAAAAAGAAAACCAAAATGATACGTACACTGCTCTTAAATTTTTAAAGACAAGTAGAACTGGTACAGCAAAGAAAAAAAAATAAAAATCCTAGATTTTTTTTAAAGTATCTCAGTAAATAAAACGTATTTTATATGAGTCACACCCTCTTCAACCCTTTTTAAAAAGATAATCAGCAATATACATATTTTGGAAGCTAATTTTATTAAATTCAACTCAACTTGGTTTACAATCATTGATATCAATCTCTGCTTTCCTTCAATATCGTTTCTGCTTTAATGCTTTTGTTTCAAAGATTTTTGAACTTTTTTCACCCCAAGGTATTTTTTTCTCTTTTATCCTTCTTTCCCAAGAAGTAAGAAAATACATGAAAACAGGCTTAACATCGTTTAAAAAGAAAACAAAATTATCTTCTATGATGTCTTTTGTAACAGTTTAGCTAATCTTCAAATGGATACCGATGGAAATTGATATTGATCAGCTAGAAGGCAATCCCAACCAATCAGAAGTTTAAGCGATAAAGTTTGACATGGTTAAAAAATAAGAAGTGCAGAGAGATTCTATCACACAGAAAGTATTTTTCAATAACATGGTTCCAAATACTCTTTCCAAATTGTGAATAACAAATATCACTGTTTTCAAGTGTGATTTAATCTAAACTAAACAGTCCACAACACGATTTTAACGAATATGGGTTTTTTTATTTAAAAATATAGCAATATTTTTTTTAATCGTGAGAAATGTACAATCATCGAAGTAACAGTAACATTACAGTTTATTTAGCTAACCCCTATGTTTACCGCAATAGATTAAGAGTTGCCCACGAATGATGTCATGCTTTGAGGGGGCTCGTGAAATTGTGAGTTTCGGACAAGGGGGAAGGGGCTAATAAAAAAGGTAACATCGCACATTTTTAGTAACAAAATGCTTTTATAATGAAGTGGCCCCATTTCGAAAAGGGAGAAAGAAGAGTGTAACACATTGGGACAAGGTGGGGAGGGAGGGGGCAAATATGTTGAAAAAGTGTGACATTGTTTATGAACAACCCCTTACTTAAACGCTCCTTGTTGCAATGTAGAGATCCAGTTTTACACGAACCTGAAGCACCGGCAACCAAAGTGAAAGAGGACAGCAAGGGGATGTTTCCTTTTTTGATTTTACCCATAATTTCAATCGTAATACGGTAATCTATATACAATACAAGTAAGGATGTGAAAGACTCCTCCCCTCTCCCCCGCTAGAATTTTCTCTTGACGAAGGAAGACTTTTTTTTTTCTCGCAGTCCTCAGCACCTTTTTATATAAACCGAGACCACGTATGAATTCGTTTAAAATTGCTTAAAGCCGTGGACGTGTTGCAATCAACATGTAAAATCCAAATAATCATGAAGATATTTCATATTGTCGGAGTTTATTACACAAGTAAAAGCTTTAATTTCGGAAAATTGTCAGTTTAAACTTCTGAAGTGCCTTGAAAAAATAAAGCTTATTTAACAGACCATAAACCACCAGCAGTAAATTCATTGACGTAGTATTTCCGTCGCATTAGTATTTTACACCATAACGAAAATGACAGTAGTAGTTTTTGTAAAGTTTCGCTTGAAATCTGATGACATATTGTATTGAGTATTATTGCAGACATAAGAAAGTTCCTCGAAACATCATTCGAAATAAGATGGAGGGACTGCAATCCACTACCCCCACCAACTTTTATGACGCCATAATTGTGCTCCAATGCAAACTATCACCGTCCACTCTCCGTGTAGCCAAACAATGACTTTCAGATTTTCGGATAAGGCATTAATATCAGTAATATTTCAATCCCGAAATACTTATTCGACCAAAACGTGCTTTGCAACGCCGTGCTGGATAAACATAATGCTCAATGAGGCGGATAAGATAATCCTCTCCGTCTAAACCCGATACCCCGGCATGCATCTTTGGGAAACATATTCGTGTGGTAATGGACACTCCGACTTTCGCATTGTCTGGCCTGCGGGCACGAAGATGAATTCATTCGGAAAATGGGGTAATATAGACATTACATGCGATGAGTGTGGGTGCTTGAGATAGGGAACGGGAGTGACCAAAAATGGCTTCTTGGAGGTTTCGTATGGTGTGTGGGGGATAGGAGATGAGTTGGCGACAACGGGAATGGACGAACCTATAATAAGATGAGGCTCAGAGAATGAGTCTAGGAAATTATTTTAATTAAATACAAAATGAAACAAAAGGAAGACTTCGTATAGATTGAACTTTTTGCAGTTGGAATGTCATCAGTCAGAAAGAATACTTCTTCCTTCCTTAAAAACGTGAAATGAAGATGACATTCCCTTATATGAAGCCATGTTAAACTTGTTGCAATTGTAGTGAACTGTAGGGAACGGGGGTACCTTTAGAGTGCGAAAAAATCTGTGAGGGGTACACGGTACCAAAAGCGTAAAAATTATGCAGATAATGTAAAATTCAACGGAAGTTTGAAGTGTATCGCGTGATTGAAACTAAAGACTTACAATACTTTGTTAATTTTTGAACTGGTATTGTAAACATAAAACGCACACACTCAAAGATCTATCAGGCTTTGCTCTAAAGTTCCTTCTGGGGTTTACTAAATCCTACAACTTAACGGAAACGTATGTGCAGAAACAAATTCAATGTTGAGGATGAGTTGCGGCTATGTTTGACAAGCTGGTGCCGAAAATCAGTGAACTTTCCAAAAAAAAAAAAGAACTGCGTTCTCACCAATTATTTTTTAGTACTTTCTTTTTTACATAATGCCTAATTAAGCAAGATTTTGTAATAAAACGTACAACCAAAAATGTATTGTTTTTGTTTTCCTCTACATAATTTAACAGCTAAAAATTAAGTAATATATTACGTTTTTATAAAATGGTTTTTTTGGGAGTATGCATCATAAATAAAGCACAAAATGGAGTATGTGGGCAGAAAATGATAGAACCTCCCTCGACCTTACCTTGGCTTTAAGTTAGTTTAGGTTAGCTAAGAAATTTATAGAGGAGCTTAATCAAAACTTATGGCCCAGATGCAACAAATAAAATAAAAACCAAGTTTTCCATTAGAAAGACAAGCTAGTGTTATGGTATCGCGAATTCAAATACCAAACTTGGTGACAAATACAAAGATCACCACAGAGATGGAAAATGTCCCCAAACTGGAAAATCTCTATTAAAAGAGTGATAAATTCATTATATCGTCAATGAACCCCTATTCTGCATTCTAACTTCAAACAAAATGGATGGATCTTTCATGACACCGTAATGGCATTTTAATGTAAATTATTACCGTCCACTTGCCATGCATTGCATTTTTAAAGTTTCTTGCTTGAAGATTTCCAACTTTTCCCTGAATTGATAGCATTGAAAACATGTGCAAATAATTATTCACAGAGTGTGACACAATCTCCTCAGGACACTGCTAAAATGATTGACTTCAATAAAGTAAACCGACGATTTCCCACTCTTTCACTTTCGGAATGACGAAAAAGGCGGGAACTATCTGATTGCCATGAGCCGCCATCATAGATTTAACAGGATGATTATACGTATTGTGATAAAACAGCATTTTATGCGTAAATATTTGGATCATTTTTTAAAAATGAAACGATGCTTTCACATCTCCAAGAATAAATTTGAATCTTTTTCGAAGTCGGCTTGATCAGCCAGCTATGAAAAGTAATCTTTAAAAAGAAATTTGATTCTCAGCTTGTTCAGTCAACTCTGAAGTAATGTCTCTATTACTAAACCAATTGAATTAGAGTCACTTTGATGGACACCGGCACATAAAGCAAGAAAAATAATCCCAAGAAATACGTTCGCCAACATCAGTAATAAAAAAAGTAACTTGTTCAATACATTTGTACAAGTGTGACACTTTCATGCAGGTATTTGTAACAATAAAACGAGCCCTTCAATTATCAAAGTTATATTTCAGGTGGAACCTTTGTTTCCTAAACAATATTTTTTATAAACTATGTAAGGAAGAGTAAGTTAGGATATAATTAATATTAAGCTTAAATAATATGCTATAAAGGGATGTTGTTATGTAATAAAATATATTTTTAAGTATACAATTTTAAAATACAGCATAATGTGAAAAACATTATAATATTCCTGACTAAACAATGAAACAGAGATGACGGTAAAAAACATTTTATGAACTTTATATTAGTAAAATTTAGAAACATATAAATACAATCGGCTTTATTGGGGGGAAATATGTACCAAGCTCATTAATAGCAGCAATGTCTTGAAGGTGCCACCAGTATAATAAGGTTGAGACATAGTTTGATTCTTATTATAACTTGTCAGTTTCATTTATACGTACTCGTTTTAATATTTGTATACATATAATTATTGATGCATATATAATTAATGATAATACCGACAATTATATCTAATTGTAATAACGGGGTGAGCGGCGATATTTTGTTGTTGCTCAAAGGAGTCGTCTGACCGGTCATGGATACACACAACCTACGAACATATGTAATCATTTAATTAAGGTGTGTCAATTCTGAGGAACACTATATTGACTTGCATGTGGCAACAAAAACTGATAACGCTAATTAAGCTGCGCGTAAAAATGGATGCCAATTCATCACAGACAAGCACGCTTGATCAAATTCATTCACAGTTCAAATAAGTACGGAAAAAAATCAACAGAAAAATAAATCTGTACCTTAAAATCAGACTAACGTAATTTCCATTTTTATTATTTTTCAGAAGAATGCGAAAACGTTTGTCTGATACATACAAAGGATGGGATTCTCACTCTTTTAACACTACTCAATAATTGTAAAGGAATTGATTTCATGGAAAAACGTTCTCATGGGTCGAAGTGGAATGAGATTCTACATAGAATTCTAAATAAAAATAAAATGAAAAAATTGCCATTTTTGAACTTGCGTTTGTCTGGCTCTGTGAGGTACAGATATATCCTTAATTTAAATCCTGCGAAGTTTCTTACTTAAGGAATCGTAAAAGAATAGCTTATACTCAAAAAGTTGAGCAACACTCTAAAAAATGAGCTGTTGTTTTTACAGTATAATACTGTGGCAGTCCAACTTAAAACTGTAAAATACACAATAATAAACTAAACTAGCAATTTTACAGTTTCTTACTGTAAAGTTAGAAATTTTACAGTTTATTGCCGAGAAATTTAGCTGTATTTTCTGTAAAAACAGCAGTATAATACTGGCAGCTGAGGTTCCAGTTTAAAGCTGTAAAATGCACGGTAATAAACTAAACTTGGTAGTTTTACAGTTTATTACTGTAAAATTAGTGATTTTCAGTTTATTACTATGAAATTAGCTGCATTATACTGTAAAAACAACATTCACCTTTTACTTACACTTACGCGTGTGTTAAAGTTTCACTTAAAAATAGTACAATGAAAAACAAAGAGAAGCTATGTCCTACTTGAATCCTCAACTAGTAAACCCCTAGAGGACAAAGACGTATTCTTCCGTAAACCAGAACAAGCAGTGTTCTTTCTACGACATAGTAGTCCAGTTACTTATGTATCTCAGTGTTTCATATCACGAGTAATCGCAAAAAATAATTAGGAACGACTATGATTACTGTCTGATCTTCTTAGGTAAAACCTTTTGCATATTTACGCATGCGTCAGGTCTTCTCTGATTTTACTAAAATAGGGGTGATAGGTAAGATAACAATAAGGGGAAGAATAATAAGAAGCATACTGAGCCGCATCAAACAACGATACGGCTCAAAACGACGATACTAATTTTAAATACGTAGTTTAGTTGAATATATCAAAAGGAGAGCAAATGCAAGTTTTAAATTGAAAACTTCGGAAAGTTCCCACCTACAACCAATCCCCCCTTTTTTATGTGGAATATTTCGCGAGTGCTTTATGCGCGGTTTTCACGGACCAACAGTACTGCCCAAAGTTTGGCGATCTTGCTAAAACAATAAAAATCCCCCACAGTTATTTATTTCATTAAATGTAGTCATTTCTCAATAACTTCAAGTCCCAAGAGATCGGTGATTACATTCGAGTGCTTTATACACTGTTAAAAATGTTCCTGAAATTTTACAGTAAAAGTTACAGGCATCCATGTTGCCAGTAACTTTTGCCGTAAAAGATCTTTTTACTGTAAAATTTTACGGAACAGAAAACAAGAATTAAAAAGTGCGAGACACGAACGACAAAGATCGAACCGGGATCCAATTTTTTCACATTACTTTACTATCCACAGTACCAGATAAGACACAACAGGAGCTCAGAAATAGGGTGTTATCGGCATCTCACAGAAGTCACATGGTGATCAATTGGTGCTGCAATCGCAATTTTTTTATCGGTACAATTCACTATAAAAATTTCTGTACGGTAATCTCTACGTTTTACAGTAACAATTACCGTAAAAACTTCCTGAATTTTTGACTGTGTAGTTCGAGTTGTGGGAAATTCCCGTAGCTTTCTAGAGTTCGGATGCCTATCAAAAATTAAGACACAAAGAAATATTCGAGTTATGCGCTCCCAGTTGTAGAGAGTCAACCGTACTCATTTATTGAAATACCGTGATAATTTAGGTACTCTCATTAAAGTACAAGTACAGTTCTAGGAAATAAAATATGATTAAAACATTATCAAAAGAATGTATGAGAAGGCTATAAATATATATCATTAAATGGGAAAAAAAATAAGATTAAATGCATCAACTTCAAATACAAATAATTTCTCAAAGCATTACTTAAATGGTGAAAGTCCATCAACTAAAAGGATAAGAGTTGAAGGATTGACAAGAGAGACCCACTATTGACTACCTCTTCATGTTCCGTGACGTTCCAAAACCTTTCTCCTTCATTCTGTTACAAGCGACAATTTTTTTTTTTCAAGGAAAGTGTTGTTTTGGATGTCATGTTTCTAGAAAAGCTCGTTGGAATATAAACAAGTTCAAGAAGCTACTTGGCATTTGAATGTGTCAATTTGCTTAATGCGTTTATCCATTTTATCTTCACTTTATAAAATATTAGTTTAAAGGACTGAAAATGATAAGTATTGTTGCGAGTATCGGTTTTTGAAAACAGAAGAAATAATTATTATTTGTGTTTTTGCTCAGATACAGTTCTTAATAAATATCTATACTATCCGGTCAAATTTTCCGATCAAAAATATATAATGTGTCAACCGGGGAGTCTCGTTTACAAAATACAAAAGGAGCTTCAGCATAGTAACAATAACGTCGTTTTGAAAATTTGCAACAACATGGTTGTTGCAAATTTTCAAAAATCTTGATTTCGCAGCCATTTAAAAGGTTCCATCAAAATACAAAACTCCCGAAAATAAACTGATTAGGCCATGAAAAATCATTAGAAGAAAACTTTAAATAAAAAAAATGCTTTATATATAAAACAAGCGATTTAATAAAATTAAAAGTTCCATAAACCCTTTAGCTAAATATAACATCAAAAACTATTATTTATCGACATTCTCACCACAACCGTACGGCAACTAGAATAAGAAATGACGACTTTTAAACTACTTCGGTATTAACTGCATGCTAGTAAAAGTGGCGAAAAAAAAAAAGAAAAGAGAAACGCGCGCGCGAATTAGCAATTATTTTTAGGCGTGTGCTAACAGCCAAATGGTCATGCTAAAATTAAGTAAAAAATAACCTAAAGAATGATCTGTTATTTTAAAATGCTCCTTACTTAACTAAAAAATATATTGTATGTATGTTTTGTCAATTACATGTAGTTAAATAAAATCTTTTACAGTCTATTTGACTAGTTATAGACTTTTTTTATCTATTAGAATACCAAATCAGCTATTCATAGGTTATGTGGTGTAAATTTAAATAGTTAACGGAGACATTTTAAACAAAACAAACACTTTTCATTAAAGAACGACGTTAATTTTAGAAAACAAATTTGCACCAACTGAGGTTTTGACTTCATTTTTTAACAGCGGATGTAAAATGAAATTAAAAACAATCACGACATTAAGCACAGTAGCAGGAGTTCAATTTAAATAAGACTCACGTGCCTATGTTTAAATCGTGATTACAATAAATAATTGTGCGAATTCATTCTTTCCAAATCTTCATTGAATAATACAGCTTAGTTTAATCCTCATAAGGTCGATAAAATAAGAACGAAAAGTACCATTTTAGCCTTGCGTCACAAAAAAAGTAAGTAACGTCAATCACTTCTGTTCTATTTTTTCTACAGTTTTCAAATAAAATCCATCTGTCAGAGTGTTTTTTTTTTTTTTTCAAGCTTTAAAGTGATGTGAAACGAAGTAAGATTAAATGATTTATCCTGTTTTTAGTTGGGGAAAAAATTAAATCAAGATTTCAAAATCTTCATTCGAGTTTTCGAATGGGATTTCAAACTGCTCTCGAATAGAGGAACGTCGAATTATGCGCCACATTTTATTCCAAATACTCGAGCTTAGGACAATATGCATTTTTGCATACATACATACGTACGTACATGCATTACACATGCATACACGAATACAAATGCACACAGTATACATATACCGTATAACAAAAAACGACGCTTTTTGTATACATATGTGACCTTGAAACACCGAAATCTAATAAATATCGACATTCGCCGGTGGATGTCTATATTAAAAAGCATCGGCAAAGAATCTGCGTATTTTCCAAAAAATAGGGGTCCAAATTGTTTAGAAACTCTTTTGAATGGGTACGTATAAAGTAACGATTGAATTTATGAAATCTTTACCTCAAAAATGAGGGGTACATCGTTGAGTTCTTTAAAGGAATAAGGAAGATGCGACGTGGTAACCGAAAACAATCTAGCGACATAATATAACAAATATGAAGTACAACTACCCGAAGTTGCATATTATAATGCAAAGTACCGCGGAAAGGCTAAGCATTAAACGGTCCCCAGTTCAATTCCTAGCTTTTCAAATAATTAACTATCATCAAGAAATTATTGTGCACGTGCCTCACGGAGAAACTCGGAGAGAAACCGAACGAGCCGAAAATCTAAGTTGAACAATTTTAGTGTTAAATAGTCCTCCATCAAGACATTGCCTTTTCAGTAAAAAGGTAAACTTCAGCGTTTATTGCAAGCCATTGTATACTCTGTAGTCTGGTACTTTAAAATAGGCGTGTCAAGGGCACGAATTTGTGTCATTTCCGTGGAAACTTAACTCGACAAACCTAAAATAAAAGAATTGCTTTAGCCGTTTCCATGGAGACGATGCAAAATTTGTGACCTTGATGCAACCATTTTAAAGTAACAAACTATAATTCGCTTCACATATCAAAAGGAAAAATAAGCTTTACATAAGAAAGTCAAAATGTCTCTTTTCAATCATTTTTTCCAACAGTAAAATAAAAATTTCAAAAATTTTATTCACTACACTGCAAAAAAACATGTTGTTTTTACAGTGTAAGGGCCTTGCTCCACATCAGCGTAAGACGCGACCGAAACCGAAGGCATAAACCGAAAATCCGGATAATTTCTATAGGAACACTATGTAATCAATTTTACTTTTCTACTTTATTTTTCTGCTGTACGCCAATGTGGAGCAGGGCCCTTATACTAGCAGCCGGGGTTAAATTTTAAAACTGTAAAATTCACACCAATAAACTGTAAAATAGCCATTTTTAAAGTAATAAACTAAAATTGCTATTTTTACATTAATAAACTGTAAAATTGCTAATTTTATAGCTTATTACTGTGGATTTTACAGCTTTACACTGGAACCTCGGCTGCACAGCAAAAAATAAAGTGTTGTTTTACAGTATAATACTGGCAGCAGTTTAAGCAGTATTCCAGTTTAAAGCAGTAAAATGCTGAGCAATAAACTATAAAAGTGCTATTTTTACAGTTTATTACTGTAAAGCAGCAGTTTTACAGTTTATTACCACAAAATTAGCTATATTATACTGTAAAAACAACATTATAATACTGGCAGCAGAGATTCCAGTATAAAACTGAAAAATGCACGGTAATAAACTTAAATTAGCAATTTCAGTTTTTTACTGTAAAACTAGCAATTTTACACTACTAAACAGACTTTTACACTAACTAAACACACTTTTACACTTACTGAAATTAGCATTTTTTTACAGTTTATTACTATAAAATAAACTGTAAAATTAGCAATTCTTTTGTGTAAGTTTTTTGTGTAAAATTAGCAATTTTACAGTTTTTTGTGTAAAATTAGCAATTTATAGTTTATTACTCTAAAATTAGCAATGTTTACAGCTTATTACTGTAAAATTAGCTGCATTATATTGTAAAATCAACGTCTATTTTTTACAATGTGCCATTTTTTTTCGGAAAAACAATAGTTTATGTTTTGCAGTGGAAACAAAATACAAAAATCTCTGTCTCAGAAAAAAGAAGGATCTGCAAAACACTACTTATTTATTTTCCATCAAACATCCCTGAAAAAACAAACTAGGAAGCGGCAGATGACCACACATTTGGACGGCAGCCAAACCTCGTGACAGTTTTATAATCGTGAAAAAAAAATGAACGACCGAATAATGATCGATAATATAAGCATCGATATGAATGTCAATGCCAGTTTATGTAATTGCGGATAAACGAACTCATGTTATGTGTTTCTAATATTAATAATTCATCGGAAAAAACTGTTTAGATATGCACATAAATTTGAATTTAATACTATTTCCTGGACAAAGACTTAAGCCTCCGAAAGAGAGGAAATAAATGTAGTAAAAATATGTGGAGCACTTTTCGCTTCAATTTTTGACGTTTTTGTATTACGGTGCAATTTACTGGATGTTTTGTTTTTAATAATTAAAATTTAGTTATGCGACATGCGAAATGAAAAGAAAATTTATTTTTTGTATAAACGTACTTCAAATTAAATGCAACCATCGTAAAGTGCTGGTATTAAAATTGGTTAGTTTAAAGAAACACTATCATATTCTTCGCATTTCTTTTACGAAAATTCTTCAAATATTAAGTTGAGGTGTTTCACATGAAAATACTGCGTCGAAACAAAAATGCAATTTGTTTTACAACTTACATTTTCAATTTTAGTAGTAGTATTTAGTGAAAATGGCATGTATAACTATGATACATTTTTCAATTTTTCATATGAAAATGCTTCAAATGAATTGCTTGTGTTATTTTAAACAAAAAAAAAATACTTTCACATATTGGGAAGGTAGTTTTCGTCAAAATATTGTCAAAATGAATTAATCGTTTTGTGAATTTCTTTTTTCATAATTTAACCTTCACTTTAATTATTACGATTTCCGTAAACTAGCAGATACAACGAAATTTTGTTGCACATTATTCATTTTTTAATGTAAAATTGCTTTAAATTAAATATTGTTTTATTCAATTTTGTGTATTAAAATAGTTTTCTCAAACAGTGATCCATTACTTATATTAGTTTAATAAATTCTTCAAACAGTTCGTAAGGCATTTTCAAGAAAACACTGCGGACAAAAAAATAGGAAGTCTATGTTAAGGTAAATTCTCCCTTTGAGAATTTCAATTCAGCAGTTAAATGGTATTTAAAAGCAAAACTACTTTTATATGAAAATATGGCACATTAAATGTTACCCTACTCAATTTTGTGCATTGTAAGTTAACTCAAACGTTAATACACCGTCTTAAATTATTTTAATATAAACTACTTCAAAAATTAACCCATTATGCCCAGTAGCCTAAAAACGGGGCGCTTGTTAGTTACTGCATACAAAAACCTGTAATGGGTATATTATTTTACTAAAGCTGTTTTTCACGAGTTAAACAGTCCTTTTTCTTGAGAACACCAGATAGAACCACTAGTTGGACATCAGAGTTTATTTATTGACAGCTATTTTCAGACAAATCAGTCAAGCAACGATCCAGCATGGATAACCACAGAAATTAAGGGTTTTTTTGCGAGCTTTTTTTCCCCCATAAAGTTAAACTATTTTAAAATGATTTGCTTGAAAGTGATCAGAGATGCCTTCTGTAATGTTACTTTGTAAAAGAAAAGTCAAGTAAAGTCCTATTTTGCTCACATATCTGCAAAATATCCCATAAACAGGAAGTTAAATAACTTAATGAGTATGACAACGGCGAACTATTTTAAGCCTAAAATGTAGGTAAACCATTCCAAGTAAGAGTTTTAAACAAATAAAAATTTAAAAAAATTATAAAAAAAACTTGGGCATAAATGAGTTAAGTAAAAGGCATTTTTTACATGAAAATAATATAATACATGCAAAACAAGTGAATTTTACTTTTTATAATTTCAACTGCACGTTCATATAACTCAGTTAAACTAGCGGGAAAACAAAAACATATTATCCTCCTTAATATAAAAATATTTAAAATTAAATATTATATTTATAAACTTGTTTTTGAAATATGTTAAACACTAGTGCTAGATGCATTTTCATCCATGAACTCACTTCTTTTGCATTGCAAAAGTAGTTCATTGTAACTCCGAAACACGCGCATACAGTTCTCTGTAAATTTGTCCGATTTAACATTGCAATAGTTTCTGTTACTGACACACTATTTTGATTAGGGAAAGAAAAACACTTCAAATCTGGAGTAAGGAATTTTATATGAAAACAACAGCTTAAAGTGTATGTTAGTGAATTTTCCTTTTTTTTCCTGTGCTTTAAATAACGTGTTATCTTACTTAATTTTGAGCATTCAAAAAGTTTACTCTAACACTAAATACGTAGTAAACCATTTTAACAATTGAAGTGGTAAGTGGATAAAGGTGATATGTGACAATTTTTGAAACTTACTTTTTACCATGAATGAAGGTTAAAAAGTCCATCAGTATCATGTCCCCGTTGTCACAGAAATGGTTAGTAACTAAGAATATGACCCCGCTTTACCCGTTAAGAAAAAATCCATTAAAAAAATAACTTTTTTTTGAAAGCTTTTTCTAGAAATTAAAAAAATTGCCACATATCACCTTTGTGCACTTGCCCCTTCAATTTTAATAAGGCTATATTATCAAACTAATGCTTTTCTTTTTTCAATGTTTTTTCCTCCTCCATACCATTGTAGTTTTTCAAAAAAAGTGCCATCTTTTGAAACGAAACCCAAGTAGCCTATGAGAAAATCTCAGCCTTCGAAACTTTCGGCTTTTGTTTCATCACAACCGGCGATTCCATTCACAAAATCTTCACCGAACTCTGACAAAACTTTCCATTCCGGATCGTCTAATAAGACTTCTTTCTCAAGTTCGATAACACGTGACACAGCAAAATCGAACGTCAATCAGTCTGCTAAGAAAGGGAAAAAGAAGGAGTTTTTTCCCACGAGTGTTTCTTCCATCACTTTCCGCTATGTCATGACCCGAGTGATGAAAATATAAAGCAAGAGACGCTTTTGAATTACTTTTCCGGCACAACAATAAGTATTTTCACAGTTGGTCAGTGAATGACGCGTGGAAAGCTGATATTAAAGAGACTTCATTAGATATCGGCTATCCTGTAATTTTGTTTGCTCGCATAATCGTGCCTTAGCTGGCGGTAAGAGCTTCTAAAAACTTTTAGTGACGGTTTTGAACATTAACCCATTTATGCCCAGTAGTCTAAAAACGGGACGCTTGTTAGTTACTGCATACAAAAACCTGTAATGGGTATATCATTTTACTAAAGCTGTTTTTCACAAGTTAAATAGTCCTTCTTCATGAGAAAACCAGTTAGATCCACTATTTGGATATCAGAGTTTATTTATTGACAGCTATTTTCAGACAAATCAGTCAAGCAACGATCCAGCATGGGTAGCCACAGAAAGTAATTTTTTTTGCAAACTTATTTTTCATAAAATTAAACTATTTTAAAATGATTTGCTTAAAATTGATCACAGATGCCTTCTGTAATGTTACTTCGCAAAAGTAAAGTCAAGTAAGGTCGTATTTTGCTCACATATCTGCAAAATATCCCATAAACAGGACGTTAAATAACTTAATAAATACGGCAACGGCGAATTATTTTACACAAAAAATGTATGTAAACCATTCCAAGTAAGAGTTTTAAGCAGATAAAAATTGGAAAAAATTATTAAAAAAAACTTAGGCATAAATAGGTTAAATGCGTGCTCAAACTAGTTTTCAAATTAGTGATCAATAAAGCTTGAGACTAAAAAAATTTGATCGTGGCCAGTGGCCAGTATATAAACCCAAAAAAGTTAGTGCCCAGCTTGGCGTTTTTGGTGGCCACTTTGAACCAAGTTCCAAAATTGTAATCAGACTTCACTTCATTCTGCATATAGCAATATTCGCCTGATTTATATCTCAGAATTTACTTGTTTTTCGTTTTTGAGAAGAGTACTTTTTTATACCGTTGAACTTCGGAGAAGACAGACATCGTTTTTCGTGAAAAAAATCAGCGTTGAACATCAAATGTTCAGATGTTCAGACTAGTTTTTAAATTACTGATTAATAAGTTAATTCACCTGATTCAGATACCAGACCTTACTTGCTTTGCATTTTCGCAAAGACTATTTTTTATGCCTTTGAGTTTCGGAAAGTACTGATATCATCTTTCGTGAAAAGTAACGGCGTTGAACATCAAATGTTCAGATTGGATTTTACTTAATAACAAATAAATTCAAATACCTCTAATCTACCTTGTTCTCCCTTTTTACGTGGTATGTTTCAAAACGTTGAATTTCAGTGAACTTGTTGAATTTCAGACCAGACACCTAATCAAGTGGTCAGAGAAATCTGACTGCGGATGGGGAAGTTGCGGGTTCGAGTCTCGGATCGAGCATGGATGTACTTTCTCTCTCTTCTCTCCTCGTTATTTTTTTCCTTGCGTGAATGTGCTGCTGTTCTGTAAATAGTTGTACAGGGAATGAGTCAGGAAAAAGTTCTTCTTTTCTGGATGAAAGGAATCTTTCATTCAGCCAAAAGATTTTCCAATTCCTTGGATTCGGCCGGATTACGATGCGTCAAGTTTTCGAGAGTGAATAGTATTATTTGGTTTTAAATTCTTCACATGTCAACTGCAACTTCTGTGAAGTACGCAACGGAAATTCGTACACTGAGCGGTCTGTAAAATTTACTAACATCCTCTTATATCCTGCACCACACATTCTATAGGTAATTAATTTTGACTACAAGAGTATTTCAATGTAATTTTTAATTCCACTGGCATATTCTTAATTCTGTGCAGTCTTTTCAAATTCATGAACTTAAAATTTTTGAACTGCAGTCGAGCTCGCTTATTAGAATATCGGTTAAGAGAATATCCCACTTAATATAATACATTTTCAATGCACCAAACCGTTAAAATGCATTATTTTGATCCAGGGTAATGGCATATCAAGATTATTATAATATTTTTTCGTGGCAGAATGGCTATTCAATTAAGCGGCTTCAACGGTACTATATGATCAATTTTCACTTGATTAATCTGTAGTAAAAGAAAAATTACGAGGAACACTTCACACAAAGACTGAAACTGAAGAAATATGGAAACAAATTTTCACCCAGTTTGAAATAATGTACCCTTACTTTTAAAGCGTTATAAGGCTTCCAGAATTAAATTAGGTACGAAAGACTTAAGAGATTTTTTATCTATGATATTTCCACTAAGCATTCATAAAATTTAAGGTACGAATCCTTAGGAGTGAAGTTGTTTTCATTCCACCCTTCCAATGTTTACAGGAAATTTTCACTCAATGTTCGCACAGTGTCAAAGTAACTACATACTCATATCAATTTAAGGGCAATGGACAGTAGGAAGACTCTTTAAAAGACAACAAGAAAATAAACACTAATCCCATAACAATTACTTTAATTTCGTATGTCCGCTGACACATATACGAGTAAAAACCTTAGTGGTGTCACAAAGTTAAGTTGTGTTTGACCTTACATAGAAATAGTTTTGCGTAAGTCAATCAGACTTTTCAAAATCGCTTGTGAAGCTTCAGACAAATCATCTGTTTGCCGTTTGAAAGGTAAGTCTTTGACAAGCTTTCAATTCAATTTAGAAGCAGATTTAACCCTTACACCGACCTCAAAAGTGAATGGCAAATAAAAGGTACTCTTAAGAACGAAAACAATTTTACCTCACATCTTGATGCATACTGTCTGATTTTCTTAGGTAAAACTTTCCGCGTACTTACGCATGCGTCAGGTCTTCTCTGATCTTACCAAAATAGGGGTGATAGGTAAGATAACAATGAGGGGAAGAATAATAAGAAGCATTTTGAGCCGTATCAAACAACGTGGAACGATGCTAATTTCAAATACATAGTTTAGTTGAATATGTCAAAAGGATAGCAAATGCAAGTTTTAAATTGTAAACTTCCGGAGAGTTCCCACTTGCAACCCATCACCCCTTTTTTCACCTATTCAAAGTTAACGATGTCAACGTACAGTCGAACCTGTTTATCTCGAACCTGCCTATCTCGAAAACCTCTCTATGTCGAATTTTTTCAACTTCCCTGCTTTTACAGCATAAATTTAATGTTTTTTCTCATGCTTATCTGGAATGATTTTCCCCGAAAACCTCTCTATCTCGAATTTTGACGACTCTCATTTTTGAATTTCATCTCCAGCCACCTTTATCAATGGTATAACTTGGAGACAAAAATCATCTTCTGCACAATCATTCAAAGACTATGTTCGTACTTAAAGGTATGCATTCACTTGCTATCGATATAGTCATCACAATGAGTAAAACGTGGACTCACAACATGTCGTACAGTAAAATATTCAACAATATCAATGCAAAACAATGTATTAAGTGTTTGACTTTTTTCAAATTGCTTATTTTTGTCAATTTTATCACAACCTCTGTATCTCGAAAACTCCATATCTCGAATTTTTCTACTGTCCGGTGAAATTCGAGATAGACAGGTTTGACTGTAATTTTATTATATATATATATATATATATATATATATATATATATATATATATATATAAAACCAATAATTTCCAATTTGCTGTTCTATTACTGATACAGATTCTGAATAAGAAAAATTTAAAAAAAAAAAACTAAAGTACGACTGAAAATTATACAAAGAAAAAGGAAGTTGTAGAAGGGGGAATTTCGAATTATAAAAGGTGCCTACGCAAAATGTCGCCTTCGTTTGTGGTAAGTTAAAAAGTTGTCAAGCAAGTAGCGTTTCAAACAGGTGTGCAAAAGAACGTTACAGAAAAACCCACATCTGGAAGATAAATGAGTACATTTACTTGAAAATTATCATCTTTCGAATTTTTATTTGACAAAAAGCATATTCATCAGCATATAAATGCCTCCTCAATTTTTAAACTGTGGATTAAAAATGCGAAAGTAAAATTTCTTTTATTTTTAGTATCATTTTTAACAATTAATCTTCGCATTATTAAAGATAAAAATAACAAATTTTATTCAAATATATTCTAACCATTTGAATATAAATACATTAATAAATTCATGTGTTAAAATGTATCTTTACGGCATTTAACTCTTTTAAGGGTTCAGAAAAAATCCATCAAATTTATCAACTGTCAAAACATCACAGCTAATAATTTTATAGACTGGATATTACCATTTTGGAAAGTACAGCTACTATAGAATAAATCTGCTTTCAAATCCTTGAAAAATAGACTCGTCTTTAAAAATTAGTATTAGCTAAAAAATGAATAATTTTTTTTAATAGTTTTAAAGAACATTTGCACTTAAAATTTTCTTAGTCTAAAAAATGCTTCGTAATTTCCAAAACATATGCTGTCAATCCCGATTAACCATTGTGCGAATTATAAAATTTGGGAATTTCTGGAAACAGCGAAAAATAGTTTAGCAGAAATTTGAGTACACTCTAAGAAATCATTGTTGTTTTTACAGTACGTATATTACTGCTAATTTTATTGTAATAAATTGTAAAAATGGCTTCTTTTACAGTTATAAAGTAAAATTGCCAATTTTATGGTGATAAACTGTATAATTGCTAATTTTAGTTTATTAGCGTGCACTTTATAGTTTTAAACTGGAACCCCTGCTGTCAGTATTATACTGTTGTTTTCATGGTATAATGTAGTTAAATTTACGGCAATAAACTGTGAAATAGCTAAATTTGCAGTAAGAAACTAAAATCGCTAGGTAAAATGTTTATTACTGTGCATTTTGCAGTTTTAAATTGGAACCTCGGCTGCCAGATTATGCTGTAACAGCCACAGTTCTTTTTTTACAGTGTAAAGGTGCAAGGAACACATTTCGTTTGAAGCCAGCTGAATGTCATATTATTGGTTTATTCACACAAAGTTGTTTTTTTTTTTTCGAATATTGAAGACGACATACATATGAAATAACACATGTATCAGAGAAAGATAATTTTCATTAACCTACTTTAAACCGACTTCAAACAAAAAGCAACAACTGCCGATTTTCTCATTTATCTTTATTTGATAAAAATCTTTTTTTTCTCTCTCTCTTTCGATCTTTCCCTTTTTTCCCTATTAATCCGGTTTCGGGATTACTACTTAGAAAATCCCCTCATTATCCAGTTTTTGAAGAATTGCCGTTAACTACAAAGGAAAAAATGCGGTAAAATTGTAAACAATGTCGCAACCTTCTCAAATTTGAGAACTTCTTTTGTATTTAATCTTTTAATGATTTTTGCTTTTATTTTCAAAATAGTTGTGATAGATAATTACACTTTTGATATTTTATTCACTTTTTCTTTTACTTAAATCTTTATTTTGCCGACAAAAAATATCACAACCCAGATGATATGCCATCTATCTGTGTAATTAAGCAGTTACGTCTTAGGTGGCACCACTGAAATCAGATTAAAGTTAAACATAGAAAGTGAGATCATTTACTTGAGAGCACTCGAATTTTTTTTTCTCCAAATCAAAGATCGTTTTGCAGTGTGAGGAAAGGTAAGAGTATAACATTTTTTTCCTTTTTAAATCCCAGCATTGAAATTTTAAAGTTTCAAATAACTTTGTGTTAAAATAGTAGGGATCTTTTTACACAATTTTAATACTTAAAAAAAACTGCAACGGAAATTTTTAAAATAGCATGATGGACTGCAGACACTTATTTCGGGATTACAAGAAATTCATTTTTCAATGTAAGAAGAAAAATAGTTTATGGATATAAAGACAATAGAAATAAAATAGTTTTTAAGTTTTTATGGATGACACGATTCCGAAGTTTTTATCGCTATTTGTGCAACTTGAAAGCTGTAGTATTTATTCTTGACTTTTCGCACCAAAGTTGACAACATTTTAGTTTTGGTTTTGTTCTATATAATCTCACAACATTTTTTACTTCATAAGATAACATGTTTTGGTTTTTGCTATCCGATATTTTCTGATATCCTCTTTAATGCGTAAGAAATATGGACAAATATGAGAAATTTTGAAACATGGCTTGATTCATTGACTCAATATTTTTTGCTTCTAAAAGAAGACATAAAATAAGTAAAAGCAGAAAAATGAGAAACTTCTGCTTCAGCTTTTTATTTACTTAATCATTTTCAAATGCATATTTAACCGTTCATTTCATACTATTACCGATTAACAAAAAGAGCTTTGAAGACGCATAAAAAAATCCATTATACTTAGTTTTCAATAGATGGAAATTTGTAACATATCCTACATTTTATTTATAAGCTGTAAAAATAAGATGTTATTTTTACAGTATTATACAGCTAATTTTAGAGTAACAAACAGCAAAAATTGCTAATTTTACAGTACTAAACTGTATAATTACTGCTTTACAGTATTTGTAAAATTAGCAATTTCACAGTTTATAACTGTGCATTTAACAGTTTCAAACTGAAACCTCTGCTGCCAGTATTACACTTTTATTTTTACAGTTTTATGCAGCTAATTTTGTGTTAATAAACTGTAAACTTGCTGCTTTTTACAGTTATAAAACATAAAAATTGCTAATTTTAAAGTTCATTACTGTGCATTTAACAGTTTTAAACTGGAACCTCTGTCGCCAGTGTTATACTGCAAAAACAACACTTTATTTTTTACGATGTACATTTGGCAAAGTAATCCCTCTGAATTTGTAAATTTGTTTTCTTTTTACCCTACCCGTTCAAAATTCATTTTCAAAATTCTTACCCACATTTATGAAATGAACGACTAAGCAAATACGTTAATGGACTCACATCATAATTTTCCTGTTGGGAATACTCTTTTAAATAATAAATAAATTTGATGGTTCTCTGATCCTAACATTACTTAAAATGCTGTAATATAAATGGCTTATAAGCGTACATTGCGTAAACGGTTCGACATAAACTGCTAAAACAAGATTTTCTTCCTTTCTGCTGAAAATTTATCTTTCACTCTGAGACGATAATATCTTAAAATAATGGCTCACAAGAAATGACCATTGTTCATAGTGACCTTCAAAACGTTTCTTGTGGACGTGAGTCTGGGAAGGAACTAGATTTATTGAACTTGATAGTAGTAACCAACGATTTTGGTTAAAACCTATGATTTGTTGAATTTTTCTTGGGTTTTAACAAATCCACGTTGAAATTTTGAAAGATGAAAGGAAAAGGAAATTATATAGTTTTGGACAACTTAAAGTTATTCTGAACTACCAACACAAATGCGTGTTGGTCGATATCGTGAACACACATTTTTTTAAATATATCTGGGTTACACATACTACATCATAGAAATAACCCATTAATATGCTGCGATCAGTTATCGATCATAGAGAAATAATACATTAATGCGCTGCGGTCAGTTATCGATAGTAGAGAAAGAACACATTAATGATAACACATTAATAACATTAATGCGTTATTTCTCTATGATCGATAACTGACCGCAGCACATTAAGAGGTTATTTCTATGATATGTTACTTATATACATTTTTAAAAAGTAGTACGTTTACGACTTTATTGTGTTACAAACATCGAGGGAGCAAATAAAAAAAAACTTTTTAATTCAGAATTTAGAGGCAGCAAATTTTTCCACAAGGTTTAAAATGTCTAAAAATAGAAAATTTCCCGAATTTCCTCATAGCATTTTCATTTAAGTATAATAGCTCTTAAGTAAAAAATGATGGATGAAGTAAAGCAAATATTCACTTTGTTCCATTTTAACATTATTTTTACAAATAGTCTTCACTTTTACGTTTTGGCAAATGTATGACAAACTTTATGAAATACGAAAATGTACTTTTCCCCCGTTCTCTCTATCTCTCTCTCCCCATCTCTCGTTTTATGCTTAATGAACTCAAATTACAATTTAGCGCTTATTATTATCACAAGCGTAACAAGGAATCTTGCTGACACTAAATGGTTGAACATCACATCAATGTGTTCTTTTTCTACTATCGGTAAATGGCCGGCGGCACATTAATATGTAATGTAAAATTTGAAACGAACTGGTGATACATTAATGTGATCATTATTGTCAATAATCGGCCGAAAGCACCATGTGCTTACTGTCAGCAAATCGGCCAATCATTAGTGTGTTCTTTCTCTACTATACATAACTGACCGACGCGACGGCTCATTAATGTGTTTTTTTCTACTATCGATAACTGACAGCAGCACATTAATGTGTTATTTCTCGATGATCGGTAACTAACCGCAGTACATTAATGGGTTATTTCTCTATGATCGATAACTGACGGCAGCACATTAATGTGTTCTTTCTCTATGATCGATAACTGACCGCAGCACATTAATGTGTTATTTATCTACGATCGAAAACTGACCGCGGCACATTGATGTTTCGTATCGTTGAAAATTAGCCGGTGACACATTGTGTTCTTTATTGCTAGTAAATCTACCAGAGAACGCAATGTGTTAACAATCGGTAAATCGGCACCACATTGTGCTTTTTCTTTAACATCGGTAACTGACCCGTTGCACGTTAATATAATTATAAAATTTAGCAACTATAATCGTAAAATAAACTTTAAAGTTTTAGATTTTGCGGTAAAGCTATTTAATTTTGGAAAACTGGACCAGATTATAAAAGAAAGAAAAAACCAAGCGCGGAAAACCTGTTGCGAACGCTTTCCCGATAACTAGGCATTTTCACGAACTCGGTCTCTGTTACGTTCACATCAGACCAAATTTTTGAGATTCAATTGAACCAAAAACTGCTTAGTGAAATACATGTGTTTTCATACAGGTGTTTTCATACATTCCTTAAATGAAATATTAGTTAAATGACTCAAACGATGGTGCAACAGTTACCACCATTTGCAAATTAAACGAAATCTGGATCTTCAAATTACAATTATAAGTTACACAGAACTTATTACTTAACATCAAACTCGATGATTAACGTTAGAAGACAATCAGTAAATGGATGAAACATCATATAAACTTTATATCATTGGTACTTCAATAGTGGCGAGCATGCACCAAAATTGTAATTTGCTCCAATAATTTATCGACGAATAGGCTTGTTAAAATGGAATTTCGCTGATTACTCCGATGACAATCTGTATGCAGTAACCTATTCCCATTGCAAAAGCTTGAATAATCATTTGCAATATTAGACAACAATATCGGATATTTCAGATCATCGTGCTGATGTATCTTTGTAATAGGTCCTTAACGGAATTCAAACAACATTAGATTAATAAAATTAATCCTTTACAGTAAAGGTCGAGACTAGCGGTTGCCACTCGACAGTGGAGACTAAAAAATATTTTTTGGCAACTGCAAGATGTTATGTTGGACGCCAAACTGGCGATCTACTTTTTTTTCTAAACAAAAATAGAAACTGCCGATGCATCGAACCGATTATGAAAAGAAAATTGCCAATGTTAACTTGGAGAGAAAATCGACCATCTGCTGTACAAAACATCTTGATACATAATTTCAATCCAGAAAATAAAGTGAAAATTTGTTGGAATAATAGTCAAAGATGACCAAATTTATGACTAATCAGCAAATTAAATGAAATGTTTTTTCGTATTATTTGAATTTTAAAGTAAATAACTTTGTTTTTCAGAAAAAGTTCGTAAGTTTTTTTTTTTTTTTTTTATTAACATTTGTAATATTACATTATGCAAAATGAAGTGAAGTGGGATTAAAATTTTGGAACTTGGTTCAAAGTAGCGACTAACAACGCCAAAGTGGTCACTGACTTTTTGGGTTTACTGGCCACTGGCCACTATCGATTTTTTTTTTAGTTTAAAGCTTTACTTTACAGAGTATTTTTATTACAAATATTACTCAACAACACAGTTCTCACCGCCAGATCGGAAGTGTTCATTTGAGAGTATTAGTTTAAAAAACCTAGTATTATTATGCTTACAAATAATCATAAACAAATTAGCAATCCATAGGACAATCATATAACAACTGGATGTTATAGGTTATTGCAATGACATTGACTATAAACCAAGTGAACTTGCAAACAAGATTCAAAACGTAGTTATTTTAAACATAAGATAATTAATATTGGTACAAAGTAGTTATTTTCCCAAGATCGACTCGATACAAAAAGTACCAGACAAAATTTCACAGACAGTATTCAAGAAAATAGTTAAGGTTTTTTACAAAAGCGTGCATCTTTTTGTTTATTTTTCAACTATCTTCGCAAAGGTTGAGACATTTATCCCAGCGGGACACTTGTTTCAACGTCTTTTCACGGTATTGTTGCTCGTCAAATTGCTGGGAAGCTGTTTTTCAAATCTTTCTGATCTGTAAAACGTTTCCCATCCGAAAATATCTTAAAAACGCAGTAAAAGAAAATCTAGCGAAAATAAATCTGAACTCTAGGATGTGTGTTACAAAACTTTCCTTTTCTGTTGGGCAGATCACTATTTAGTTCTCTTTAAACTTTAGAAACCGGGTGGTACACATGTTGTACCATAAGTCTTTCTTTAGTGGACGGGGTTGAAATATTCATTCGAACCCTTTGGAGCCGGGGATTTTTTCAAGGTTTCATACGTCTGGTACGACAGTTTATACCTTCTCTTTTCAATGGAAAAGAAATCTGTGGTTCAAATGTCGTACTACACTAGGTGGCCAAAAGTATCCGGACACTTTCAAAAATTTACATTTTTAGATATAACTCGAGAAATAAGTGATCAATTGTTCTTTAACTTTAGTTATACAAAATATATTCTTCACCGAACATTTCCAAGTTGAAATTAAATTACCCTTGCATTTGGGGGACGATAAGAAGGGGGGTCGAAAGAAAAACCGCTTTTTGACCATAACTCTTTGAAAATAGCTCGGAATAAGCTATGCATTTCAGTAATTAATTAGCATACTATGTATAATTACTGTACAAATTCAAATGAACGTACCACTCTTACTTCCGAAGATATGAAACATTTTTTAAAAAAACGGCAATTTTATTTGAAGGGTTTTTGCTCATAACACGCAGAGTTTTTGATCAAACCTTATCAAAACTTCAGGAAAGATGACAAAATACAAGAGAAAGAACATACTAAAACGGTTTTTAAAAATATTAAAAATCCGATGAGATATGAACGTTAAAAGGAAATAATTTTGCACGGCGCATGCGCGAAAGACAGAAATTTATAACTACAAAAATATTGTAGCCTGGTGTATACTGCATCTTATAAAAAAAGTTCCAGTTGAATATCGTAAAAATTGAAAAAGATATCAGCGATCTAGTGAGCTGTAATTCATTCATTTGCAGTCAATTCATAAATGGAGAGGGGTTGTTCACAAATAGTGTGGGGACAATCGAGCATATTTTTCAATGTTAAATTGTATACTGTTTAAAAATTTATATTTGGCATAGAAGTCACATTTCGGCCAAAAAGACCTTATAAGGAGGTGGCCAAAAGTATCCGGAGAACCCCCTGAAACGTTGGTTTTGAACGATGACGAAATAACCTTTATTTTAAAAATAGCTCTTTGTGGACAGACCCTCACTATGTATGTAATTGTCTGCGAATGAATGAAATACAGCTCACTAGATCGCTGATATCTTTTTCAATTTTCATGATATTCAACTGGAACTTTTTTTATAAGATGCAGTATATATCAGGCTACAATATTTTTATAGTTATAAATTCCTGTCGTTCGCGCATGCGCCGTGAATTTTTTTTTCCTTTTAACGTTCATATCTCATCGGATTTTTAATATTTTTAAAAACCGTTTTAGTATGTTCTTTCTCTTGTATTTTGTCATCTTTCCTGAAGTTTTGATAAGGTTTGATCAAAAACTCTGCGTGTTATGAGCAAAAACCCTTCAAATAAAATTGCCGTTTTTTAAAAAATGTTTCATATCTTCGGAAGTAAGAGTGGTGCGTTCATTTGAATTTGTATAGTAATTATACATAGTATGCTAATTAATTACTGAAATGCATAGCTTATTCCGAGCTATTTTCAAAGAGTTATGGTCAAAAAGCGGTTATTCTTTCGACCCCCCTTCTTATCGTCCCCCAAATGCAAGGGTAATTTAATTTCAACTTGGAAATGTTCGGTGAAGCTTATATTTTGTATGACTAAAGTTAAAGAACAATTGATCACTTATTTCTCCAGCTATATGTAAAAATGTGAATTTTTGAAAGTGTCCGGATACTTTTGGCCACTTAGTGTACCTGGGTCGAAAGAAAAATTTCCAAAAAACAGCCCGGATCCAAAATGTTAAAATCTTTCAAATCCGCTCTTAGATCTTTGAATTTTTGCCGCCAAGAGTGGCCCTCTTTTCGATTTCAAAATTCGATCCATTAGTACTCAGCAATTATGTGATGAATTTCTCCGATTAGCTCTTTTATCTTAAAAAATCCGAACTTTTTGGTATTATTAGAACTACGGAAGATAACTTCTTAAAAGAGATTAAAATTTGAGTTTTGAGCTTTTTGGATTTTTTTTAATTTTCAAACTAGTGTATCAAGAAACCTTTGTGCCAAATTTGATGAAAATCTGGCAAAAACTGTGGATTTGTATAAGGAACAAACATACATAAAAATATACATACATACATTTTTATATATGGATGTATGTATATTTTTATGTATGTGGGAGGGGGGAGGTAAAGATTGTAGTTACCTCCCCCCTCCCTCTTTTATTTCCAATTCAAATACGTGTTATGCCAATATCAACCAAGCAGTCAGAAGGACTTCTTGGACAATATAGTGTTAAAAATCCATCCAGACAGCCGTTCATGGATTTTTTTCTTCTTTATTATTGCAGCCGGTTTTAAGTATGCGTTTGCCAGGAACTATTTTTAAACAGCTAGGGTTGATTAATGGACATGATTTCATCGAACATGTTAACAGCGACAAAAATTCATCGATCTGCAGCACGATCTCTTCTTTAATGAATTTTGTTGCTTCTACAATACAGAATTTGCAATAAAAATATTTTTATTGCACCGGTAAAAAAATGCGGTGTTGGTTACCAACTGTAAGAAATTCAAAAATTGCGAGGTTTCGAAAGAAACTCAAATCGTTTTAGGTGCAAATGCACAGAATGCAGCCAAACCCCGCTATAGCGACCCCGGGATTTAGCGATCCCTCGAAGTGAAACATTTTATTGATTCGAACTGCAGCCCCATGCACTTAATACAATTTCAGACGCTTATAACGATCCCCAAATGCAGGAAAATCAGCTATAGCGATCCAAAAATACCACTTCAAACAAATTACAATGGAAATAATTTTTGACTTAACATATACAAAGAAATTTTTCCAGTTTTATGAATCTCGGTAAGTTCTGAATAACTCAGAAACCTTTAACAAGAACAATTTGACTAGAGACACTCTTCTGATATTGAAGAAGAAACAAAAGATATAAGTCTAGGATCTTCGACTTTTGCTCCAATGCACGGTAAGAAATAGATGTTGTTTTTACAGTATAATACAGCTAACTTTACAGTAACAAATAGCAAATATTGCTAATTTTGCAATAATAAACTGTAAAGTTGCTGATTTTACACTAATAAACTGTAAAATTGCTAATTTTCTAGCTTATTACTTTGCATTGTACAGTTTTAAACTGGAACCTCTGCTGCCCGTATTATACTGTTGCTTTTACAGTATGATACAGTGTGGTAATAAACTAAAATTGTGGTAAAAAAAACTGTAAAATTGCTGATTTAAAGTAATAAACTAAAAATTTGCTATATTTACAGTTTATTACCGTGGATTTTACAGTTTTAAACCGGAACCTCTGCTGCCAGTATTATATAAACAATCGTAAAAATAATTCTAAGATTAAAATGAAAAATAGCATAGCAAGAAAAGAAGCGTAATATTACATTTTTTATGATTTAGAATGTTTGAAATTTTTTTATTCAAAAAATCTACAAACATTAAAATATAATACTTAATCAGTTCCGCAAGCCCGTCATTTCAGCCATCAATGGGGCACCCCTGGCTTTGGGAAATTAATGCATTTACAGACAAGTGGGCGTTGTTTTTGCTGTTCTTTGGTATAATGTACATTGAGTACATCACCCCCCCCCCTCAGAAAAATTCAAAATAACAGTCCTGCAGTTCCGCTTTTCTATTTATTTTTACTGTTTTATTTTTCACTATTCGAAACACAAAGAGCAAAAATACGCCTGACTTAAGCTTTCAGGGGTGTTTCCGATTTTCGATGCGTGAAGTAAGCTTATAGAGGCGTTAAAATGTATCTCTGGTGCTACCCGAGAAGCGTTGGACCCCCCACTGCATAATTTTGAGCCAGTGTTATATACCAACCATATCATTTCCATACAAATTTCGCTGTCTTAAAACCTCATATCAAGTATTCCAAGGAAAACCCAGCAGTTATATCCCATGAAGCTGCAGAATAAAACAGGATTTTTTTCTCGATACCTGTAAGTTTTTTTTAAGAAAGAGAAAATTAAACTAAATGCTTTTTTAGCATTAATACTTATTTAACTCTAATTTGTATACACTTTCCCACGACTTGTATCCAACGGAAAGGGTAGCATGGAAAAACCAACGCTCAAAACCATACAGAAGAAACAGAAATGGTTTTTTTTTTTTTTCTAAAGCATTGGGTGGAGGAGACTAAGTACATTTTTAAGAAGGTGTATGGAAAACCCAATAGTTAATCCTCATGAAATAGTTGCCCGAAGCGGGATTTTTCCATGAACCGTGTGAATCACATTTAAGAGAAGAAAAATGTAAATAATTAAAATATGTGTTTCTTTAAGGCTAGGTGGTTGGTGGAAGAAGTTTGGCGTAAGAGCCTTATTAGCGTGATTTTTCCATGAAACTTGCGAATTACATTTAAGAGAAGAAAAATGTAAAAAATTAAAATATGTGTTTCTTTAAGGTTAGTTGGTTGGGTGGAAGAAGTTTTTTGGCGCAAGAACCTTATTAGCATGATTTTTCAATGAAAACTGCAAATTACATTTAAGAGAAGAAAAATGTAAAAAAATTAAAATATGTGTTTCTTTAAGGTTAGTTGGTTGGTTGTATGAAGTTTTTTGGCGCAAGAGCCTTATTAGCGGGATTTTTCCATGAAACCTGCAAATTACATTTAAGAGAAGATAAATGAAAAAAAATACAATTTGTATCTCTTTAAGATTAGTTGGTTGATGGGATGAGGTTTTTTGGCGCAAAATCCTTAGTAGGCTATGCTGCGCCATACGATATTACTATAAGTTAACAAAAAGTAACAGATGATAAAATTAAAATTTCCTTAAATACAGGTCATAATACTTTTAAAGATTTAAAAACACTTCTAAAACTGGCACATGTACAAAGTTTAAAGTTTCAAAACATATGGCGAAGGAAAAATCGGTCCAGTAATTTTAGGTAAAACCAAAAATAAAAATAGTGAAACAAAGACGACACAAACAAGAAGAGAAAGATAAAACCACTAAATTAGAGATACAAAACCGATTTCTCGAAGAAATGGCGACAAATTAGGATGTAGTGTGTCCCCTAACAACTCGGTCATAGATGGATAAAAATGCTTAAAATAGCCATCTATGACCGAGTTGTTAGGGGACGCACTCCCTTCTTAAAAGTTAGTATGTTCAACTCTAATTTCTAAATACTTTTCTTTTACTCGTATGTAATGCAGTGTAGCAAACGGGAAAACCAAAACTCAAGTTCATGCAAAAGTCGCTAGAGTTCTTTTTTTTTTCTATATCTTTGACTTTATCAAGTAACCCTAAGAAAAGAGCACGGAAACTGTGCCTTATATGGAGAAAAATAGTTGTGAGAACTTTCTCTTGATTGAAATGGATGAATATGTGCTCTCCATTTGCATTGTTTGTTGGCAATTTACACATGTTCGTGCAAAAGCGGTCAAAGTACAGTGAAATTTCAATAAATTGAAGTTGCAGGGGAAGCGGAGAAAATTCGAGTTAGTGGAGGTTCGTCTTATTGAATACGAAAGCAGAACTATATAAGATAAAATAAAATACTACCACTGAAACTTAATTTATAAGATGATCAAAACAGAGATATAATAATTAATCAAAGGTAACAGATAACTGAATTAATTAATATATAATATAATTTATAAAATTCTATAATCGAACACAAATTTGTGTTTTACGCAAAACATAACAATGCTTACTTACCGAAAAAAAAATATTTTTTTTTTAATCTGCAATTAAACATTGTTTCTGAGAAGAAATTTGTTCCTTCATTAAATAGTCCTAGACTACTTTTAGAACAAGAAAAAGGGAGTCGGAAAAATTTGGACAGGAGGTACGGTAGTACCGTAAAATGGGGTTAATCGGAACACTTTTCAGCTTTGATTGTAAAAAAAGCAGTTAAAAGATTTTTTTTTAATTTGATTTTTTGGGTAAAAACTTCGGTCTTGCTTTACTTTTGATATTCCAAGCAAAGACAAAAGATTTTGAGCAATTATTATTAAAATATATAGCAAATTATGGGTGTTCCGAATCACCCCGCTGATAGGGGTCAATCGGAACACTTGTTAAAATTTTTATTTTTTTCAATTTAATCTGTAATAGGTCTCACAAACATGAGTAATATTGATGGGGGAGAATAAGGACAGATAATTACTGTCAAATAAATGTATAATTTCAGTACCAGTAAACGTTTATAATTTGTGAAAATTCAAAATAATTTTGAACTTATGAAAAATGAAAAGTAATTTTAAGAAAAGCTTTTGAATTGAAATGCAAAGATTTAACATGAATGGAAGTCACTCATGTCGTCCACAAATATGTACTTGTCCTTAAAACTAGCAATTGTGACTTGGCTTAAGTTTTTTCATAACATCTCCTGGGATGAACTCTGCCTTTTCTTTAGTTTTTTGAAATTTCTGGGTTTCGGGGATTGTCCTGAAAGATTTTTTCGCTTATTCATCACTGTCTGTGTGCTGGACGTTTACTACATAAAGTCTATGTGACTTTCTCCCTTTTATTTTAAGTAAAAAAAAGTCTCCTGGAGAAAAAATCTTTTGAAATCTGTAACTTTTGTCATTCTAAGATCTAGTTGCTCACGAGAAGGGATAAACAGTAATAAATCCTTGTCCCTGTCTTGATTAGAAGAATTGGAATTAGAATCTTGATTTTTCAAACAATTTCCTTCAAATAAATTTGAATTGGAACAACAGAACTAAGTGTTCCGATTCACCCCGCAAATTTTTTTCCCATGGCATTTTTCAGAATTCTTCACTTTTATGACACAATTTATAAAAAATGTAAATTCTAATGTGGTATTCTGTTGTTCAGATACATGTATAATTGAAACATACCACTCATAGTTTTTAAATATAAGAAGGTTTGTTCTTGCATATGAAGTTTTGCAGTCTATGAAAATGTGATGTTTTCTAGCATTCAACGTGCAGCCCTCTTTAGAAGCCAGTAGCGTTGCCAGATTGACAAAAGTATTTTTTTCCTACTTCCTATGATCTTAACTTTCTAAAAAAAAATTCATGGTGAAAAATACCCAATAGTATATTTATGAAGAATTTCTTTGTACGGTTGGGAAGTTTTGTTCCGATTGACCCCGCTGTTCCTATACACCCCATTTTACGGTACAAATATAATTTTTCATATAATTCAAGCATTAAATTTTCTATAAAAGAAAATAGCGTAGCTAAAAAGAAAATATAAAAGAAAATAGCTTGAAAGTTCTAAAATCATGTACCGCAATTAAAATTTCCCTAAAACTAAAATTTAAGAAATTTGAAAACTGTCCCGCTCTGCCCCAGACCTTTCAGCAAAAGTCATTCAGAGACTAAGCAAATTTTAGAAGATCCCAAAACAGGTGGTTCTGTTAAATGCGGAAAAATTATTACAGCTTTTAAACTGTTATCATATCTGCTGATAAATTCGTTATCAGCTGGCATCGAAATATTTTGTTTCAAATATCGACCAACGAAATGCTTAACTTCTTAAAGCAAAGCTATTTTGTGCCTTTTGAAGTAGAAGATGAATTGAGAGTTTAATACCGCATGATTTTCCCCTTCGTGAAAATATTTCAAGTACTTCCGAAGAAACGATGAGAATTTTCAATAATGGAACTTGAATGACTTTGCGCACTTAAATAGTGAAACTCCTTGGAATCTTAATTAAATAAGGTCATCTTCTAACCAAACAATGCGCATACTAAGCAGCCCTTCTGCGTATAAAACGCAGTCAGTTTATTTTCAGATAACACAGCAAAAACATTATGATGCCGCACATGCGAAATCTAGTTGATAATTTACGAAAGTAAAAATAGTTCTAATTTTTATTTTAACTGCGTGACGTAATATAAAGTCATTACTCTAGCAAAAAAAGCATCTGTGGGTGACAGATACTTTGCCTATGAGATATGTGACGTGTTAAATACAGTCATTTTATTTACGAAATGCAAGTACAAAATGGGTCTAATTATCGATTGCCACCAGCAACAGAGCTAGTAAAAAGATCTCGGTTAAAAGTGTTGTAAATTCCCACTGATAATAATAATAATAATAATAATAATGATTTGAAAGGTACACAAAAGGCATTAAGTATCTGTGTTACTTATGAACTTGATATTGCTTACTGTGTGTGGCGTCTCTTTACTAAAAACCAGTAAAAAAGATTCCAGATTTATTATTTATTTTTTTTTTTACAAATAAAGCAGTACTTAAAAAAACAAAACCGCTAGAGTTTCGAATATTTGAAAATAAAAAACAAGCATTTTTTAAAACTTAAATCGAGCGTTTTCTTTTTCAACGCAAGCTAGTTAGTTATGTTGCGATATGTTTTAGTGTTTTTTAGAAGTTAGAGAAACATTTCATTCATAAACGGGTCGATTGTAACTCTCCATTATAATCCACAATACCAGAACAGGCATCGCCCTTAATTACTTAACTTCATATCAAAGCTTTTAACATGAACGAGGCAAAATCAATATTAAAATTACCACCGCAATTGAAAGCTACAACTTGTTCGTGTGAGTTTCATATAATTTTCATTCTAGACTTAGTATCTATGAGTAATTAACTGAAAGACTTTTACTGCCCTGCATCACGCAAAATTCTTATAAAATAAACTAAATTTACCACTTATAGAAAAGTAATTTCTCAACCACAATTGGTGCCTTGACCGAATATGAACCCTTATTGTTAGAACTAAATCTACTTATATTAAAAACTGAGTATCTTTCTATGTCCTGCTTCTTTCTCCTGAACGATAGTAAACTGAATGATCGGTAATTTTTCAGGATTCATTAGTCTTAATTTATGTAACTATGCGATTTTAATTAACGAAAATGTCAATTAATAAGTAGTCAAATTTAAAGTGATTTGTCCTAAATGATTAAATATGAAATCCATTGGAACAAAACGTGGTTGATATGAAACAGTAATAATAATGATAATGAGAATTTTAAATGAATTCTTAACTAAATCAAACATGAAACTCATGAGCGGGCCACGTACGTAGTATGCCTTAAAATCTTATGAACATTAAATTATACTAAATAATATAACATCAGAATAAAGTAAAAGTAAGAGGGGAGGGGACGTTACGCATCAACATGCCGCAAGAAGCTAATCTAGCTGTCCTGGCGGCTAGTAAAATGTTATAAGAGTTGTCAAATAGCAAACGAAAAATTTTGGTTTGAATACTTGCCGTATAACTCTTGCACTAGAGTTATTATACACTAATCATAATACCGAATTCTTAAAATGTAAAACCCCGACATGCAGCCCATTAAACTTTCCAAATGCGTCAATCACAACAAACGTCAATAAGTTGCATGCCAATAGTCAATGTACAGTTTGATCGTGCGAACAGGTGTGTAACCAGACAGAGTTATAGGATTAACACATTTCCCCCAATTTGGATGGGGGGGGGGGATTGGGTAGAGTGCCCCTCCTCCAACATGTTCGTAGCTCGTCGTCTCTTAAACACTCCGCATATGTGTTTTTTTTTTTTTTTTATCTAAGTAGAAAATAATATTATTCTTCGACATGAAATTAATATTCTTTAGCAGTAACAAACACGAAATAAAAATAATAACTTCTTAAATGAGTTAATTTTTGATTAAGTAATTAACAACGCGAATTATTCACTGCATTTTTACAACTTTATGAGCCTTACAATGTTATTCAAGTTATCAGTTGACATTATCAATAAATATTTACCATTAAAATTTAGGAAGACATAACAGTAACAAACGTCAGTCGAACAAATGCGTTAAACCGGGTTCTTTTTTTTTTTTTTTTCTTGTTTCTAGTGGCAAACAAAATACTGTCTGATCTTCTTAAGTGAAAACTTCCGCGCATTTACGCATGCGTCAGATCTTCTCTGATCCTACTAATATAGGGAGTTAGGTAAAATAACAATAAGGGGAAGAAAAAAAAAACGTTTTGAACCGCATCAAACAACGTGGAACGATACTAATTTCAAATACATAGTTTAGTTGAAGATGTCAGAAGAATTTAGCAAATGCAAGTTTTAAATTGAAAACTTCGGAAAGTTCCCACTCATAACCCATCTACCCGTTTTTAACAGTTACCCGTGAGTAACAGTTGGCATTATCAATAAATATTTACAATTAAAATGTAGGAAGACATAACAGTAACAAACGTCTGTCAAACAAATGCGTTAAATCGGGCTTTTTTTTTCCGTTACTTTTTTCTGTTTTTCTTGTTTCTAGTGTCGTAAAACAAAATATTTATTATGCTTCTGCAACTATAATTGAAGAAGATCTAACTTAGAAATGAACTGCAAGTCAGATGCCAAATGCATGAACGTAGGTACGTAACAAAAACGTGATGAAAAATGTTTATCATTTGTCAATGGCAGGTGATGGATTGCCGGTAGAAATCACGGAGATTTTATATAATTTAGAAGTCAAAGGTATAAAACCATTTTTAAAGAAAGAAAAATGCGGCATATGCTAATAAATGCTTTTTACTTGTTTGGAGACGTTTTGAATAATTGGAAAATACCGTGAAGAAATTTACGCAACTTAAGTAGTCAAATGCATCTATGGGCGTTAAAGGGAAGTGGCGTGTTCCTCGTAAAGTATGTTGTTGCTTTTTATAACGACAGCTAATAAATAGCCAACAAAACGACGGATTGGTTTATTCAACCTGGAATTCAAATGCATTACGGTACATTGGAGTTGAAAGAAAAAGATGGCATTCGGCTCTAAAATACATTCACTTTTCACTCTTCATAAATTGGATAAGGAGCTGATAAAACCAGTGAAAATATTTGTAAAGTAGCCGATTGTACTAACATATGTTCTCACATTAGTATAGAAATATATATATATATATATATATATATATATATATATATATATATATATATATATATATATATATATATATATATATATATATATATATATATATATATAAATGGATGGATGTTTATTTGTATATATGCATGTTTGTTCCTTATTCAAATTCACAGTTTTCGCCGGATTTTCATACAACTCGGTACAGAGGTTCCTTGATGCACTAGATTTTACATAGGCGGGGTTTTGAAATTAAAAAAAAATCCAAAAAGCTCAAAATCCAAATTTTTTGTCTCAAAATGGCCATTTTCTTTCAATTTTGAATCTATACAGTAATAGAGGTAAGCCTTTAAGCATACAAGTTGATAAAATTTAACACATTTAAATATGAGTATTTTCCAACAAAGATTACGATTAACAATGATTTAAGGCTGACCTATTTCATTTTAGCATGAAATAAGTTAAACATAATGCAATACCGGGCAACGCTGAATAATAAGCTAGTAGTTAATAAAAATTAGGAATAAGTTTGAGAAATTTAGTTTCCGATTTCCGAATGCATTAATGGATATTTGATCAGAGAAGGTGGAACATTTATTAAGCTCATTTTTAGAGTCAGCTATAAATGAATAAATTAACCTTACTATTCATATTATTAATTCATCTTACTATTCAGATACATCTAAAATAGTTTAAGGGGGCTGGAAAATGGTAATATATTGTGCTCAAACAACAGTGTACAAACTAATAACTTTCAGTTTTTCGGTCTTATTTTATAAACAGTCGGCTTAAATTACGGACACATTTAGGCAACTTCGTATTTAAGTGAATTAATGCGTATTTGAACTGGCAGAAAAATACGGAACTAGTTATTACACGCTGAATTTTTTTTTTCGCAATAAGTAAACAAACTGCAGACAAAAATAGTAAATAAAAGTGTGTAACATAACAATCAACTGAAACACTAGGTATTTCAATGGGAATGGGAAATGCATCTGATTTTCAATGATGGCAAAACAACAACAAAAACTGCGAATACATTTAGCATTCTAACGGATGCCATTAGTGTGCTACTTAGAATTCTAATTCATTAATGGACATTTAAGCCGAAAGAAAAGATGTGATATGCATGCCAAAAGGCTCGCTTTTTAATGACGTTCAATGGCAGCTGATCGCGAAAACCAAAAACTTATTTCAGTAAACAGTCTCAAAATTCATCAATGACTATTTTTACTGACAGAAAAATTTGCGGTATGTCTTGAAATGGGTGTTTATTTGAAGTGCCGATTATTACGCTATCACCCCATACAACGGTGAAGTTAATGTAACTTAAATTTGAAATCGTGACATAGCGATCTTTCAATCGGCAAAAAACATGTTATAGATTTTTTAACATACATAGGACAGTTAAATCAATAATAAATTGAAGCTGTTAAAACAATAAAAAATACTTATCCAAATTATAATTATTATTTATATTTTACTTTAATTCAAATGCACACTTTTTTATGATAAACTTATTATTACGCTATGAAAGCTTTTTAGCTTCAGCCAACTTTTACACAAAAATATGTATTGAGTAGAACGTTCATTGATAGTTTTGGTCATCATATTTATCGCCAAACTATGGGGGAAAAAAAACTACACTTGTTTGTTATAAATACGTCAAATAGAAGGTATTACAGAAAAATTAATAAAAATAAAGAAATCCAAAATAGTAAATATTGAAAAAAGAAAAACTATTTAACAAAGGGAAACGAGCTACTGTGTAGCTAGAGGGAGTAAATCCTTTCCCTCACACAGGGCCTGATTACCCAAAAGGCTCGGGAAGCTTGAGCTTCCCCTCAGAAATTTCAAAGGGCCGAAAAATGACAGGAAAACTGCTTAAAAATTCCAGTTCCCGCATTTTAGTTCGATTTTAAAGATAATTTGTTCAATATAGTTTGGCAGTACTGTGTTCTTTGGATTTCTATGCTAATTTTACAAAGTGATAAATCTTATTCAATGACAAACCACCTTTATTTGCTGAGAATTATAATGGTAGCATATAGGCTAAACTTTAATCTGAATTTTGCTGGGCCTTAGGAATAATCTTTGTAGCATTAGTGAGTTTTGTTTCAACGTGCTGAGTTTTCTGAAAATTTTCTTTAGACGAAAAGTGGAGGGTCCCCACAGGAGACTGAGCTTCCCCTAACTTCAGAGGTTAATCGGGCCCTGCCCTCACAGACGCCTTGGTTTTATCACATATTGTAAATCCTAGTATAGCATTTTATCTTCGTAAGGAATATAATGGATCAACCCCCCCCCCTCCCACCACATTACTTCTTACTGCCCAGGTAAAATCTTGGCTGCACCAGTGAAAGCGTGTAATACAGGGTCACTACACTGTAAAAAATGAATGTTGTTTTTACAGTATCACACAGCTAATTTTACAATAATAAACTGAAAAATTGCTAATTTTAGAGTAATAAACTGTAAAATTACTAATTTTGCAGTTTATTACCGTGCATTTTACAGTTTTAAACAGGAACATCTGTTGCCAGTATTAAACTGTTGTTTTTACAGTACAATACAGCTAAATTTTACGGCAATAAACTGTTAAATTTCTAACTTTACAATAAGAAACTGTAAAATTGCTAGCTTTACAGTTTATTACTGTGCATTTTATAGTTTTGAATTGGAACCTCGGCTGACAGCGAAAACATCAATTCATTGTCTGCAGTGCATTAGTTTGTGGTTATTTTCATGTATTACTCATTGTAGTATGTGCAATACTTCTGGATTTATGGCGTTTGGAAAATGAATGAGGCATTTCTAGCAACCACGTGCTAAAGCTGCAATACCAGATGTATAAAAACCACTGAGGTAGGATGGGATTAACAGCAGTGATGGCAAACTAAGGAACTTTCGGGACTCCTTAAAAAGGAATGCGGGTAGATCAAAGAGATTTCAACTTTCCTACTTGCAGTAAATGTCAAAAGAGGATAATTCAGCTGTGAGGTACTCGGTTGTTGTTTAGAACGTTACCATTCCCGAAATCGTGTCAATAATAACAATCTGACAGCATATCAGATTGGTTATATTGATTGGATTTTGCTCTGAGGGAATATTTTAAAAAAATAATCTGTTCACTAGTCATCTGCAGCAACGGGTCGCGACTTATTCCCCCTTTTCATGGCCTAGTACGAAATGGAAAAATATCTATTTAATCACATTCGCGTAAAAGCATTCAATTTACCGCAATATTCTTTGAAGGAAATATTTGGGGACGTTTCCTTTCTTTCCTGAGATCGGTTGTTTGTTTGCCACTTTTCGTTACTGTTCTTGCGTTCGTTCGCTTTTTTTTTCTTTTTTTCCCGTAATCTTTGTTATATTCATGTTTCTAACATATGTCTTGAATTTTATCTTTTCTATCAAATTTATTCTGTCCGAAGTTCAAATTTCATATTTAAATATAACATGGCAGTTTTTACTCAAAAATAAAGAAGTTATATCAAAGTTTTCGACTTTTTAAAAACTTTCAGCACCAGCACTCCCTCTCGTTCAGACCTTCAACGATAGTTTGCCGAGGCTGAGGGTGCTGAGGTTTCAATGAGAATAAACCTTTAAATGCCGAAAAAAAAATACGTGTTCTAAAATTTTCTATGCACTAAAAAATAAATGTTGTTTTTTACAGCATAATACAGTAATTTTACAGTAATAAACTAAAATTACTGATTTTACAGTGGTAAACAGTTTACAGTTTTGCAATAGTAAAAAGGGTAGTAGATTTTATAGTAGTAGTAATATTGCTAGTTTGCAATAATTAACTGTAAAACTGCTAGATTTACAGTTTATTACTGCGTATTTTAATGTTTTAAACTGGAACCTCTGCTGCCAGTAGTACACTTGTTTTTACAGTATAATACAGCTAATTTTATGATAATAAACTGTAAAATTGCTAGTTTTACAGTAATAAACTGAAAAATAACTATTTTTGCAGTTTATTACAGTCCATTTTACAGTTTTAAACTGAAACCTCTGCTTTCAGTATTATACTGTAAACACAACAATTTATTTTTTTGCAGTGTGACCACGTGCAAAGCAGACTTTAATGTTGTTAGATCTGTAATCAAAGTTAAAATGTTTCTTTTAAATAGTTTGTTTTGATACTTGAGCCCTGTGAAAATTACACCCTTTGTTAGATTCGAACGATATTTGACACAAAATTCAGCCAACATTGGAAAGTCTCCAACAATAAATTTGAATTAATTTTTAAATTCAATTTAATTTCAAACGTAGTTTACAACATATATTTTTCACAATAAGAAGGAGTACCTTCAAATTTTCCAACGTTTTTTATCATTATAAAGCTGGTGTAAAAAACTAAATAATCCTTTTTTTTTCTTTAATTTGAAGCTCTGTTATGGAAAAGCGAGATTTTACTGCTAATTTCCATGCGTTTGATTAGGGATAAACTTATATATTTTTTTTCTTTTTGTATTATAGCTATTGAGAATCAAGAACATCTATTTTAAAGCATCTACAGCAATTGCATTTATTTTCTAAAAATTACTCTTTTCTTCATATGAGATAACGGAAAGAAAGCAAAATCTATTTCAATAATAAGGTGAAAACAGAAAATCGATTTGAACCTTACGACGGGATTTAAGTACCGTTGGCTTAACGCACCCCAGGCAATTCGGTCCCCCGGGCTCGGTGGGGATCTACGGGGGAAATATTTACGTTTCGCGTTAAAGGAATCATACTTTATACACCGTGGCTCAATTGATTCAATTTCTTTTCAGCCATCGTGGTACGTAATAACTGAATTGGCGAAATTACAAACCCAATATTGCCAAATTTAAGTTTGGAATGTAACTACACCTTCGTTATTTCATTCCCTTTCAACAAGAACTATTACCAAAAGTTTGATTACTTATTTCCATGCAGTTTGATTGAAGTTTAACCAAGATAGAGAGAGAAAGGGGGAGAGAGTGTGGCGGTTTAGTTTTTACGATAACTGATTGTGAGTTGAAAAAAAAAACTGATTTTATGACGTCAACAATTTGTCAAAATTTAAATAAAATTAATCTTGAAATTATTTTAACTTCGTTAAAGTTTATACAAAAAGAAACTCAATTGAATCAACATACACTGAAAAAAATAAACTGTTGTTTTTACAGTATAATACTGGCAACCGAGGTTCCAATTTAAAACTGTAAAATGCACAGTAATAAACTGTAAAACTAGCAATTTTACAGTTTATTGCCGAAAAATGTAGCTGTATTATACTGTAAAAACAACAGTATAATACTGGCAGCAGAGGTTCCAGTTTAAAACTGTTAAATGTACTGTAATACACTGTAAAATTAGCAATTTTACAGTTTATTACTGTAAAATTAGTCATTTTTACAGTTTATTACTATAAAATTAGCTGTATTATACTGTAAAAAAAACATTCATTTTTTTACAGTGCATGCACTTTTTATCAATGCGTTGTGAAGTACTGTTTTGTGAAAACCCTCTAGTTATAAGCAATGAGATATGTACAACAAAAAGAAAATCAACGTTTGGACTTTTGTGTAATTAAAAAACAGATTATACATTAGGAATTATGAGGCAAACTTCACTTTCGTAGATTTTTCCATTGATCGTATCTTTTGCATACAAAGTTAAACATGAATAAAGATTTATTAAAAGTGTAAAACTTTTTCCCTTTCTTTCCATGCTGGTTTCTCAATGAGTCGTATAAAATATGTGTAGAATATTAAATAAACAGGAGAAAAGGTAAATTAAAAGGAATATGAACTTTATTTGTCTACAGTTGTTTGATATATTTTGCAGTATCTTGAATAGGCAAATGTATAGGATTTTCTCACAAAAGGAGTAATTAGCAAATTTAGCGTGATGTAAAGGATAAAACATATGTAAAGAGCTATGAGATTAAAAGTTAGCTCCTTATGCTTCTTAATCAATTGCTTTAATTAATTTTAAATACCGCATAAAACCCACGCTATAATTAGTCAAAAGTATGTGGACTTTTTTCACTTCCTTATTCCCTTCTTCCAATTATTCTAAAACTGTGACTTAAACCGAACAACAATTCGGATATCTTCACTAGAGCAGAAAAAGAGAGAATTGTTCATACATTCTGATGTTTCAGCTTGGTATAGTTTCTAGGATATTCTCACAAAAAGGAGCAATGAGTGAATTTTTCATGGTGTTAAAAATTAAACATATGTAAAAAGTAATGCGATTAAAAGCTAACTTCTTAAGTTTTCTAATCAAATGTGTTAATTTAATTTAAATACCGCATAAAAAACAGTCTACAATTAGGCAAAAGTACAAGTTTCCATTTCCCTTTTCACTTCTTCCAATTATTCTTAAACGGACTCAAAACTAGCAGCAAAACAACAATTCGGATATTTCCAGAGCAGGAACAAAACAGAAAAAATTTGATTTTTTTACGGAATCAAAATAAAACATGCGTAGAAAAATATGAGAAGTATTGCAAACTTTTCAACAAAACATTGCAACTTCCCTTTAGAATACCGAATAGGACAAGCGAAAAGATTTATGAGAAGCAAGCGAGTTTCATCGCCTTCTTCGACAAATCTTCATCAAACACAGAATTGGCTTGCGTTAAGATTTATGAGAAACAAGGAGCACCATTGTCTTTTTTTAGTTTAATGTAGACATCTCTAACTTTTTTTTTTCAATATTTATATGAAGCACACATGATTTATAAAACTCTTTGCACCCCGCCCCTTTTCCAATAAACATGCATCTAATCGTTTTAAGCAGAGGTGCAACGAGGGGTGTTTGGGGTGAATCCGACGATAACCTAGGTTTTAGTACGTACTGCCAATGGTGCAGTTTATATAGATGTGAGGTCCATTAAACTCCGGATTATCCGCGGAATCTTGTGGCATGGTAACAGCGGATAATTGAACACCACGGATAATCGAACAATAGGTGAAAAATTATATTAGTGTACGCAATAGCTAAAAAACAGTCAATAACACAACACATACATTTTTGAAGTAGCTAAAAATGACATTATTGAATGTAAAAAATATCTTGAAAAGCCAAAAACAACCAATATTTCACTTTTTTTTTCTTCCTTTTTTTTTTTTTTTTTTGAATTCAGTAAATTATTACCGTAAAAAAAGAAAACTAAAGTGTGAAAGAGACCCGCTTATAATCCGACCGCCGATAATCGAGAGTTTGCTGTACATTCCACATAAACATTATTACTAGTATTATTATTATTATTATAGATTTAAAAAAAAAATACGTTATGATTTGTGAATTGCAAATGTATGTTTTATGCGCGGTAAAATGGATGTTGTTTTTACAGTATAATACAGTAGAGCCCGCTTATTAGAATATCGCTTAAAGGAATATCCCGCTTAATGTAATACGTTTTCAATGTACCAAACCATTGAAATGCATTATTTTCATCCCGGATAATGGAATATCCCGCTTATAAGAAGATTTTTTCCATGACAAAATGGCTATTTCATTAAACGGGTTCGACTGTACAACTAATTTTATAGAAATAAACTGTAAAAATTGCTAATTTCCCAGTAATAAACTGTCAAATTGCTCATTTTACGGTACTAAAATGTAATATTGCTAATTTTACAGAAATAAACTGTAAATTGCTAATTTTATAGCTTTAACGTGCATTTTACCGTTTTAAACTGGAACCTCTGCTGCCAGTGTTATACTGATGTTTTTACAGTATAATACAATTAAATTTTACGGCAATAAACTGCAAAATTCCTAAATGTAAAACTACTAGTTTTACAGTTTATTACTGTGCATTTCACAGTTTTCAATTGGAACCTCGGCTGCCAGCACTATGCTGTAAAAACAACAGTTCATTTTTGCAGTGTAGGCTTTTTTCTTGCTACTGAAAAAACATTGCTTAAAATGCAAGGGCGTCTAATCGGTCTTTTGATACGCATATGATATCGAATGTTTCATACATGAGGATTTAAGTCAAGCAGATCAGCTTCTTACGCTTTCGCTCCTTCCCCCTCTCTCTCAATCTTTTTTACCTTGACACTGAATGCAACAATCATAAAAAGTTATGGGGCTCATGGGAACTCTACCTCGCCTGATATTTAGATACCTAATAGAAATGTGTAATGTTTTATAAGAAGCAATCTGTTGTCATCGCTATTTTTATTTCAGTTTTTGCATATATTTCTCGGATAAAAGTTTTAAGATTTATTGGCAACAATTTCTCAAGCTGTTTTACTTTTTCCTGTTATGAAACATGCACGGATATGGCTAAGCCAAAGAAAATAGTCTACATTGACCTTTCAGAAAGATTTCGCAGGCTAAAAGTATAACAATGATAAAACTCTTAACATTTATTTCAGTAATTTCTCCAAATGATATTATGTCTTTAAAAGAGAGGTTATGAAATGAAAAAGAAAAGAAAGCTTTTCAAATGTTCTTCATTTCCATGCGTCACAAATTACATTTTGAAAACAAAATGCAACATTAATCGGCAATACGTACAAACACTTATCAATTAAGTTTCTAAAATATTGTGTAGATACAAAAAATGATACAAACATCGGATGCAGTTAGAAAATAGGACATACATTTGTTAAAACTACTTTAAATAACTTTTCATTGGATTTCTAAACTTACAGATATAAAATGGGAATATATAATTGCATATTGTCAAGATAAGTCATATTTTCAAAATGACTTGCTGCCTTCGTATTTTAGCGAAAGATTGAGGAAAACTTTAAGAGCACACATCATATTCGATGGCAAGATGCGTAAATAACGTAAAAAGCGATCGTTAGGCCTGACCAGCAAAGAATTTCAGTTAAAATTGATTCGATAAACATCGGAAAGTAATTAAATGAAAAAAATAGAGAAATAACTAATAAGAATGCTAAATTTACCTACGACAATAAAACAAACTTAAAATTTTAATGATGTCAAATGTTAGAGTAGCTTGAAATTAAAAGAAGGAAACAAGTTTAATCGACTTACGCAATACCTCAAAAGACATAAAACTAAAACCCCAATCTAACGCTTCCTGTCGGCACGCTGCATGCAAGAGGGAAAATCTTCCATGCGGAGTTTTATGTATTTGCTACAATATTAATTTTGTAATTATGCTGTCTACATTCTAAAACATTTTTTTAAAGAAGATGCAGATTTTTTAAAGCTCCAAAAAAGCCTGGCAGCAGAGGTTCCAGTTTAAAACTGGAAAACGCACAGTAATAAACTGCAAAAATAGTAATTTTACAGTTTATTACTGTAAAATCATCTGTATTATACTGTAAAAATAACATTAATTTATTACAGTCTAGTGTTGTACCGAGTACTCAGTATATACTCGGTATTCGGCCTACTCGGCCAATTTGCCGAATACTCGGTGCTCGCCTAAATTTTGATCAGGTACTCGGCCAATGCCGAGTAGTTTTAAAAACTGAATATTATTCGAAATAACGAAATTTTTAAGAAATTTCCCATTGCTTTATTTATAAAATACAACTGTATTATATATATATATATGAGTCAAAAAAAATCGACACATTTAAAAATCAATATGGCCAATGTCCATTCTACGTTGCAAAATACATGAATGTGCATTTGTGTAAAACTACATTTCCATATCGGGAACAGTTCATGCAACTCATAAGATGAATATTCATAGACTGGTATTAAGAAACATTTAAATCATACTCCAATTTGTTTTGAATCATTTAAAAAGTTAGACTGCAAATTTTTTAAACCGTCGGTTTGCAGATTCAAGTTTTTGGTATAGTGATAACAAAAGTAAAACTAAGTCAATTTTTGTAATCGTAAGAAAAAGGTTGTGACTATTTTAGGTAAAGCAGTACTTAGGAAAAAAATTTAAAAAAAGCTATACAAATATTTTAATAATCAAAATCGTTTTATTTTAAAATATGGTGCAATAAGTGTCATACCTAGTACTCGATAATTCTCTAATCGGCTACTTGGCCAAAGTGTTACTCGGTAAATCTCTAAATTTTTGAGCCCGATTGAAGAATTTTCTATTTACAGTAAACTCTCTAATATCCGCCATGCGGATTATCCTCGTGGCGGATTATCCACGAGGGTCTCGGGAAAAAACATTCTTAGTTAACTTTATTCTTGTAGAAACTTAGTTTAAAGATTTTATATGCTTAAGAACCGCAAATACAAATAATTTTTTATGCTGCACCTATCATCATTGTTAGTACATATCACATTTTAAGTGATATGCAATTATTTTGAAGCAAAAGACATTTTTTATCTTCTTCTTCCCTTATTTTATGCTTTTTTCGGATTAGCCGCTATACTCCTGCCACCAATTTCCGCGGATAATAGGGAGTGTACTGTAATAAATTGTACGACACTAATTATTTTATCAATTGACCTTAATTTTATAAGAAGTGAAAAAAACTGAATAAAATATCCCTAACGGAGAGTTTCCGGATAATTTTTTAATGACAGAAGCAGAATTTAAGCCGAATATGTACAAAGCTGAAATAAACTCGCACTTTCGGGTCAAACACTTTTATTATTTTCACGCTGCATCATAAATATTCAACGTTTGGCAGCGTCTTACGATCTCTGTTAATTGAATGAATGAATAGAATATCACATCCAATCGTAGTAACCATTTGAGTGTAATTCTTAAAACAGGGCCTTTCTCACTTTGCATTTATGTTTTAAATTCCTTTAGATAATTTACATGCTCCGACTTTTTTTCTTTTTAATACGCTTTTATTCGTTTCACATGTGGGTTTGTTTGTTTGGTTGTATGCATGTATGTAACTCTGAATAAAAGATAAAATTCACGTTCTTTACAAATATAAAGGCAATATATTTAATACTATTATAAATACTAAAGGCTAAACTACATTACATGTTGACGTATTATAAGTATTTCAGTTGTTTGTTGGTATGTAACTCTGAATAAAAGATAAAATTCACGTTCTTTGCAGATATGAAAGTAATATATTTAATACTATTATTAATACTGAAGGCTAAACTATATTACATGTGCTAATGTATTATAAGTGCATGTAAACTTAGCGGATAATCAATAGTTTTGATAATCAGAGGGAAATCAGAGTATCGCGAAATATTTTGCTTTTCGCTAAAAGCGTATTTTTTAGTTTTTCTAAACTATAATTAGACTATTATTTCATCACTTAAGCAAAAAGTATTTTGCAAATGTTGAAGTACAAGAATTTAAATTCAACTCTTCTTAACAGAAAGAAAAAGTGAAATAATTCAAAATTTGCATTTGATTAACTATGTTTAATCAGTTTCGCAGTTCATTAGTTGAAAATAGGACATAAAAATAGTCGTAAAGTGGCAACACTTCAATCATTCATCTAAACTCAAAGAGTAAAACGCCTGCACGGCAAAAAATGAACTGTGGTTTTTACGGTATAATACTGGCCGCCGAGGTTCGAACTTAAAGCTGTAAAATGCACAGTCATAAGCTGTAAAACTAGCCATTTTACATTTTATTATTGTAAAGTGAAAAATTTTAGTTTATTGCCGTAAAGTTTAGTTGTATTATACTGTAAAAACAACAGTATAATACTGGCAGCAGAGATTCCAGTTTAAAAGTAAATTACACTGCAATAAACTGCTAAATTAGCAATTTTAGTTTAGTACTGAAAAAGTAGCAGTTTTAGTTTGTTGGTGTAAAATTAGCTATATTATACTGTAAAAACCACAGTTCATTTTTTAGTGTAGCATTAAAAAAGTCAGTAAATAATTGAAAACTTCGGCTCATTTAAAAAAGCTGAGGAAATAAAGATAGCGCGCGGAGTAACACTACTTATTTTAAAGAGCAAATGATTTTTTAAAAAGGAACTTAACAGATGAATCACAAAACGGGAAAACATTCAAACAAAACAAATAACGATCCCAAAACAATTTTTCATCTAATCAAAAGTCAGACGTCAGTAAAAATAACCGTTTCTTTAAGAAAACGCTGTGAATTGCGTACTATGATCGTTATTATAAAATTGCTAGGGCTTCTGCACTTTCATAGATATCAACAAATGACAAGGAACAATGAAATGTAGGTGATTATTCAAGAAGAGAAAATCAAATTAAAGAAATAACAAATAATTACTACAGTTTTCGATACATTTTAAATAAACCAACACCATAGCATATATCACAAAAAAAAAAGTTTTATAAAAAGCAAATCTGTTTCAATTTCTGTTAATGTGAGACATATTACACACGACATATTTCCAACGAGGTAAAGGATAAATCTTCCCCCAAGAGCCTAGGATTTGAGCCATATAAGCAATTTTAGCATGGCAATGTATATATTCATGTAAGAACATTTGCAATCTAATCAATCTCTCTTGCCCTGATAAGACATAATAATTGCATATTTTTTTAATTAAAAAAAATAATTAAAAATATTTTTAATGCAAAAGGGAAATATTTTGTACTTTTCTTGGAAAGAAAAAAATCAATTTTGGACATTTTAAAAGTGAAAAAGATTGACCTCAAATTCCAGCATTCATATTTTCTTGTAAAACAAATATACAAATATTGTAACACTATTTTGTGCCTAGACGCAGTGATGAAAAAGCAAAAATTATAAAAGATTATAGGTCGACAAAAATTATAAAATCTCAGACACAAAGAAGGATTTTAGGTGCCAGGCAAATTATTGCTCAAAGGTTACAGCAAAATTTATGATAAAATAACTTTTGAACGATTCTTGTTCTGCAAAAAACTAGTAGCATAGGTATTTTTAATTACCCGGATTTTGCTAAATCCTGAAAATGATGCATACAAGCACGGAAACTGTAGCAAAAGGGAAGAATGTTTTGAACATTTTAACACTATTTTTGCGTCAGTGTAATACTATGAAAGCGAATACGTTTATAAAACTAAAATACCAAACATAGATGAAATAAAGTTATTTTAAATCTTTATCAAAAACATGAATAGTGTATCGGGAAGATTTAGGGAATTCCTCTAGTAATTTATACAATCGAAACAACGTGACATGTCTATCAGAAGTTCATGCACTCAAAGGGACTTGTTCAGGGGATTTCCCCACCGAAACTCTGTAATACATATTCATTAGGGGGAAAAAATCTCTTTTTACGTAACACTAAGAAACAGTAGCAAGTTATACAGCAGTGAGTAACCGCCCCTAAGCAAGGGCTAAGGCAGAAACATGCAATACACCGCCAACTCGGCTATTTCGATCCATGGACAGCTGTTTCGAGCTTATTATGCTCTCATCAGCATGGAATACGAAAGTAGTCGAGTTGGAGGCAAAAGTTCTCTTATAAAGCAAAGAACTCACTGCTGTATACCTTGAGCTCTGCCTTAAAAAATTTACGAGTTGTACCGTACCAAGTGCGGTCGCTCGCTGGTATTCTAATTTCACATTAGCTACCAGTTTTTTTTTTTTTTTTTTTTGGCTCTTTTTGCTTTATAAGAGAATTTTTGCCTCAAACTCGACAACATTCGTATTCTATGCTGATGAGAGGCTGTCCATGGATCGAAATAGCCGAGCTGGCGGTGTATTGCAAGTAGCAAGTTTCTTTGCCCCCCGAAACTCGTTAGAAATGATGGAATAAAATTTTCATGTTTAGAAATGCGCCGATGCAAATATTTCGAAGGTCATAAATGTCCATCGCAGTTTAAAAGAAAATAGGAAAAAAATCATAGATGTTTCTGAGAATGAATGATATATTTAGATTATTTGTCATGAACTTCATTCTGTATTTTTAACCACATTGCAAAAAATGAATTGTTGTTTTTACAGTATAATACAAGCAGTCGAGGTTACAATTTAAAACTGCAAAATGCACTGTAATTAACTGTAAAACTAGCAATTTTACCATTCCTTATTGTAAAGTTAGCAATTTTACAGTTTATTGCAGTAAAATTTAGCTTTATTATACTGTAAAAACATCAGTATAATACTGGCAGCCGAGGTTCCAGTTTAAAACTGAAAAATGCCCGGTACTAAACTGTTAAATTAGCAATTTTACAGTTGATCACTGAAAAATTAACGATTTTACAGTTTAGTACTATAAAAGTAGCAATTTTATGGTCTATAACTAAAATTAGCAATTCTTACAGTTTATTACCATAAAATTAGCTGTATAATACTGCAGAAACAACATTAATTTTTTACAGTGCATTACATTTCATTATTTTTTACATTATAACTATTTCATTTCATTTAAAATTGAAGGGCAAGAGGGGAAAAAGATGAAAGTCACCTTTTTGTCAATTTTGAGATATTTGCGCTATCTAGGGGCTATGAAGGATTAATATCATCTGTTAGAACAACAAGGGGGAAAAAGATGAGGATCGACCAAAATGTGCATGAAAACTCTATTAACTACAAAGGGAGACGAGAAATCAAACTTTGTGCTTCGTTTTTCTCGAAATCGCTTTTTGGTCACTTTCATCTTTTTTCCCCCTGGCCCTTCAATTGTTTTTGTGGAGAATTACGATCCGATTATAGCAACATAAACATTTTGACTAATATTTGAGACGGGTGGACGCTTAGAGGTTGTGTCCTTTCTCTGTCTTTATTTTTAACCTTTCATCATTCGCTACCTTCCACTAACAAAAACAGTTTGTCACATTGAATTCAAGTCCGTTATTTTTTCACAAGGCGGTAAAAAAAGACATTTTTTTAAAGGACCTTAATGTGAAACCAAGCTGACGCGTTATTTTAAATACTCCTCATGTCCCACAGCTTTCAAATAGTTTTAAGCCCAGCAAGATAGCACATATATTTCATTAAATATAATTGTTATATCAAACGTGAATCACCGACCTTTATATGTCAATGCAGGCTTTTACCAACTACATAAAAGTTAAATTAGCTTCAACTTATTTCTATACACAATTTTCTTCTGTATTCAAAATAAGTTTTCAGTAAACTAAACTATAAATTAAGTCCATTTAATTAAACGAGTTCGTTTAATTGAATGAATATCACGAGTATGGAATATTAACAAAAGTTGATCCATAGAAGAAAATGAAAGTATAGCTATAACGGCATTAAATTGTGTTAAGCAAGATATGTTTCTCATTTTCCCTTTCGGCTGCGTTATACATTTTTCTATTTTCAATAGGGCTTAAAAGAAACAGAAAGCAAACAGAGGTGGGCGTATATTTATTTTAAATGAGTAAAATTAAGTCTCGAGAATCAATGCAAGAGGCAGAAAGTCAGTAATGAGCAATAGGGAAAGTTTATGTGATTAATTTTTAACCCCTCTATGGATCATTATCCAATGAAGAAAAAGTAAAAACGATAGCAAAAATAGAGCAAGAGCAAATTATGAAGGGATTCCTCCAGTGGCTTATCCTAGGGGAAGGATTTGAAGATATATCCCCCTCCGAAACTCAGAAATTTCAATTTTCTAACAATAGAAAATTAATAAATATAAATATCCAACTCCGAATTTTTTTCCCGGCTAAACCACTACACTAAAAAATGAATATTGCTTTTACAGTTTAAAACAGCTAATTTTACGATCATAAATTG
>JAXGGA010000379.1:0-243193 GCA_038373865.1 Uloborus plumipes
CGTCGAGTTGTTGCACTTCGCCGGGCAAAAGGAGGGCCGACACGATATTAAGAGGTATCCCATGACTTTTGTCACTTCAGTGTATGTTTAATCACTCTGAGTTTTTTTCAGCTTGATCAAAATACACAAATAAAAAAAAGTTGGGGAGCAAATTTTCAGTATTCTCATTTCTTTTTTTTAAAATCAGCTTTACATCCAAATTTTATTCATGTTTTTCAGAAAATTTGGAAATTTTAACAAGAACTCAGTTTTTGACACATTTTTCCCTAAATATTGTGGTTAATGAAATTTTGCTCCCCAACTTTTCTTTAAATATGAAATAAGCATCTAGAAAAATTGAAAGAATCAAGTTTTTAAAAAAATTGGTCTGCATGGAGTGGTTTTTGCGGTTCAAATATTTACGATTAAAAAATACAGTATTCTCTGTATTTCAAAAACTATTCAGAAATTTACAACAAAACTTTATATATTACTTCCCTTCATAAGGGTCTAAAACTCATAAAAAATTCAGAACTGTATCTTCAAAATTGAAAAAAATGATTTTCATACTCCATTGTAGCCTTAATCAAAATGGGCAACAAAAGGGTGTGTGAGTATACTTTAAAATCCACACACTTTTTAGTTGCCTTTTTTGTCACGTTTTTCCAGATAGAGAAGAGGGTATGAATTCCCGAGGTAAGAATAGCTCTTGCTCAATCAATTTTTATCATGTTTTTAGTTTTGTTATTATTGTTTTTTTTTTTTTTTTTTTTTTTTTTTTGAGTCTAGACTTAATCGTTAGTTATTGCATGATGTAAACTTCTAGACATTTAAGAGTTACATATTACTTACTTACATATTACATACTTACTGTGAGTGCTGAGGGTTAGTAAAATGATTTTTGTAATTTTCCATAAAGATTTAAAGGTTTAGTCCCAAAACTAAGCTTTTTTCCTTAATGATTTTACTTTATTTACACATCTGTTTTCATCTTCAGTTCAAACATATTAAAAAATAAACGAAAAAACAATGTATAAGTGTTTATTTCAATATCATCAAAAGTTTGGAAAGTCAAATCAGAGCTATCGTGCATTAAAATAATAAAAAATAATAATTTTCAGAAAATGCAATGTGTTCCTTACAGCAACCTATTGATCTATTAATTAACTGCATTCATGAGCTGTGCAAGTACTGTTTTCTTGTGATTTACTGCATTGATTCTAATAATTTTATTCCTACATTGTTAACAGAGTAAAATAATTAATAAGTAGTTAATGACAAAGAATTAACTGCTGCCTTTTTAAAAGAAATTAAACCTGTGAATTTCTACATTGATAAAGTCGAATTTTGTCATGTGCCTCTTTTCCTCTACAATTTCTTATATTTTTATGTTGTGGGAGACTACATGTAAAAAGAGAGAAATTATGAGTTATGATTAAAATATCAACTAAAATAAAACAACGGAACACTCAAAAATCGAATAATCTAACTAACTTGCTCAACTACAACGAAATTAATGTGACAAAATTAATACTGTCAAAACTACGAAAATGATTGTCAATTTGACGAAATTAGGATAAAGAAATATTTCGCTACATTTGACGAAATTCATCCCCAAAAAAGTAACAAAAGCAGTTTCTTCAATTTGACGAAATGTTAGCTCGGGGCATATCCATGGAAGCGATTTCATCAAAGACAAAGAAAATATCGTCAATTTTTAGAGTGCATTTCTTAAAGTGTTGATCACTATGAACACCATAACGTAAATATATGAAAATAGAGGAAATCAGTAAAAATACAGGACTTTTTTCAAAGGAACCACGAATGTTTCAAATTCAGAAAGGAAAAAAAAAAACTTTCGAAAGAACTTAATTTTTATTTAAACTTAAGAAAAAATATTTTTTAAAAAATGCATACTGTTAATACTTTTTAATGTTTTGAAGTTATGCGCTCAGAAATACTATGCATTGATCATTCCATCTTCAAAATATTTGAGTATTTTATGCGAGATTGATGTAATCTTTTCAAAAAAAAAAAAAAAAATCATGTTATTTTAATGAACTAAAATTTTTAATGAAAAAAAAAAGAGCCAATTCTAGTATTTTTTTTTTTTTAATGCAAGATGTTTAAGAGGTTGAACTCATGCACCGGATTTTGCTTTAAGTATGAGCGGACATTTTCAAACTTTTTCTAAAAAACAAAATTCGTAAGAGTTTTAACGTTTACATTTTTGTCTTATCATTTTGTCTTATATATATGCTCCTATTTTCGTTATTCTACTTTTCTGTCGACAAACTGCATTCTTGTCACTTTTATGTTATTTCAGTGTTCAATATATATACACATACACACACACATATATATATATATATAAATAAGTATAAGCATATAGGTATAAGCCTATAACGTATAAGCGGGGATAATAAGAACCGAAAAAATGAAGAACAGAGAATTAAGAAACGAAAAAATGACGAGCGGAAAAATGACGAACGGACATTTTTGAAAATCACGGAAATATAATTAACGAAACGGAAACACTCCGGCAACTCAGCTGCCGTATATTTTTTCGTTATTTTCAGGACATTTTTTTAACAGTGTAGTTTATGCATTCATTTGATGAAAATTATCGTAATTCATCAAATAAGAAATGAGTCATTACAAAAATATTATATTTTTCACTTTTCCCCATGGTTTTTTGAGGTGAAAAATTTCTGCCTTTTTTTTGAAGGTGCAAAATTACTGTCAAAAATGAAAAATAACATTTCCACAACAACTGTATTGCAAAAAACATTATTCCTTCTTTATATACACTGATTTCCCGAACAAGTTTCCAATTTATTCATCTTGAAACAGGTAAGTAAACTTAACTATTTCACTTTGCCCCACATTCCCAAACTTTTTCGACGATCATAAGCAGTTTTTTCATAAAAGTCTTTCCCGACACTACTCAAACTTTTTTTAATTTTTGCTTTCTCCCTAACAGAAGCTAAGCGCAGCCTCTTCGAGTGTTAAGGCGTAACAAAGTCGAATGCCGCCCCTAACTTATTAGTTCTAGTTGGAGTGCTGTTAAATGTTCTTTCTCCCCTCCCCCTTGAGTAAATATACTTTACGGATAATCATAGCCCTATTCAGAAAGAAGTAAACTAATTTCAATATTGGTCCAAAACTGGATCCTGGATTAACTTCTTTCAAACAATCCACGTTGATGGACATGCTCATAGTGAACCAATCAGCGCAGACGTCAAGTTTAAACAGCAGCCAATTGAAAGCGCTTATCTTTTTAAGACACGCCTCTCCTGTCTTTTGCTGTCGTGAACAGGATCCAATATACTACTGCAGCTGCAGCTGAGCTCAAAATGAGAAACCACTCTTTAAAGTTTTACGCCTCCATTTTTTTTTGATACGGATTTCACTTTTTCAGATTTTTTTAAAAAATACTTCTTATTCACAAATTATCATAAAACGTGTGCAGGAAAATCTATACAAATAAAACAGAATATGTGTGCGTGTGTAAAAGAGTATGTTGCTTATTCAAATCCAGTTTTCTTGGAACTTCTATGTTATATAGAACTCGAATTATAACTTTTTTTTAGCAAATACGGCTAAGCCTCTATTCACGCGATTGGAAACCGATGTGATTGGCCCGACTTAAGAGGAAAGAAACATTTATTAAAACTGTTGTGTTAATGAAAATGGAAAATACTCCCCAATACTTTTTTTTATTGTAGATCTAGATCAGGGGTTCCCAAACTTTTTTGTACCGTGGACCCCTTGCCGAGTTTTCCAGGTTCTCGTGGACCCCCTTCCTAGGGGTCGTTCGGGAACTATTTAGAAACTGTAACATTAGAACTCGAGCATTCTAAAACCGCGAATGAGATAGTTAAGTTCCATTATAGTTGTTCTAAAACAATTATGAGATAGTAAGATATATGGGACTGCAACGGGATGAATCGGAAATTTACCCAAAAGTATAAGAGCTCTTTTAATATTTATTTTTTAAACAATCAAAAACTTTTAACTCATCCAGGGGGGAGGCGCAAGTGGCGTGCCAGGCGCTATGTACGCCACTGGCCAGCGTACTTCAAGGACAAAAAGTAATTAATAAACGTTCTCGTCATTTTATTTTGATAACTGCGCAAATAATTTAGAATGTTGGGTACTGTCACGAATTTTATTTGTAGCATTTATTACAAATTGTAGCGATTGTTGCAGGCTGTTGCTCAGACTTTTTTTGTTAAATGATCCTGGCTCGTGGACCCCTATTCGCATGTCGTGGGCCCCCAATTTTTTCGTTCGTTTATATGGACCCCTTACAAACTCCCAGGGAACCCTGGGGGTCCCTGTGGACCACTTTGGGAACAACTGATCTAGATGCTGTGTTAAATCAATCAACACTACCAAATACGAAATATATATAATAGGTATAAATTATTTTTAAAAAACGAATTGAAGCTAATACCTGTATGTTGCTTGCGGTATCCTCGGCCCGATCGTCCTCAGCCCGATCGTTGTCGGGCCTTTCCTCGATTTCCTATAATAAAATTATAAAACTTAATTTAGAAAAGTGGTACACTGGTAGTCAAGATTATGAGGATAAAGAAAACTATCTAATTTGGGTACTGTCACGAATTTTATTTGTAGCATTTATTACAAATTGTAGCGATTGTTGCAGGCTGTTGCTCAGACTTTTTTTGTTAAATGATCCTGGCTCGTGGACCCCTATTCGCATGTCGTGGGCCCTCATTTTTTTTCGTTCGTTTATATGTACCCCTTACAAACTCCCAGGGAACCCTGGGGGTCCCTGTGGACCACTTTGGGAACAACTGATTTAGATGCTGTGTTAAATCAATCAACACTACCAAATACGAAATATATATAATAGGTATAAATTATTTTTAAAAAACGAATGGAAGCTAATACCTCTATGTTGCTTGCGGTATCCTCGGCCCGATCGTCCTCAGCCCGATCGTTGTCGGGCCTTTCCTCGATTTCCTATAATAAAATTATAAAACTTAATTCAGAAAAGTGGTACACTGGTAGTCAAAATTATGAGGATAAAGAAAACAGTATCTAATTTGGCTGCATTTGGTCGGAGAGGCATCCAAATTTTATTACTTTAAGCTAGTGATAAATGAAACTTTTCTATCGAAAACTGTTCTATTGGTTTTATTGGAAATATATATACAGGAATTTCGTATCTATGAAAAGTTTGACTTTAGAGAGACGTGTTGTATGAACACAATTATAAAGACAACTTGTGTTTTACTCTGAAACACCCTAATAATTAATAATTTAGTTTTTTTTTTTTTTTTCAACCTCTTTTATCAGCTTTGATAAAGGTCAGTGTTACAGTCCTTGATCTGCTCAATTAGAGATGTCAAAAGAAGCAGATTTTTTTTTCTCCCAACAAGATGTTTTTTTATGCGAAACGTTGTGCCTTTTGCCATACTAGTTGGAAATTCAGACAGCGAACTTCAATGCTTAAGTACGACAAAATCTCTCTCCTCTTATTACTCTTTATAGCTCAATGCTCCGGGGTGAAACACAAGGAGGAAGGACTCCTTCATTCCAGGGTTGGGCCTTCATTCCGTGATTGGAGACTTCGTACTTCCAGTGCGCTTTTGTTGTTGTTGTTGTTATTTGTTGTTGTTGTTGTGTTTAGAGCAGCATACGCCTCATTAATCATCTCCGCGCGCTAATGCCGGGGCACTATAAGTTGCTCTTTGAAAACATAGCGATATTTTGGCGTAGATTCGTGCACCCTTTTTTCGGTAAAAAAAGGGCGCTATTTCGGGTCGCCGGTGATTAACGAAGGAAGCTTCGTAGAAAATTAGACTTGAGTTATGTAGGCGATACAGAAATATCTTTGGCGACTTGAAATATTTCTCGTTATTTTCCTGCATTTGTCGGCAGGTGGCGTGGTCGTAAGCCATTAGCCCCGCCTGGTAGCGTACATAGACTAAGGTGTCCCTCCCCCAATTAAAGCATATTTTCCCGTGTAATTCATAGTGCTATTTTTCTGGATAGTGCGCCCTCGAACTTCTTGCCCCCCCCCCCCTCTCCTCCGCGCCACAGAGCGCTATGTACGCCACTGCTTCCCACCCCTTGAACGGTTACGCAGTTACCAGGCGGAGGATTTTCGAGAAGCAGAAAATCGTCATTGCCTACGTCGTATAATTTGCAAAAGATCCCTTAGGTACTTGTTTGGCTTTGAATTCCCTCGGAAAATTAAATCCCTAGTACAGTTTCGCTTCAGTGCCTCGACATGGTGTAAACTGGGTGTCAACATTATCTGTGCCTCAAACGTCCGAGCCTTAATAGTGGCACATTAAAGACTGAATGCCACATTGGGAGATCGCACTTGGTCTGCAAAAGACAAAAGTCTCTTATGTGGCCAAATTGGTAAAGAGGGGCGGGGGGCTATTGCCCTCAATTGTTTCGAACTTGGACCAAAATTGGTTTATTTAACTGGCATTTCTGAAAATAATAAATAAATCACCCTAGCAAACGTTCTAAACGGGGACATGTGTCAGTATTCTAAAAATATTTTAAAATGTGTTCCAGAAAAAAATTCAAAACTGTCGCTGAACTAAATCAGTCTATGCAGTTGAACCTCATTGGAACGAACTCCGAGGGACCTTTATAATCAATTCGTCTTCATCATAGTTCATCTTATTCAAAAAACAATGCACTACAAATCATCAGAAATGTAGAAGTAATCCGTTTTCAGCGCTTTCGAATTAACGAGGTTTGAGTTTACTCAGAAAGGCAGTTTTAAAATTGTTCTGAAGATTGTTCCTCACATCTGAACTGTTCTTAATATTTCTAAAAAATCCGATAGATAATAAATATTGTCAAATGATTTATTTTTTAATATTTTGTTTATATATTTTGTTTTGTGTTCAACGAATTTCAATTATTTTTATTTCATTCTGTTTCTTTCTGCCGTTTTCTACATGTTACAATTGGTTCAGTGAACAATTTTTTTTTGCCATCAGCAAATTTATTTCTAATTTATTCATAAATGGTATTATTTTCATTTGACAGCATTTAGTATCTATCGGATTTTTTGGAAATTTATTACCTAACGGTTTTTTTTTTTTCAAATTAATTTTCCAGAAGCTTAAAATAAACCATGACGCCAGGAGCTTGTATCAGAATTTATTTTGGGAGGCCAAATAAAATGAAAAGTCTTCAAATTCAAGTTTGATAATATTAAAATACAGTGAGACGTTTTGAATCGATTTCGGGAAGGTCCGGCCCCATCAGCACCTTTCAGGACTGCCCTAAGACACAACGGCTTCCGGGGCGAATACTTACTGCCTCCCCCTCTACTCCCTTTTAAAACCGCCAAAATCGCGCTGAAAATTGTGATGAACATGGAATGGAGAAAAGTACCAAACATTTTCCGGTTTTGATTATTACATCATTGAATATGTAAAAAATCTATGCATATCAGAGAAAGATTGGAATTATATCTAGTGAGTAGAATTTTCAAATATAAAGTTTAAAAAAGAGTGATGCTTGATACAAATTAAAAAATTGCAATGTAGCAAAAGCTCAGTTAATGGCTCCCTCATAACTTGGAGCTCGGGGCGATCGCCCGCTTGCCCCTCTCTTAGGATGACCTCCCTTAAATATGCCTTTTTTATGACGAACTTATATATTAATGATTTTTTTTTTTTGTCAATAGTTCAGCACCATTTCCTCTTTCTTTAATGAGAGAGGAGGGAGAGAGAGAAGCGATACTCCCTTAAATATGCCTTTTCCTCTTTCTTGAGCACCATTTTCTTTTGAGAGAGAGAGAGAGAGAGAGAGACAGAGACAGAGAGAGACAGAGACAGACAGACAGACAGAGAGAGAGAGAGAGAGAGAGACGCGTGCCTAACCATTTTGCAGAACACTAAATTTGCAACAATTTAAGCTCAGGTGGAGTTCAGTAGGACGAATAGTTTAGGAGATATCGTACTTCAACAATTTGTCATTTTTTGCGAAACATGAAAAAAAAATTCTTTTTTCATATTTTGAACCAAATATCAACATAAATTATTATTCTACAAGACAAAATATAGACATTAAATTACAATACATCTAATCAGCTTTCATTTAAGCCTAAAAAGACGTCTGTAGGTTCAACATTTCATTTACAATTGAGAAAAAACAAATTTTCGGAAATTGATTTTTTTTTTTTTTTTTTTTGAGAAATGAGAAAATTGCTTTCTAATAAGAATAGGAAAGCACTGGACAACAGAAAAATGCATAGAGTTGTATAAAAAGGGTAACACTGCATTAAAATATTATTTTCATAATTAAAAAAAAAAAACATTGCAGGTTAATTTAGCTCAATGTTTTTCTTTTTTTTCCTTTTGTGTGTCTTTATTAGCTGTGGTCTTATTGCGAAGCTGTATAATCAAAAGTTGCATAGTTTAGGAGTTATAAAGGAAAAACTGAAATACGTCCGAAAATTTTGCAGTTTTTCGCGAGTTTCGCAGCGAGCACAGGTTTTAGAAAGGTGCAAACTCAGATTTACACTACCTTAAGGGACCCAAACAACATATTAAAAATTCAGAACTACATCGTGATTTGCGATTTTAGCTCTTATTTTTTTTTTTTTTTTTTTTTGCATAGATTGACTGGACTAAAATGTTTTAACAATTTTTTTGCGAGCCATGAGAAATGTGCAGTACAGTCGAATGAAGGTGTAGTGCAATGCAATATTTGCATGTGAATTCACTGGACTCATCTCTTGAATTTCTTTTCGAGTTTTCGTCAATGTTTACACATAGGACAGAAGTTAGACTATTTGCAGTATGCACCATATTGCATATACAGTTGTATGCATATTACTATTTGTATTATTGCCCAAGATTTCGAAAAGCTGGATAACAAGAACTGTTTTCACGTTATTCTTTTTTTTTTTTTTTGTTAATAAAATCTTATAAGTATAGTTCAGCATTATTTTTGCAGCACTAAATGCTAGTTTTTTTTTTTTCTATCATGCAACACTGAGCAGGAATTCACGAAAATAGAAATCATTTGTCAGCAAGTTTATTAATATACTCAACTCGTCTTTACTTTCCTTAAGTATTTGCTACAAGTCTTTATTGTTTTGTAATTTGAGTATTGTAAATTTTATTTTAGAACATGAAAATCAATTAAATAATTATCTAGAAAAGTCAAATGCGGTAGCAAAAATTTCCGTAAAAAAAGTAGAAATGATTATAAAATAATACAGTCAACTTTGAGAAAACAGGGCAATGCCCGTAATCCTCACTTGATACTTAAAGATTATTCTAAATCAAAAGAGAACATTACTGGTCTTTCAAAATATTACTTAATCACCTTATGTCAATTTTAAGTTTCCACTCGCACTATTTATTTCTATTGTAGTTAATGCAAATATCATTTCTTACATGGACAATACAACTATTTCCTTAGAATTTAGAATGCCACTAATAAAAACACTAGCATTCCTTAAATTTGAAAGTGCCAAACTATACTTAACGCATTTTTATAAATGCCATAAAATAAAAATTTCAGAATTCGAATGCGAGTATATACGTAAATAAGTAAATACCCTTTTGAGTGTTAAAAAGGCATCGAATATTTGACAGGGGCGAAGTTATGCAGTGTACAAAACATTTTTTTTCTTTAATTGAAGAGATACGTCTTTTTTTCTTTTTTACATTTTCCATTTTTTTCATGATAATGCATTTTGCATCTAATGTGAAAGAAAGCAATAGAATATAAATCACGTAGCGATGTGTAAAAATTTCATATTACTTTGATCACCTATTTTTATAACTTAGTTTTCCGTCAACTATGTATAACGTTTTTAATACATTTTATATATACAAGACTCTGGAAAACACAACGCAGTTACTAACTGCGCGACAAATTGTTTCTCTCAAATACCAATGATTGAAGTAAGCATTAGGAATGGAAAATATTATAATGATATACCAATTTATTGGAATAGCAAAGTAAATAAAAATTGCAAATAAAAAAGGACTTACTTTATTGGAAGACATTCTGTGGCCCTTCTGTCTTCGACCTAAAAATATGCCTAAAGTTAGATTGTGAACCTAAGAGTTTTTCGCACTTCAGTTGAAGATTACTTCATTTGAGGATTGGTGATGTGAAAGATAAATAAAAACAGATCAGATATATGCAACTTATAAATAATGAAAACAGAAAAGGAATAAAACAAAGTTACTATTTTTTTTTTTTTTTTAAGCTGCATAGGATCTGCCGGCGCCTATGGTTATGATCTTGACAACGTTTATCCCTTTTTGAAGAGTTCAGTGAAAAACAGACGTGTTATATTGGCGCGGATTTGGGTTGGCATAATTATGCAGCTACAGCGAAAGTAACTCAATTCAACTTAGGACCAATTACATGCACTGTAAAATTTCTAACTTTACAGTAAGAAACTGTAAAATTGCTAGTTTTAAAGTTTATTACTGTGCATTTTACAGTTTTTAATTAGAACCTCTGCAGCCAGTATGATACTGTAACAACAACAGTTCATTTTTTGCAGTTTGAGCGCCGCCAGGGGGTGCCATTGCCCCTCCCTGACTTCTGGCGGGATTTTTTTTTTATATTATTTTTTTCCATAACATTTTTTTTAAATAAGAATGAAAACCAGTAAAATAAAATTAAAAAATAATAATAATAATAATAATAAATGTATAAATAACTAATAATATAAGAAAAATAAAAAATAAAGGAAAACAATTGCATAAAAAAATAAAAATAAATTGAAAAAGTAGTAAAAAATTTTTTCAAGCAGATGCACTCCCCACCATAAAACCCTGCCGGTGCCCATAATCAATTATCCTTCCCTATTTCCCAAAAAAAGAGGCAAACATTGTCAAGGTTATACACTGCACAAAATAAAGTGTTGTTTTTACAATATAATATTGGCAGCAGAGGTTCCAGTTTAAAACTGCAAAATGCACAGTAATAAACAGTAAAATAAGCAATTTTACAGTTTATTGCTGTAAAGCAGCAATTTTAATTTATTACCACAAAATTAGCTGTATTATACTGGCAGCAGGGGTTCCAGTTAAAACTGTAAAATGCACAATAATAAAATATAAAAGTAGCATTTTCACAGTTTATTACTGTAAAGCAGTAATTTTACAGTTAATTAGAGTAAAATGAGCAATTTTACAGTTCATTACTGTAAAATTAGCAATGTTTAGTTTTTTACTGCAAAATTAGCTGTATTATACTTTAAAAACAACATCTATTTTTTACAGTGTAGCTCAACTTATCAGAGACATACTATACTACTTATGTATCACATCTAATGTGCTTTCAAATGAATTATTGGTAAAAAATCGCATTCGTTGATTTGATTCACAAAACTCATTGACCAGGACTAAGGCCTTCCAAATATTGAAAGTACACTGCAAAAATAAACTGTTGTTTTTACAGTATAATACTAGCAGCAGAGGTTTCGGTTTAAACTGTTAAATGCACAGTAATGCACAGTAAACTATAAAACTAGCTATTTTACTGTTTATTACTGAAAATAGCAATATTACCATAAAATTAGCTGTATTATACAGTAAAAACAGTATACTGACAACAGAGGTTCCAATTTAAAATTGTAAAATGCACAGTAATAAACTGAAACTAACTATTTTAGTTTATTACTGTAAACTAGCAATTTTACAGTCTACTACTGTAAAATTAGCAATTTTACAGCTTATTACTTTTTGAGGGAAAGCCACTAAACCCTTCACTAAATTATCAGAAGATGGTTTAAATTTGGGTTTTTAACGTTTCAGTTTCGAATTTTTTAATAGGAAATGCCTGCCCTCCCTATCTTTATACCACCCCTATCTCAACCCTATCTTTATACCACCAAAGACAGCCTAAAAGTTTTAAGACAGCAAAGGCAAAAAAAAATTTAGAAGATATCAAACGAATACCCTCTCTTTTTAATCACTGAAAGATAGCTCACTTTCAAGTTCAATCAAATCTAGCTTCGAAAATTTCCAGTACAACCCCAGAACCCTATGCTCATGAAAGATGGCCTATAGTTGCATCTTTAAAACTCCAGTTTAGGATTTTTCCAACAGAAAGCCTCTTCTCCCTTTACCTTGACATTGATTGCTTAAGACACCCTAAAATATTTAATATTTAGTTTTGAAATTTTTCCGGAGAGATCCTCCCCTCTTTTATTTCACCCAAAGATAGCCTGAAACAGAATTCTTAATAATTCAGCATTATAAAAATTCTAAGAGTACCTGAACTCCTTCCCAGAAGGTTCACGAAATATGATCTAAATTTCCAATTGTAAAACTTTCCCTCTTTCCTAAGACCCCCCTCCCCCTTCAATAGTTTTAGATCACCAAGTACTAAAAGTCTCCCCCCCCCCTCCATTTTAGTTTCAAACATTTCTTGGCAGAAAGTCTCTGAATACCCTCTCTCTCTTTAAGTTATTCAAACGCAGCCTAAAATTTAACTTTTAATGCTTTAGATTTAGTTTTTTTTAAATTTGGGTTACAAAAATCAAAACCCTTCTCGAAAGTTAACCAACGATTGCTTAAATTTTGCATTATTAAGGCTGTAGTTTTGTAATTTTGTCAAAAAAAGCCACCCCTCCCCCACTAGTTTTACCTCACCAAAAAAGCAGCCTGAATTTTTCAGACTTGGGTTTCTTTCAAAATATTCCAAGGAAGAAAACTAAAACCTCACATTCTCTTTAACTCTCCAAATTAAACAAACAAACAAAAAAAAAAGCCTGCAAAATTACCTCTTTACCTCTTTGTTTACGAACAATTCATGATGATTTTGGAAATTTTTCTAGTAAGTGCCTGAGATATCCTTAGATTATCAAAGATGTAATCGTTTTGAATACTTTAGTGCTGAAAAAGTAAGGACTAAAGTTCTCATTTAATTTCTCCTGATTTGTTCTCAAATTCCCTGATAATATTCCTTGATTTTTCCAGAATTTTCAAAATCCCTGATAATTCCAAGTTTTCCAGGTCTGTGGCCACCTTATTATTTATATCTAAATACGTACATTTTGTGCAACAATTACTTTAAATGGTATTTTAATATGAATGATATCTATAATCATATGCGAAATATGATAATTTAATGCTACAAAAATAAAATATAACATAACTTATATGTAACTTATATATTGGATATTATACTGCAATATTCATATGCTTACACATGTGCCCTGTAATAATTACACAATAATAATAATAATAAATAAAAATCAGTCTCACATCAGGGTTGAGCCATTTAAATCAACTCGATTTAAGTCATGATTTTTTACAAAAATCATTGATTCAAATCAGTTGATTTAAAAAAAAAATCATTGATTTCTATCATGAGCTCTAAAGTATGAATTTTTAAGTTCAAAAGAATGAATTTAATGGGCATGAAGTTCAGAGTATTTTCAATAGAAAAAACCAATCAACAAGCAAATATTAATTACAAAATATCTCACAAAAAGAAAACAGAACGATTCATATAGTTATTAAATAAAGTAAATTGAAACCAAAGAAAAATATAAAAAACACGATCCCAATAAAGTTGAAAAGAAAAACTGCAAAAGATGTATGAACTATAAACTAAAAGATGTTTGCAATACACCACCAGCTCGTTTATTCCATCCATGGACTGCAGTTTCGTGCTTATTATGCACTCATCAGCATGGAAGAGAAATGAAACGAGCTACTTACTTCTTTATAAAAGATGCTTGTTTGGAATTAGGAGGAATTCATCTGTTAGGAGTTTATCTTTGAAAGTATTCATTTAAAAATGAGCTTGTCATGCAATCCTCTTCAACATTCATTTTGTCAAAACAGTGTTAAAAATAAAATATGCATATTAATAGGACAAGGATTCAAAGGAAAAAAATGTTTGCTTTTCAGTCATGGGTGAATTACATTTAAGATTTAAAAGTCAAGGTGAAGTTTTTTTTTTTTTTTTTTTTTTTCATTTTGATTTTTAATCATGAATTTTATTTTATGGTTCCTTAAAAAAGAATCAAATTAATAAAAATAATTATTTGAAGAAACTAATTCAATCTTCTGTGTTAGTTTTATTCTTTATTTCCACATTCAATATAATTCTATATTATTTTCAAATTATTTTACAATTGTTTTAGTAGAAAAGGCAAATACTTTTGATTTGATTGTTAAAAGTCAAGATGTAGGTTTTTTATTTATTTTTTTTTTTTTAATCATGATTTTATTTTATGGTTCTTTAAAAAAGAATTAAATTAACAAAAATCATTATTTGAAAAAACTAATTCAATGTTCTATATTAGTTTTATTCCTTATTTCCACAGTCAATATAATTCTATATTATCTTCAAACTATTTTATAATATTATTAATAGAAAAGGCTTTTAATTTGATTGTTAAAAGATATCCAGGAAATAAATTCATCTGGATAGTATTATTCATTTGGGTAAGTTCAATCGAAATTTCCCAACAGGCTTGGAAACGACAAAGCATCAGCCAAACTTGTTCTCATTTAAAAATCATTAAATTTAACACTTGAATAGAGAAATACTTGTAAAATTTTCATGAAAACTAAAAATTAATGTGGTTGTCCCTTAGTGTATTTTATCTCTATAACGATTCTGTGGTTGAAGAAGTAAAACATCTAAATAAACATGAAGCATTCCTTGTACGATATAGATAAATAAAACAAGAAAAAATCCACACATTGTAAGTAATTTTCAATTTATATATATATATATATAAAAGAATCTGATTTAGACACATCACTTGAACAATTTAATTTGTTAGCATCAAACATACTTAATTAATTTCAAACTAAAAAAAAGCTATTTAAATAAAAAAAATCTGATTTTTTTTAATTAAAAAAAAAATTGTAATTTTTATCTATCCTGTCTCATATACAATATTAACATAAAATATCATGTAAAATTACCACAAGAAAAAGTTATTTAAAAATAATTTTATATTAGTATGATGTGTTGATTATTGTAATGTGTACTGTTTATATTTATTTTAGCAAATATTTTACTTCAAATTTTTATCAATTTTATTTGAGTTACTTGAGTTACTGCATTATTTATTTTTCTTTTGTTAGGTACTTTTACAATTAATATATAATTTAGAATTAAAAACTAGACATTAGTGTATCGCACAGTCATAAGACCATGTTCTTTTTTTTAACCAATGTTTAGTAATTAACGTAATTATACTCAAGATTATTTGTGCACAAGTAAAATTTTTCAACTATTTTGTTGGCAAGCTTTTTTACTTGTGTATAATAGTAACTAAAGATGTTCAAACACATCAATTTATTTGAAAACTTAATATGTATTAATAAGCACATGTAGCACTAACTTATTCATTTGCGTCATTTGTTACGTTGAAACATTTTGTAAGTTACTGTAACGAGTAAAAGAAATTTTCAAAATAACTGAAAATTGTTGAAAAAAATAAGAATTTTTCAGTGTAATACAAACATGAAACTGCAAATAAATGATTCACTAAAAGCGAAAGCTTAACTAACGCGATTAATCATTTCCGCTACAAAAGAACAACAACAACAATGATAATAAGTTATATGAGATTAGAAAAAATGTAATAATAATAGCGGCAAAAACAATGAATAAATTAGTAGCGAAACACAGTTGAAAATTACCGAAAATGGAAAAATATTTCTTATGTGAATTTAGTAACCAAGATTTAAAACGCAGTCTAAAAACTAAAGTTTTCTGATCAAAAGAAGAACATGTTGATTACTACGCGCCGACTTAACAAAGACTTTTTTTCTTTTTTTCAAGCAAGAATGCAATTAAGAATTAAGGAATACACAAACATACATGAATTTAGAAATACACGTGTTTCGATTTACTCACTTGTGAATATATGATCCTTCAAGTTGCGCAGGAGTTTTGAAAATTTCAAAGGAGCGACTTTTAATACGTCCTAGCACTACGAAAACCGCTTCACTTCTATATCGACGCTTGCAAAGTGGCGCGATTTTGTGCCGGCATCGCGAAACTCCGCACTTCACTGAACTAGATTTGGCGCATAATCGCCCTTTCTGTGATTTCATTCTAACGCTGCTCTGTGGGAGGAAAAAATAGGGCATATTCTTGATTCTCACTTTAGTTTTTAACTTTTTTCTCTGCAAAAAATAGTCATGTTTTAAAAACTTTTGGCATGAACAATGTTGATTTCTTCCACAGTACTTTTTTTTTCTTGAAAGAAAGCAGATAATTTGTTTAAAATAATTGTTTTCAATATTGTCTAACTGCCTACACTGCCTAGTTGAAAATTCGAAAATGTGTGTGCAGCGATGTTTTATAACATTACTGACCCAAGTGGCATCCAGGATTTTTTTTTCTCATTCTAAAACCCTTCTGAAATCTCAGAGAATGTCTTCTGTTACTGCTATTTCTTTGGAAAAATGTCTTGGAGAGAGTTGTGTTGTATTTTGATTCATCGATTTATCGGTGGTTTCTTAACAGCTAAAATAAACTAAAAAACTACTGAATCAAGTTTGATCATCCGTGATTTTATGCTAAAGCACGCACCTTCCACAAATTGGTTCTTAAAAACATTTCAATATCAAACTTTATTTTCAGTTTATTACTCTAGTCGACAATTTATAATTAAGAATGAATCATGTGAATCAACTTGCTTCGCTTGTGTGCAAAAAGATTAATTTTCCAAGCCAGGAGAAGCAATTGCCCCCCCCCCTCCCACCCCTGATCCCCCAAGTGAATGGCGGTGCTTTTAAAGCTACCATATTTTTCTTAAATTAAAATAATGATAATTTTAAAAAACTGTAAAGTGAATGCATTTCATAAATAATTATTATTTATCATTGATTCTTTTATCTTCAAATATGTCACAACTCCCCCTCCCCCTCCCGTTTTTGGTGCTAATTTGGTTTCAAGATTCACAAAATCACGCAAGATTAATTTATATATAGGGCAGGGGTTTAAGTTTGCTTTCAAATTAACTGCTTCCCACCTCGAAATAGCTGTTATGCATAATGTATGACTAGTGTAAACAGAGCCGATTAAGCCAAGATGGTTCCCATGTGCTGGAAAAATTGGGTGCCCCTTTCACAAGAAGAAAAAGTGCATTTTTAAAGCAATAGTTTCTAAAACAGGGAAGAAATAAATAAATTTAACCGATTTTGGTGCCCCTAAAATTGTGGTGCCCAGGTCCACGGACCTGTAGGACCATGTATTAATCAGGCCTTGGGTGTAAAGGGGGGGGAAGACTTGTATGACTTTGGGGGGCTCATTTTAGAATTGACGATAATTTTGTGGATCGCACAAGTCTTTCAAGACAAAAAACCGTTCTTTTTTTAGATTACTTTTTAATCGAACCGAATCTCAGACAGACGCGAATAAAGAAGGGAGGTCATGAGGGTTGTGACTCATTTTGTGTAACCAAAGATAGCCTACAGCTGCGTTTCAAATAATCACATTTCGTAAGGCCACTATTTATGCCTAAAATTGATACTTATGATCCCCCCCCCCCCTTTCTAGAAACGATCCCTTCCAAATCCAGATGCAGGATCCGCCCTTGAACTCAGAAGTATCCCAATAATGTATGGTTCTGCAGGTGCAGATAAGCTAAACAACTGTTTTTACAAGTGTTTCATTTCAAGGATTCTGATAAGGAATCGGTAGGGGGGCTCTCTGGGGTGGCTAAGTACTTGAAGCAATCATCGGATCTGCATCGCCCCAAGAAGGAGATTTATTGGCTTTTGGTTTACACAACCCAAGGAGTTTACATAGAATCCGACGAAACACTCTCAAAGAAAGAAACCTCATAAATATCAAGCAGATATTCTATGTTAACGAAGATGAAAAAGATCCGACGAAACCGCACTTGGAGGAGGGTTTGAGCGAGATTGATGCTGTGCTGTCCTTGGAAATGTTCACTGGGGGAAATTCACAAATTGAGAAAATTATATTAAGCTCAAGCTCACTTCCAGGCGTGGTTTGTCTTTTCAGTTATCTGTTCAAATATTGCACAATGCACCCACAGTGGAGCATAGGTCGGCACTTTAAAAAATGAATGTTGTTTTTACAGTATAATATAGCTAATTTTGTGGTAATAAACTAAAAATTGCTAATTTTACAGTAAGAAACTAAAATTGCTAATTTTACAGTAAGAAACTAAAATAGCTAACTTTACAGTACTAAACTGTAAAATTGCTAATTTTAGTTATGAAAGGAAATTGCTAATTTTACAGTTTATTACCGTGCATTTTATAGTTTTAAACTAGAACCTCTGCTGCCAGTATTACAATGCTGCTTTTACAGTATAATACAGCTAAATTTTACGACAATAAACTGTAAAATTGCTAACTTTAGAGTAAGAAACTGTAAAATTGTTAGTTTTACAGTTTATTACTGTGAATTTTAACGGTTTTAAGTTGGAACCTCGGCTGCCAGTATTATACTGTAAAAACAACAGTTCATTTCTTGCAGTGCGTAATAACGCAGTAGCAGATTTTAAGGGGTAGGGGCAAGGGACCCGAGCCCCTCTCAAAGAGATAAAAAGGGTTGGTTCCAATAAGTGGGTCACTTCCCTAAAACAAAAATATCCACACATTTTCATTTTTTTACACTAATCATGTCACATTTTATTACAGTGATTGGTTTTTGCATTTATTTTGCTTTATGGGTTTTCTTTTTCTAGGTCAAAGAACTTTTGTCAGAAATGTCAGAATGCCGTAACATCACTAGCTTTTTTTGGGAAGGTCTTTGCATTTCTCTGGAAGGTTACTAACAACTGGCGGGAAACCTTCCGGATTTTCTGCAGGCATGTTTTCTGGCAGAAACTGAGCACGTCAGCTGCCCATTATTTTCCATGCAGTGCACGGCGGTAAAGTTAATAGCGAAAACTAATGTAAAATTGTTACGGATTTGGAAAAAGTTGTGTGTCGATAGTTAGCCCAAAGAAGGCGTTTCCAAGTGTTCTTAATATAATAGGAACATATGTCAGTGTTTAAGAAATTTTCTCAAAACGCGTTCCCAAAATTGTTCAGAAGGTATGATGAACCAAAAAGTGTATTTGAAAGTGTTCTAAAAAAGGGCACATGCGTCCGCTTTTAAAAAACTGCTCTGTTTTTTAAATATGCGACACACTAGAGTGTAAACTACGGTTTTTAGAAATATTCTTAAACATACCGAGATCTTCCATGTATTGAGCGGCCCCAGAATGACCTTAAACTAAAAATGCTTAAATCAAAATATTATTTAATCGACCGAAACTTGCTTGTAATTTAACAAATAACTAAATTACCTTCGGAAGAAAATTTTCGAACGTAGATTCCTAATATATATATATATATATATATATATATATATAATTTTTTCTCGAAACTACTCTTTGAATTTTTCGCAACGATTGTTTCTGTTTCTCTTGCGTGCAAAAAAAAAAAAAAAAAAAAAAAGAAAGAAAGAAAACATTATGAATTTCTTAATTCAATTTTTAAAATATGTTGCAATTTTCTAAAAATATTTTGTTTTACTACTTACAAGAGTTGAATTTTATCTTTACTAATTTTACAGTCATTTCTATTAGAAAAGTTGCAGTTATTTAAGGCGGTTCTCAATCTTTTTTACTTCACGGCACGTTTAAAAGTTTGCCTGATCCTCGCTGCCCTCTGAACTAAACTTCATTATGTCCACATGGACGATGTTTTCATTATTCATTAGTCAAAGCAAAGAAAGGGAAAATATCACCTTTACCGTATAGGTGGAGCAATTAATATAACTAAAGAAGTGCATTTAAAATCATTTTTTGTTTGTATTATGCAATATGATACAGATAGAAAATAAATTTAAGTTCCTTATGTTTTTTTTTTTTTTGCTTAATTCATCCAGCAAACCCTAAAATTTCCATCCAGGGACTGCAGCTTCGTTCTTGTTGTGAACTCATCAGCCTGGAATAGTCAAGCTAAAGCTAGATGTTCTCTCATTGAAGGTAAATCTACCACCAAACCATAACTTACTGTTTATTACATATTATATTAGATAGGTGCGTATGAAATGTCGGACTCTCTTTACATGCGGACGTTTGTCTCCCTGTTTTCGTTATACTTTTGTCTTTGGCATAACCTCATTCATAGTCGTATTGTCCATTGCCAGAGACTCATTTCAGCAAAATAGGTTTTCTCGAAGGTCTTCCCTTTTGTTATTTCTTTTGAGTTTATTGCCGATATGAATTCTGCCGACATTCGCGTCATTTTCTTATATGAGTACAAACTTGGTAATAGTGCTGCAAAAGCTGCACACAACATAAACCTAGCGTTTGGAAAGAATACGGTTAACGATCGGAAAGTGCAGCGTTGGTTCGAAAAATTTCGGACTGGCGATTTTTCACTGCAAAATGAGCCGCGCGGAAGACCCAAAACGTCAGTGAAGAATGATGACCTGAAGGCTCTAGTGGAAGCGGATCCAGCCGTATCCACGAGGGAACTTGCTATCAGGATGAAAGTTGACCATACAACGATATTGAGACACCTTTCTGAGATTGGCAAGGTTAAGAAGATGGACAAGTGGGTACCGCACGCACTGACAGAGCGAAATAAGCTGGATCGGTTAAACGTATGCTCATCATTGCTAACCCGATTTCATTGGAATATGAAGTTTTGCAGCATCCATCATATTCACCGGATCTCTCGCCGACCGATTTTCATTTTTTCAAGCATTTAGAGCTGTTTTTAAGGGGCAAACACTATGAAAATGTAGACAGTCTAAAAAACTCGATATCAGAGTTTATTAATTCTAAAGACCAAAATTTTTTTAAGACAGGCATCTACGCTTTAAAATCTCGTTGGGAGAAGTGTATTGAAGCGAATGGAGCATACTTTGATTGAATAAACAGCTTTTGAAGAAAGATATGCAGTTTTATACAATCACTTAAGAATCCGACATTTCATACGCACCAACCTAATATTTTAACAAATTAAATAAGCACCCCCCCCCCCCCCATATCATCTTCTGTACCTATCTGAGCTAGTTCCTTCCAAGCTAGAAGCCAAAAAAGATAGGCAAAGAGAGGCTTTTTGAATTTCAGGGAGGGGAAAACAGTACCCATCCCCTCAAGCTCAATGGCACAACCCCTCCCCCCCCCCAATTGTTCACAACCCTCTTGTGCTTTTTATTTTTATTTTACCCCTCTTTTTTATTTTATTTATTTTCTTTTAAACATTATTTATTTATTTTTTAAATTATAACTATTATTTTTTATACATTATTAAATTTTTAGAAGTTCGAATTATGCCCGGAATAGAATCGCTTTTTTTCCGTTTTAGACATTCCAAGCACACACACACGCACACAAAAATCAATAAATAAATAAAGAAATGAATAAAAAATAATTATAAATACATAAAAGAAATAATTTAAATTTAAAAAATAAATTAATTAATTAATACTTTTTATTAAAAAAATCCGTAAATAATTTAAATTAAAAAAATAAATTTATAGATAGTTTAAATAAATAAATAAATTAGTTTTAAAAAAATCCACTCCAAAAATTTTGATGGCGCAACTTGCGCCATAATCCCCCCTTGTGGGCACCCCTGGGGGATAATGACGTATATTCGATATTTCGCTACGCATAAACGATTCATTATTACATTAAAATGAATAGAAATTAATCGAGTCAATATTGAAATTGACATATAAGTGTAAAAGACGTAATAAGAAAGATTTGTATAACTGAGGTTTTACTGTAAATTAGTGCTTTGGAAAAAAAACGACCACATGAATTTTTTATCTTTACTTGTATGTTTCTGTTCCTGTGTCATGAAATACAGTAACTCCTCTTCATATCGCGCTGGCCCGGTCGGAAACGCGATATAACCGAGGTCATAAAAAACAATGATTCAATTAATGTACATTAATGACATGTGCCTCTACATCAAGTTTATCATAATATTCAGAAGATTTTCTTAATAAAAAGAAAAGAAAATTAGCTTAACAATTGTTCTTTTAAAATGAAAATAAATAAATAAGAAATAAATAAATAAAAATAAATAAATAAATAAATATAAATAAACAAATGTTTCTATTTCTTTGACTTGGAATAAGAATCAAAATTGGCAAATTTAACTGCAATGAATTTAGATGTTTGGAAAACATACCAGGTTTATATATTGATTGGAAACATAAAATACTTTTTCTGAGAAGTTTAACTGTTCTTTCTTTGATGTCAAATACGAAACAAAATTTAAAAAGAAAAAGAATTTTTTCATACATTGGTTTCATTTTTTGTTAGAAAAATTAAAAGTACGATATCTCCGAATGAGCGATAGAACAAGTGAGTACAGTTCATTTGCCTTTTTTTTTTTATAAACCCCAAAAAAGTTGTGTGTCTTGTTTTTGAGGGGAGAGATATCTTTCCCCTTACCATTTGAATCCGTGTTTGGCCATCACTTGAACTTCCGAGCTTTCGGAGTTGCCCCCTCGCTCCTGTCTTGTCATTACACCACCGCAGTGAAGGGAATAGATCAAAAAGTTACAACCCTCTTCTAGCTTGTGGCGCCACCTATCTCTTCTCATAGAGTACATAATTGCAGCTGACAGCTCGGAAGTTATTTCTGGAAAATCTACAATAGAAGAAAGGGGAGAAAAAAAATATATCCAGATTTTCTGTGTGGACCGAGCTATTCTGATACGCCTATGCGGGTGTAGGAAGGTAAGTTTCGTAACATTTTGATTGTTCTCTTATTTTTAAAATAACTACAAAAAAAAAAAAAAAAAGAAGAAGAAGAAGAAGAAAAAGGGCGCGAAGTGAAAGAAAGAGAGGGCAAACTCAATTTGGTAACTAATAATCTGCATTTGACAAAAAATTTTAACTCAAAGATTTCTTTTGAAAAGAATTTGGAATTTTCCCTCAACATCATTTATTATTTCTTATTTAAAATAACTTTGTTTTCCCAAGACACGTTCTTTTCTTCTCTTATGTAGAGACCCCTGATTAACTTCTGCTGCGCCTCTTATTACGCCTTTTTATTTTTATTTTTATTCATATTTTATTATTGTTATTATTATTATTATTATTGTTATATTAGGTGTACAACTTAAAAAGGTCTGTTTTTTTGCTTACAAAACTCATTTGTTTGAATGATAAAATGAATTCATACCTTATTCAAAGTACTGTCCATCGCTAGCCACTACTTTTCTCCATGTCTCTGGTAATTTGTGGATTCCATCGCGGAAGAAGCGTTCATCTTTTGAAGCAAGGTATGAATTGAGCCAATTTTCGATATCCTGTATTGATGTGAAGCATATGTCAGACAAAGCGTTCTGCATCGATCGAAACAAATGATAGTCCGAAGTAGCAAGGTCTGGGCTATAAGGCGGGTGAGCCAGAATTTTCCATCCGCTATTTTCCAACCAGATCTTAACCTGAGCAGCAACATGTGGCCTAGCGTTGTCCTGGTGAAAGATTATGGACTCGTGTCTGGTCGCATATTCTGGACGTTTTTCAGCTATAGCTTGCTTTAAACGGATCAGTTGTTGCCTGTAGAAATCTCCCGTGATTGTTTAACCAGGATTTAGCAGTTCGTAGTGTATCACACTCTTCTGATCCCACCAAATACAGAGCATACATTACACCAAATACATTACCTCAGCAGCATAGATATATTGGGCTTCAGCATTGATGTTTCCGGTTGGCCGGGCTTTACGTAGGATTTTTTGCATTTTGGGTTGTCGTAGTGAATCCATTTTTCATCTCCGGTAATGATTCGATGCAAAAAAAAAAAAAAGAATTCTTTTTATACCGTTCAAGCAACATTTCGGACATGCAATATCTTCGTTCGATATCTCTTGGTTTCAATTCGTATGGGACCCAATATCATTGCTTTTGGATGTATCCCGCGGCTTTAAGTCGTTTCGAAATAGCTTGTTGAGTAACTTTAAGTAACTCCAGTAACTCTGAGAGCTCTTTTTGTGTTTGACACGAATCTTGATCGAGTAAAGTCTCCAATTCTTCATCTTCAAACTTTTTTGGTTTTCCAGAACGCTCTTCAACACTAAATCAACACTTAACTGTCGTTGCTGAACGCCGTTGAACGTCGTTGCTGAACGTTGCTGAACGCTCTTCAACACTTAACTGTCTTCAACACTAAAATCACCACTTTGCAATCGTTTAAACCATTTTCTGCAAGATTTTTCAGATGGTGCATATTCCCCATAAACTTCCACAAGCATTCGGTGTGCTTCAGCAGCACTTTTCCTCCAATTGAAATAAAAAATCAAAACTTCCCGCAAATGGTGCTTATTTGGAATGAAACTCGACATTTTCAACTCAGTAAAAATTAAACTTGTAGTGCAACACTCAAACAATATAAACAACATTTGGTTGACAGATGTTCAAACTTCATGATAGAGCAAAAAACAGCTGTTGCCGTCAACCAATTAGAGCACCGAGCGCCACTTTTATAAAACAGACCTTTTTAAGTTGTACACCCAATATATATATATATATATATATATATATATATATATATATATATTGAGTCAAAAGTGTGGAAATCGCGAACAAATTTGAACCAGGTAAAAATATTTCGAAAATTGATCCGAAAATTGGGAAGAAATTTGGTACCAATATCAAAAATGTTTTAAAATTGTATTGTAGAACATTTATATCCCTTGTTAAAATTGATAAAATTCTTCTTCCAGTTAAAATTGTGATAATTTTTCTGATCATATTTTCTACAATTCTTATTTTGGGCATATTTTAACACAACATAGATGATTGAAGAAGCCGAAGACGAGTATAAAAGCTACAGAAGCTATGAACGACTTGCAGCCGATCGAATCGAAGAGATGATGCTCAAACAGGTGAACCAAAATTTTTCATGTACATTCATTTTGCTTTTCAAATTCATTTCTTTGATGCAGTGACCGCTGTTTATTCACGTTTGTTCCAAACAGTTTTAATTCAATAGAGCGACTGATTCAATAAAGCTGGATATTGCTGTTTTTAGCGATTTGATTCTTTAAAGCGGTTGATTCAATACACACTGTAAAAAATGGATGTTGTTTTTACAGTGTAATACAACTGATTTTGCAGTAATAAATTGTAAAACTGCTAATTTTACAGTAGTAAACTGTAAAATTGCTAGTTTCATACTGTGCATTTTGCAGTTTTAAACTGGAACCTCTTCTGCCAGTATTACACTGTTGTTTTTACAGTATAATACAGCTAATTTTGTGGTAATAAACTGTAGCATTGTTAATTTTTCAGTAATAAACTGAAAAATAGCTAGTTTTTCAGTTTATTACAGCGCTTTTACAGTTTTAAACTGAAAACTCTGCATTCAGTATTATACTGTAAAAACAACAATTTATTTTTTGCAATGCAGTCGTTACTTCGGTAAAGCTGGATATATTTCTATTTTTGCCGATTTTATTCATTAAAGTGGTTCATTCAACTAGCCACTAATTCAATCGACACGACATCTTTGTATTTTGTAATATGTTGTAAACCGCGAGAAAAACACACTGAATGAAAATTATAAGTTTGTTGTCGTGTGCAAGTTTTAACAAATACTACGCAAAAAGTGGGTGCCATTGCCGCGAGAGAGAGTTTCAGGAAAATTTTACTTCCTGCGTGTACTCGTTCCATTGCGAATTCTTTTCTTTCAGAATGGAGAACGAATAAAAAAAAAATCTATTGGAACTAGTTAAATTCACAAGTGTTTCCTTCAATGTTTCATTTTTCCTGAAAACTGCATGATCCGGCTGCGGTACGTTGACTTCAGTAGAGTCTTAAACGATTGCACTTGTCTTGTTTCGACAGAGCCGTTTAATTTGCTGTAACAATTATTGGCATTGGGCGAATCAAAGAATTTTGCCTCCTTCAACCCAAGCATAAATGAGCTCGCCAAAGGTCAAGCATCAAGTTACCAGAGCCACATTCCTCTCCCTCAAAGTTAATTTTATGTTTTTGTAGCTGTCGATTTTTCTTCGGAATTGAAATACGCATCACATGAATTGATAGTTGGGTTTGAAAAAAAAAAAATGAAGAGTAATTATGATTTTCCTTTTTTAGGAGGCTAAGGGACATCTTGCCCCCTTTTTCTTCATTACTCCTGAAATGTGGTAAGTTTTAATGTGTTTTTTTTTTGGAATAATGTATTGAATTTTTATACAGGTTACATGCGTGTAGTTCTGTGATATGAGTAATGTTGTGTCTAACGCAGACAAAGATAGTCTGTGGAGTACCCAAAAGGGGTGCAAAGGGACATATGCTCCCCCCAAGATTTAATCTCGAAATTACTACTTTCAGGATAATTCTTTTGATTATGCTTAGAGCTCTGATTATAAGACCTAAAATATCATGAAAATGTTCTTGCAGATATGCTCTAAAAATACTTAAAACAAGCACTTAAGACTAAAATGATGTGTGATGCTATTATGTTTTCACTTAGGCGGTATGACATTTTGTTTGTTTCCTTGTGGTTTTTTTGTTACTGTTTCCTTTCAAACATTTATTTTTTTGTCATGTTGATCGTTATTAGAGGTTTTAAAAAAATTAATTAATTTTAAAAAAGTGGTTAAAAGCTGTTACACTTTAATGTAAAATAATTGGCTCTTATTTTTGACTTCGTTATTAATTCAATAAATATATATTGTATGTATAAATTATTTCTATGACACGGAAAATGGTTTGTACATTTGTTACTTTTGTTGCAGTAAGTCCCTTCCTTTTCATCACTTAATATCATTCCTAAAAATGAAAGTATCCTCGTATATTTCTGGAAAGCACTATTTATTCAGTCAGCTGAATAGTTTTCCGCCCACAAATAGCGAGCTGAATATTTTTTCTGTTTCAAGTATTATTCAAACTATAACATACTAAATTTTCAATCGAATTGGAATGATTAATTTTCTTCTTCTTTTTTTGACACGTTTATGCACTTAGCTGACGTATAATTCATGACTTTCGAGTCAGCTGAATATTTTTAATCTTTTCAACAGGATATAGTTTAAATAATAAACGAAGTTTCAGCCCGGATGGTATCACTTAGTTTTTTTTTTATTTTGTATTTAACCCACAGACTGTAGCCCAGTTGAAGTCCACGAGGCTTCATAAAAATCATCACATCTACTACAGAAATGAAAATTAGTCGGTTTGGAATGACCGACCAAAATATGTAGCTGGTTCTCGGACTATTTCTCTTAATTTAATTAGGTGTTAGCTATTAATAACTTATTTGGTCAGTTAACACAAATTCATTTATTTGCTAATCTATTTTAATTATTTTCGGCTCCCGACAATCAATTAAAGAAAAAAATATGGTTGGCGACGTATCGGCGTGGAATGATAAGAAAATAGTCGACTTTCGTCCCTGCACCCCCACCTTGAAAAATTCCTGTGTGCGCCACACTGCTTTTTACATACGTAATCTCTATCTTTTTGCATTAAAAAAGAGGTAAAAAGGTTCTTTGTTGCCCGTTGTACATCGCTCATTGAACAGAAACAATGACACAACTCAAAAAAAAAAAAAAAACCAGCATAATAGAAAAATCACGGTTTCATGCAATAGCAATTTTAAGTGGTTTAGTCTCCATTATTACATTACGCTCAAATGAATTACAAAGTGATGGTTACACTGCAAAATATGAACTGTTGTTTTTTACAGGAGTGATTGCATACCAACTCACCGAATGGTGGTCGCACTACCGACTCGGATTTTCTTTTAATTTGGCACACATGTTGATCATATAGAGGCATGGAAAAGTCCAAATTGTTAGGTTCCTGCTCCACTTATTTTCTGAGATACATGCCCTCAAAGTTTGTCCGCCACGTCAAAATACTAGAAAAGTGATGTTATTTTATCATTTTTTATAAAAAATCGTACTCATGCAAAATAAAAGTGTTAGATATCTATGGAAACTAGTTACTCCAGGCATTCAGAAAAAAAAAAAAAATACTAGAACGTTCATAATGAAAATTGCTAAGGTACAGAGCTCTTTGAAGTTGTCATCACAATAACTCGATTTTGCAGATTTTGCTAAAATTGAGGAATTTATTCCAAAAAAAGGAAGACATAACCAAAGGTTTACTCACTTTCTGGCAGTGTACAGATGTTTAGGAGAAGACCGCCTATATTGGACCACTGCTGAAATTGGACCTCGGGCTTAAAATCTAGTACAGAGATCTGTGCTACACTTTAACAGTAGAAACATAAAGTTTTAGGAATAAAATCAATGTGTATGAAGTTTCAGCGGTCTTCGAACTGTTTAGCGTGAGTTACGGCTTGATTTGTGTTGAAAACGTGAGAAATCTTATTTTGCGGACTTGTTGCTAGAAAGATAACTCAAAAACTTGTGAATTGCTGTAAAATGCTGTTAAAGTATTATAATCTATGTTTAATAAGGATTACATCGATGTATTTACATGCACTATTGTGATAGTTTTTGACATAGCTATGAGCTGAAGAATAAAAAATGGCGTGTTTTCCTTAATTGGACCGAAAAAATATTCCTATATTAGACCGGTGGTCCAATTTAAGAATATGATTTTAAACAAGACTTTTTATTAATTGTAACATAAAATAAATGACTCGTTTTATTTAATAGCGTAGTTAAAGTTATTTTAAGCAGTGGCGTATCCAGGAATTGATTTTGGGGGGTGCACATCGAACATCGACACTGTGATGAGAAAGGAAAAAAAATCAAGAAATATGGTGAAACTTTAAAAACGCAATATTTCGATTTAATTTTTTCTATTGAACGTTGCTCAAAGATTGTTTTTTTTTTTTTTTTCACAAAAATGAATATCATGCAAGAACAATAAGGCGTGGGTACATCGCTCATTTTCCTCTTACATTTCTACAGTTACAGAATAACAATTAGTTTTGCTTCTTATTGTCGAAAACAGAAAATAATATGACAATATTTCAGTGTCCATAAAGTATTTTTCATTGAAAAAAACCTGAAGCATATTAACATGAAGGTAACATGTTTTTTCAAAATTCGGTGCCACCATTTTTTATAGTCTTACAAAATCTTTGGGGTTGCATTGGTCCCTTGGCACCCCCCCTGGATACGCCACTGATTTTAAGCATATTCACGATATTCATTTAAACTTTTTTATCAAGCAGAAGCTGCAACTTCTTAAAATGTATGTTTTTTTTTTTTCTCTTCATCCATTAAGCTGCAGTTTTAGGTTGTTAAACAGTTATTAACTTAAATAACATTTAATCTGGTTTACCGAGAGAAAAATATGAAATTCTTCGATATTTTGGAAACAATTTATATGCTACTAAAATGTTCAATGTAGATGAAGCCGATCTTTTCACTGTCCAAAAGTCCCAAAATATATTGACGTCAACATCAGATTGCATCAGTAATGAGTGGTGAACGTGGTAGAAACACTGGTTATTTGCTGCATGAGTGCAAGCTCCCCATGCTTATTTTCTAAAGGTTACGTTCTCATGTATGAACTAATCGTAAAAGCTTCCCTGGTGAGCAATATGCTTGTTCAAAAAAAAAAATGTTGGATCACAAACGATACCGTAAAGTCGGGTTACTTGGACCCACAAGGAGGTTACTTGAGCCCACAGTAAAATGATAAAATCTGGGTTTGGTACTAGCATTAGAGACTGCAGAGTGCTTCTACCTAGAGGAGAAACGAGGAACTACGTGCAAGTCTTCAACTAATAAGTACCAAACCTAGATTTTATCATTTTACTGTAATGGGCTCAAGTAACCCCTTAGGATCCAAGTAACCCGACTTTACGGTAATTTACACCATTGATACAACCTTTCATCAAAACTGTTAAGATAAGCAATGTAAAAAGAATGTCCTTCTATAACGGATAGGCACATCACTTACGTAAAGAACATAGATGTAATAAACTTTTCTAACGAGAACGATATAATAATGATTTCTCTTAAAGCACATCATGCACGTAGATGTGGTTTTTATTCAGTCTGTCTACATATTTTAATCGAGCATATGGTACATGGACGCGAGAACATCTAATGGGATCCATTATATAATATCGCATAAGAGAACTGTTTGGTAACTCTTATGGGCAAACCGCAATTAAGGCCATGGCAAACGCTCTGAGTTGATCCAAAGAACAGCAGTTTGGTCTGTTAATTGACATGTGTTTAATGACATTGACTTGGCTGCAGCAGAATTAGAGGCAAGTAGTCCAGATTAAACTACTCAAAGTAAACAGGTTACATGTTCAGTACACCATGTACAAGAGCTAGCTACGACTTAAATTAGTACAAATTCGGCAGAATCGGCAATAGTTCTCATCAAAACATGATTGTCAACTCTAACTATGATTTTGTAAAGCCAGCTCACATATCACTTTTGTTTAAAAAAATAGAAGAAACAAAAAGGAAGGCTGTCTCAGCAATCATTCCAACGCCGTATAAAAGAGGCATAGAGCAGAAAAAGTCACACAAGAAGTAGCAAGAAACTGCACAAAACAATAGTTATTGCAATATTTGTCATAGAGATGAAGTACAAAACATGATTAACTGTATGAAATGCCATCGGCGAGTTTATCAACACTGCCTAAGTGAGGCTGAAGCAAAAGAAATTCCATTGCAAATCCTGGAAAAAAGCTGTATAGTTCAAATATAAATTATTCTATGTTTTCCTGGTACTGTCCAATTTAGGAAGCGCATGGTTCAATTTAGGCGCATATATGCCTAAATTGGATTTTTGCAACTTTTTATAAGATAGTTTTTTTTTTAAATATTTTTCATATTTTTAGAAAATATAAGCTCCTAGAGCGGTTCCTGATTAAATTTAGCTTACGATGCCCTATTTTGCATTTCTGTTTTGCTTCACATTGAGCGACACAGGCTTCCTATTCTTAGGGGGTCCAATATAGGCGGTCTTCCCCTACTATAAATAGTTACACAATGCATAATTTGGGTTTCTCACTCCTTCTTGGAAATTTTTAAGCTTAAAGATAAGCCATAAGGCAAAAACATGCGTTTTTGGCCATCTTGGCAGCCATTTTTCTCATAAAGGGGGAGTAGTAGAAACTTCAATTTTTTTTAAAACAAGCTACTGATATGTTAGCTATTCACAGGAAAAAAGTTTACTTTTGGTTATTACTTGCATTAAGAGATATCCTGCTGACAGTATATGCATGTTTTTCGCGACGACCATATGCTTTTGTTCCCCCTCTCACGGACGTAAAATTAATTAAACCAAAAAATATTGATATATTTATTAATAGCTGTATTATCTACCCAATATGTCATGAAATTTAATTTATTAAAACACTGAACAATAAATTAGATATTCGATGAAAGCAAGAATTTGAATTTCTCCGATGCCTGAGAGTTATGCATTTATAATTATAAAGTACTAAAGAATTTCTTGAAAAATCAATTAAAATAAAGGAGCTTCGAATATTTATCTCATAAGCAATACCCAATCTTGTGATTGGGATGTTCCTGATTGGCTATAAACAGGAGGATAACCCTTGTTCTTTGTTGCAGTATTATTTTGTAGAAAATAGAATGTATGCTTTATGGTATCTGTGAACTAGTATTTTAGTGAGTAAACTTATTCTTGTCAGTTCTTATCAGTGCTCAGCACGTGTCAGTTTTGTAAAGATCAGTATGGGAATAAATTAGTTGCACTAATTTTAATTCTTCAAGCATTGCTTTATGTTAAATTATTTATTTAATTATTTTGTTCATATTTAACTGTTAATAAGGTAAAAGGAATTCGATGCTGAAATTAATAGCTCTTTATCACCATGCTCAGTTAGTAGACCATCAAATGAAATTTGTCATAAAATATCCTACATCAAAAGAAAAGACCTCATTTATTTTCCTGATATTTATGTGATATTCAAGAAAGTCTGCAATAAAAAACAGGAATATCCCTATCACAAGATTGGGTGAATGCATAATGCTCAGGCATCAGAGAAATACTATTTCTTGTTTTCATCAATTATCTAATTTATTGTTCAATGATTTAATAAATTAAATTTCATGACATATTGGGTAGATAATACAGCTAATAATAAATATATCATTATTTTTTGGTTTAATTAATTTTAAGTCCATGAGAGGGGGAACAAAAGCATATGGTCATCGTCGCGAAAAACATGCATATACTCTCAGCAGGATATCTCTTAATGGAAGAAATAACCAAACGTAAACTCTTTTCCTGTGAATAGCTAACATATCAGTGGCTTGTTTAAAAAAAAATTAAAGTTTCTACTGCTCCCCCTTTATGAAAAAAATGGCTGCCAAGATGGCCAAAAACGCATGTTTTTGCCTTATGGCTTATCTTTAAGCTTAAATATTTCCAAGAAGGAGTGAGAATCCCAAGTTATGCATTGTGTAACCATTTATAGTAAACATCTGTACATTACCAGAAAGTGAGTAAACCTTTGGTTATGTCTAATGTCTTCCTTTTTTTGGAATAAATTCTTCAATTTTAGCAAAATCGGCAAAATCGAGTTTTTGTGATGACAACTTCAAAGAGCCCTGTACCTTAGGAATTTTCATTATGAACATTCTAGTATTTTTTTCTGAATGCCTGGAGTAACTAGTTTCCATATATATCTAACACTTTTATATTGCATGAGTACAATTTTTTATAAAAAATGATTAAAAAACATCACTTTTTTAGTATTTTGACGTCGCGGACAAACTTTGAGGGCATGTATCTCAGAAAATAAGTGGAGCAGGAACCTAAAAATTTGGACTTTTCCATGTCTCTATATGATCAACATGAGTGCCAAATTTAAAAAAAAAAATCCTAGTCGGTCGTGCGACCAACTTTTTTTTTTTCAGGTGAGTTGGTATGGAATCACTCACAGTATAATACTGGCAGTAGAGTTTCTAGTTTAAAACTGTAAAATGCACGGTGATAAACTGTATAATTAGCAATTTTACTGTTTAGTACTGTAAAATTTCCAATGTTACAGTTTAGTACTGTAAAGTTAGCAATTTTACAATTTATTATTGTAAAATTGGTAATTTTAACTGTTTATTACTATAAAATTAGCTGTATTATACTGTAAAAACAACATTCATTTTTTACAGTGTACTGGTTAATTTTTGTTTAAATTAATAATTCATACTTAAAATTTGAAAAAAATTCTGCTAAGTTATGAACTTTCAATGCTGTTTCAGTGATGATTATATCGTGTTGATGCGATGCCACCTCGTATCAGTTATGGGCCATTCCACCGTGGTCACGTGCAGGACAAACCAGACTCGAAAAATCACCAACATTGTGCAACAGATCCTAATATTTTAACTGAACTGGAGTAAACACATTTTTTAATGTTTTTATTTCATGCAAAGATACTCCTGATACAGTTACATTTTTATTGAATATTTTTGTTAGTTAAAATGAAACTTATTCGTATTCGTCACATGCGGAACATGCAAAAGCAACCTCTCGTAACGGGTTTTATGAAAAAGTTAATTTTTTGCTCGATTAATTTTGCCATGACCAAACAAATTGTAGATTTTGATTGCTAAAGTTCCAGTATAAATGAAACATGTCTCATTTGTTGAGAAATAATAATTGAAACCGTGAAAAAAAAAATAGGTATATATAGGGTTTTTCTACGAAATGTAGCCATTTTGTCCCAAACATGACGGTTCATGTATTTCATTAAAAAGTAGTAGGTAATGACGAAATTTTTTCTTAAGGAATCATACGAACATGTGTGATTTCCTAAGCAGCAAAATTTCATTCATTCCCTTTTACGTTATTATTTTTAATCAAAAATATACACTGCAAAAAAGAAATTTATTTTTCAGTATAATACTGGCAGCAGAGGTTCCAGTTAAAACTAAAGTGCACAGTAAAAAACCGCAAAATTAGCAATTTTACAGTTTATCACTGTAAAGCAGCAATTTTAGTTTATTACCACAGTTTTAGTTTTTTACCGCAAAGTTAGCTGTATTATACTGTAAACCAACAGTATAATACTGACAGCAGAGGTTCCAGTTTAAAACTGTAAAATGCACAGTAATAAACTGTAAAATTAGTAATTTTACAGATTTAGTTTAATTACTGCAAAATTAGCAATTTTTACAGTTTATTACCATAAAATTAGCTGCATACTGTAAAAACAACATTCATTTTTTACAGTGTATGACGCGTCACATGCGGGACAAAATTACCGTTTCCGTGAAATGACTCTTATATAAACTAGATTTGTGTGAGTTTTACTGCAAGAAATTTAGATTATTAAACACTGGTTAGTATGTTTTCCTAAACTTTAAGTTCTGTCACTTTTCTTGCTCATGAGCTATATACACTGTTAAAAAAATGTCCTGAAAATAACGAAAAAATGTACCGCAGCTGAGTTGCCGGAGTGTTTCCGTTTCTTTAATTATATTTCCGTGATTTTGCAGAAGCTCCGTTCGTCATTTTTCCGTTAGGCATTTTTTTGTTTCGAAATTCTCCGTTCTTCATTTTTTCTGTTCTTATTATCCCCGCTTACACGTTATAGGCTTATACCTATACGCTTTGACTTATATGTATACATGCAAGATGGAAAATTATTTAAATTTTGCAAATTAACAAGCGCTTTTATAGCAGCTTAATATCAATAGCAAATTATCTATGGAAGTTCAATAAATTAGTCCTTTAAGTGTCGCAAAATGCGTAGATTGTGTAGAACAACAAATGCACAAATTGAAATTTTAAGAAACATTTGAAAATTTGCGAAACATATAAACATATAAAAAGAACAAACATGGGTAATGTGCTGCCTTATCTTTTTCGTTTGTTCTTTTTATATGTTTATATTGTTTCGTAAATTTTCAAATGTTTCTCTAAAGTTTCTTAAAATTTCAATTTGTTCATTTGTTGTTTTTTCCAATCTACACATTTTGCGCCACTTAAAGGACTAATTTATTGAACTTTCATATATAATTTGCTATTAATATTAAGCTGCTATAAAAGCGCTTGTTTATTTTGCAAAATTTCAATAATTTTTCATCTTGCATATATAAGTATAAGCGTATAGGTATAAGCCTATAACGTAAAAATGTGGGTGATTAAAATATGGGAAAATGAGAAACAGAAAAATAGAGCAATTAAAAAAGGAGCGTAAACTAGCTCACCGGAAAATTATATATATATAAGACAAAATGATGAGCAAAAATGTAAACTTAAAACTCTTACGAATTTTGTTTTTCAGAAAAAGTTTGAAAATGTCCGCTCATATACTTCAAACTCTTAAACATCTTGCCTTTAAAAAAAATACTAAAGCAATACAAGAATTGGCCTTTTTTTTCATTAAAAATTTTAGTTCATTAAAATAACATGATTTTTTTGAAAAGATTACATCAATCTCGCATAAAATACTCAAATATTTTGAAGATGGAATGATCAATGCATAGTATTTCTGAAGTGCATAACTTCTAAAATTAAAAAGTATTAACAAGGTGCATTCTTTAAAAATATTTTCTCTTATGTTTGAATAAAAATTAAGTTCTTCCGAAAGTTCTTTATTTCCTTTCTGAATTTGAAACATTCGTGGTTCCTTAAAAAAAAAAAAAAATCCTGTATTTTTACTGATTTCCTCAATTTTCATATATTTTTACGTTATGGTGTTCATAAAAATCAACACTTTCAGAAATGCACTCTCAGAGTTAACGATATTTTCTTTGTTTTGATGAAATCACTTCCAAGAATATACCCCGAGCGAACATTTCGTCATTTTTTGGGGATAAATTTCGTCAAATGTAGCGAAATATTTCTTTATCCTAGTATCGTCAAATTGACAATCATTTTCGTAGTTTTGACAACATTAATTTCGTCACATTAACGAAGTAAAGTCATAAAGTAAAAAAGCTAAGTTTTTAAAACTAAGCTTTTAAATCTTGATATAAAATTACAAAAATCATTTCACTAAATTTTACTAACCCTCAGCACCAGTAAGTTTATACATGCAACTCCTAAAATGCACAATTGGTTAACATCATGAAATAACTAACTGTTAAGTCTGGACTCAGATTAAAATAAAAATAGCAGTAACAAAATAAAAATTCTTACCTCCTATTTTCAATAAAAGTTGCTCAAAAAAGGCAACAATAGAGCGAGTAGATTTTAAAATATACTAACACGCCCTTTTGTTGCCCATTTTGATTCTATCCATTGCGATAAACGAAGTCTTCTTAAAAATGTTGAGCAAGGAAATGCGGGATACCGCATAATCACATGAAAAGATCCAAATTATTTTTCCAGTCAATTTGATTAACTACGCAGAATCCTGGAATAATTCTTATTCAACGCTGTTCTTCGAAGCATTTTCAAATTGAAACAAAATGGCACACATAATAACGTCTGGAGGAATACGATTAAATATCATTCGCATGTGATGTTTTTTGTAAAGTAACTATCCAAACGACGAGACACAGATGTCCTCTTCTCCATGCTAATGCGAATAATACAAGTCGCTTTCATAGAAGCTTAAACATGCATATTAATTCTCGATGACTTTGCGTTTCTTTTGCTGTGCACTTTGATTCAGTTATGAATCATTTATGCTGCCGAAAACTCCGTCGTATCTGCGCAAGTCTCTTCAGACTGTCTCTAACTTTCTCGTTCGGTATATTTCAACCACAAAACCGGGTAAATTCTGTTTTCTGTTTCTCCAACTTGGTAATTCACGGAATAGTTCCGTTTTTTTAAGGAAAAGTTCTGTTTTGAAACGAAAACGGAAATTTACTGTTAAAATCAGTAAAAATCTTCCTGAAAATTCAGGTTTCTTTTAACAGTGTATATTTGTGAAAATAAATCTAGTTTTTAAAAGTTTTATTTTTCAGCAGCCTGATAGAAAACTATCCGAAGATCCATTTGACATGCATGTCATGCATGTTTCAAAATAAGACGTTGATGGCTATCTTGAAGAGCGGTATCACCGTCAAGGCGAAAGAAGTGATTGATATCACAGTAGATGCAGTTATGGTTGGTATCTCATTCTGCTCACATAAAATATAAATATAATTTAAAAAAAAAAAAAAAAACGATGTCCCTGAACTGTTTCTTACTATTTTTTTTAAGAGGAATGAGTGAAAAATAAAATCAGTATATTGCAGAGCAGTAACAAGCTGCTCAGTACTTGCTAGCAATTATGAATGCTAAAATGAGCTGTTCGCTATTTGTTTGCATTTCTGGTTGATATAACGAGCTGTTTGGCATTTGGTTGCAACCAGGATAAAAGCTTATTTAGCTTGACGGTTGTCATTCTACTGAAGGCGTTAGCGCTATAATTTCCCTGAAACGTGTTCTTGACAGCGTGTGTGAAGCGGTGTAGGTCACAAAACGCTACGTTTCATATGTCGGTGAATTTTAATCGTACTACAATCGTTTCTTTTTTTCTTTTTTTACGCTTGTGATTTCCCAAATGCAATGTAATGAATTTGAATGACCATTTGAGAAGTTTCCATGACAACCATTTCGTAAAGAACCGACTACATGGGCCTTCAAGCCAGAGCCATTGTCGGCCAGCGACCTCTACCCATAGTCACCAAAACAATACTTTTAATGAACGCCATCTCTCGAGAAGGAAGGAAGTTAATCCGCTCGTGCTTTTTGACCATTATTATTTTGAAACTAGAATAATAACTCCTTACACATCATGTAACGTTATATAGCCCAAAAGCCTTCCTGATTAAATGGACCATTCAACACGAAAAGAATTTTTCAAGTCGAACCAGTAGTTCCTGAAATTTGCGCGTTCAAACAAATAAACAAACTCTTCAGCTTTATATTATTAAATACAGATTTTTAATTTGGAAGTAAAAAACTTCAGATACAAAAACCTCGATCGCAGAACGAAACTATTTTCTTCTAGCCTTTCCATAGCTTTGTAAATCAGAATTTAATCCGTTGTAAGTTGACCACTTGGGAAAGGGGGCTACAGTTCTTTCAACCCTCTCTCATTAATACGCCACTTTAAGGGTAAAAACAGGGACTCCCCGAGCTTAAATTTTTCGGAGGGGGAAAATTCTCAATTTGCCTATTGAAATTCCGAAATGTACCGAATGATTAAATATGAGCATATCGCTCACAATTTATACCGTTACACTTTATGAGTAAAGACAATAGGTATCACTAAAAATATAAAAAACGAGCATTTAAATTATTTCTCCCGATGATTGAGAAACATTTAAACTTTGATAAATAACAACAGTGGCAGTAGCGTACAGATTTAGGTGCGCCTCTCCCTATTAAACTATAAAAAATATTTTTCTCGCGTAACTCAGTACTATTTTCCTGGATCGTGCTCCCTTTGAAGTTGTGCGAAAAAAAGTGCGATAGCAAATGTATAAAAAAAAAAAGAAGAAAAGAAAGATTGCAGCTACACACACTTACAAATAAATACATATTACATAGTGTATATATCACAAAAAATATTGCATCCATGAATTTGCCGAATCATCAGCTCGAATGTACCGAAAGAGGAAAATGTTTGGGAGGTCCAGGTGACCTCCCTTCGGGGCTCTCCTGGGTAAAAATTCTATTATGAAGTTACACTGTAAAAAATAGATGTTGTTTTTACATTATACTATAGCTAGTTTTACAGTAATTTTACAGAAATAAACTGTAAAATTGCTAATTTTACAGTAGTAGACTGTAAAATTGCTAGATTACAGTAATAAACTAAAATTGCTAGTTTCAGTTTATTACTCTGCATTTTACAGTTTTAAACTTGAACCTTTGCTGTCAGTATTATACTGTTGTTTTTACAGTATAATACAGCTAATTTTATAGTAATATTGCTAATTTTATAGCAATAAACTGTAAAATTACTAGTTTTACAGTGATAAACTGTAAAATAGCTAGTTTCGCAGTTTAATACTGTGTTTTTACAGTTTTAAACTAAAACTTCTGTTGCCAGTATTATACTGCAAAAAACAACAGTTTAGTTTTTGCTGTGTAGATAGTATGTTTTCACGCGAAAATAAATGACTAATCTAAGCACGTTTTTATAGCTAGAACGTACATTTGTTCAAAACGAAACCGGTGTTGTTATTGCCTATTATCCCATCATGAATGTGCCTCTGGTAGAAATTCAGTCTGCTGAATCTTGTAATGAAATGGTAAGTATTTGAAGTAGCATTCTTTAATTACGAAGTGTATTATAGAAATAAGCTTTCCTTGTAGAAGAAGCTACGAACGACACTGTTAAAACTACAGGTTGCATGTGACACCTTTATAGATGAAAAGTTGTAGCATCAGCGGCACCTTTTAAGGGTGCCACTTGACTCCTTATGGCACCCTTGAAGGTGCCATACGGAGTCAAGTGACACCCTATGGATACTTTATGGCACCCAAAAGGTGACGTGACCCATGGCACCCTAAAGGTGTCATAGGAAGCCTAATATCACTTTCAAGGGTGCCATAGGGAGTCAAGTGGCACCCTTCAGGGGTTGCCGCTAGTACTACAACTTTTCACCATTAAAGGTGCCACATGCAACCTGTAGTTTTAACAGTGTAACAAAATCACTTTAAACATTGCTCCTGAAGCAAAAGTCTGCGGCTCTTAAATAGTTTATTTTGAAAAATTGGTTGCAATATGGCCATTGAAAAATAAATTTTAATAATTTTCCGTCGCATAGAAATGCGCTGCAGATCGCATGCATTTTCCGTTTGACTATCACTATTATAAAATCACGACAACCGGACACTTCTGCGCATTGGATACAAATGGTCAATTTCTTTAAATGCATTTGGCATCTAGATAATTGTCGGATCTACTTATGAACAATTATTTTCAGCTATTTTCAGCAGTTATGAAGAATTATTTTTAGAAAGTTGAAAATTGCCCTAAACGGTAACAAATATTACATGATATCGTTTATATTATTTATAACGTTTTATTTGTCTTTTTACCCTCCAAAATTAAGTTTTTACAACTACTTTTATTTTAATTAATTAAAAACAAGTTTTTTTTTATCCATTTTCTTTAAGGTCTTGAATTATATACTACATAAAATAAATATTTTTATTTAACATTGACTAAATGTTTCACTGAAGGTAACCATAATCACAAGCGCTGCTACGGGGGCGGGGGTAGGGCGGTCCTCCCCGGGTGTCACTCGTCTAGGAGTGACACCTGGAGCGGACTAAAAAAAAGAGAAGGAAGGAAAAAAATAAAAGGAAGAAGTAAAAAAAGCCCCTCATATTTACTGTGTAAGACGCAGTAATAATCAATACAAAAAAAAAAAAAAAAAAAAAACAGAATTATACATTTAAAAAAAATACAAACTGAGTAAATAAAAACTAAACATGACAATTTTGTAAAAAGTCTATAAACGAATTGTTTATATATGAATAAAAGTTCACATTTTGACTACACTACCCCTTCATTGCAGAAACGTAATATTAATTTTTTTTATATTCAGTTATAACTGCTGTAATCGAATATATGTGTTCATTTTTTTTTACAATTTATTTTCTATAGTGCCTGAAAATGTGAAAATCATCAAAAAAAAAAAAAAAAAAAGCAGCAGGACAGAAGGACCAAGAACAACAATGCGCATTTTTTTTAAACATCCGAGCAATTTACTCAAAAATGTCCTTGTATTTTTTATAAAAGTGAAATAAATGTAATGAAAAGATTGCTGAGTATTCTTTGCAATTTTAGTTTGCATGTATCTCAATCTTTCAGACATTGAATTTTAGGTGCGAAGAAAAAAAAAATTCTAGATTGAAAACACAAGCATATCACCCAACAAAATTATAGGACTGCATTTTCAATATATTCTGTTTTGAATCATACTTAAGTTATTTAGTTAATCACTAGAAAAAAATCAGGGCACATATCTCGAAACAGTATCTTTACTCGAAACAGTAGGGGAATGTGGGGCAAAGTGAAATGGAGGGGCAAAGTTAAATGGTAAAATATTTTCACAGCTTGCAGCGCTTTTTATCTAGCAATATTTTAACTAAGTTCCGAGACAAATAGTTGATTCCTGTCAAAAAAGAAGCAACTCCATCAGCATGGAATACGAAAGAAGTCGAGTTGGAGGCAAAAATCTTCGTCGAGTTGGATTTTTGCCTCCAACTCGACTACTTTCGTATTCCATGCTGATGAGAGCAGAATAAGCTCGAAACAGCTGTCCATGGATCGAAATGGTCGAGTTGGCAGTGTATTGCATGTTTCTGCCTTAGCCCTTGCTTAGGGGCGGTTACTTACTGCTTTAGTATTATTATTATTTTATTTTTAATTTTCTTATTTACTTTTTAATTTCATTTGAAAAATGAAATTAATTATTATTGAATGATAGTACAAATCAATTGATTTACCTGCAGAAATACTGAAAATATTTGTTGTAGCTTTTGCAAACGTAATTTCACATGCAACAATACACCTTTTTACTGGGATGATTTGTACACATGAGAATTTTTTTTTTTTTGTTCATTAAAAATAAATATTATTTTATTTTTCATGTTAATGCCTCTTAAGCATCTACTGTAAGAAAAAGCAATAGAATATAGAACATGAAATCAAATTTTATTTATCATACAGATTTCACGCGAAATATGTTATTAAAACCCTTCCCGAAACTACAATTGTCTGGTTACGGCCCTGAAATAAATTGCTGGAATATTGGATCGACTCATTTTGAGAATCTTTTCCTTTGTTCTCATCAAATTCTCTTTCTGAAATCGAAGAGTGGATATTCCTCACTTGGTGTGAATGAACTTCTAAGAATTTTTGCTTGTTGCGTGAACACCTGCAAGAACTTTCATGAATTTTTGCTTTTTGTAAACACCTGCAAATGGAAAAACCGCTTCGAATAATTGCTTTCTGGTCAAGAATAGCTGGAAACGGTATTTTAATAACACGCATGGCTGGTTTTAAGAAACTTCACCCGTGGAGCAAAACCAAAAAATGGGCAACTTGCAATCACAGAAAAATAATCAAAACAAATCTCGATTTAAAAATAACAAAAAAATGTAGTTTGTTTTAAAGAAAGGTTCATTTCCCTTTGACTTCGGACAGATGTTGATAACTGCGGCTTCATCCGACGCGAGCATGCAAGAGAAGGAGAAAATGTTTTCCTTTCATTGTCTTCTTTCGTAATGAACAGTCGCGGCGAAATGGGCCTAAAAGTGAGGGGGCAAAAAAAATTTGGAAGCTATGCCCTTGATTTTAGGATGTATTTTTGTGACATAAGAAAGAGAGGCTTCGGAGGCTCTCTCCCCTAAATGCTTCGGAATTGTTGCTTTAAAAAAACGCAGTTTCAATATAGTTTTCGCAGTGATTGGGGAATGAGGAGGAGGTTTAAGGGCTTCATCGATGTGCTCATTCTCGGCATATCTTCGAAGCTGAAGTGAAAAAAAAAAAAAAAAAAAACGAAGCTTTTCGGCTGTGCTTGGTGATGTAAAGGAAAAGGTAAGACGGGGTTCTTCGCCCAAAAAACTCTTAAATTGGCAGTTTGAAAAATCAAATTTTAATCATTTTTAACAAACTTTGGGGTTACAGCTCTTTGACAAAGATTTTGCAAAGTTAAAGCATAAAAAAAGTGATTTCAAGCTACTTTTGTGTGAATTAAAGAAGATTAAAGGAGTTAAGATGTTCTCCCCCATACATTTTTTGAGCTGAGCTGATGAAGGCCTAAAAACTTATTTCAGAGAAAGATTCGGGGGATTACCCCGGATTTTTTCTAAATTGAAGTTTTAAAAACGTATTTTTATGCTATCATTATTATTGTTAGTATAAAATGGTTTCCTTCCCAGAATAGATACCGATATATGAGCTGGAATGTTATTAATGCAAGTTTAGGAAATCGCGGCAGATAGGGGAAAAGAAGGTGTATTCGGGAAAATTTTTTCAAAATTAATGCGTTGACACTGTGCCCCTTCTTGCCTCCCTCCCCCCGAATCACCGTCACCGCCACTAGTAATAAGTAGCATTTTTTTTTTTTTTTGACTAAAATCTAAGTTTTAAAAATATAACAATAACTAAGATCGTTTTTCAGGGATTTCGCATAGTGTTTATGAAATAAATACTGATTTATACCAATATATAATCAATAACTCACATACTCGTTTTTATTTTTTTAAGTCTGAGTTTTTATATTAGTTTCTAATCGTTTCTCGCACACGAAGGTGAAAATTTCTACAAATATATTTTCTAAATGTTAACAATTGGATATTTAATTTTTTTTAACAATAAATGTTTGTAAAGGGAAAGTCAGGATTTTTTTTTTATTTTTCAAGGTATTTATGACTAGTTAAATAGCAATAATTTCTTTTATTTTGCGTATATGATTTTATTGAGAAATTAAAGTTACTAAAGCAGAAAAATACTTTCAAAAACATTTATTAATAAGGCATTTAGCAGAAATTATGAATTATTTTATTTAAAATTTATTATTAGAAATCTTTTTTTGACAATAGAAACTGCGGAATATCATAAAGAAACGTCCTGTTACACGATTACCAGTTTTTCTACATTGGAATTTTAATCACAAAATATACCATTTTTAAACGACTTAACTTTTGCAAAATGAAATTCATGAAAGATTTTGAATAGTCAAGGTCTTTAATCCCCCTTTTTTTGCGTATTACCCGAAAATAGTTGAATTTTGCTAGCATGAGTATCAGTCACGCTAAACTGAATCAACACATTTTTTAGAAAAACGTAACAATGGGTAAAACATTTACAGAGCAACTGCAGCGCGGGAAAACAGATCAAAGCAATGTCGTGCTGAAAAATAAATAGGTTTTTACGGTTACTATAAGACAATTCATGAACAATGAGAAGTTTTTGTTTTTGTAAGTGTAACCAAGCTTTAAAAAAAAATACACTACACCAACAGATTTTTTTTTCGGCTGAAAAAACTGTCCGTTATTCGCTCTCAATGTAAGCTATGTTTTATTAATGATAATAAACTAGCAGAAATACAAAAAAATTCTCTTGGACAACAGCAATTGCAGCGATGAATTAAAAAAAACAAAACAAAACAAATAAACGAAAAATTGAAGATAAACAGACAAGCTTCGCCAAGTCGCGCCAAACCACGAACGGTCACGAACAAAAAAAAGTCTACTTTCTTCTGACACCCCCCTCACTGAAAATTATCTTTCCCACTCGTTCTTCAATTCGCGCCAAAAATGAAGAAACCTTGAAATGCATTCATCAACCAACTCTCAGGGCAGATTCCGGTATTTCTCGCTCTTGTACCGTTACGTATTGCTTACTGCCGCATGAACTCATTGACGCATTGGGGGTCATCTCCAAGCTACATTTACAATAAAGCGCATTTCAATAAGAGAGCACCCTAAAATTTAAATTATCTTTACAGTGGGGTAAGGGGGATTTATACAGACACATTCTATGTTAAAAACATGTAGTACGGTGGTAATTGTATCACCTATAACTTGAATATTCAACAAAATTAGTTTGAGACCAAGGATAAACTCGGGACGCTCCGAGCTTAAACTTTTGGGAGGGGGAAAATTCTCAACTGGCCAAATAAAATTCCGAAATGTGCCGATTGATAAAATACGATCATACGCACATACCTTATACCGTTACTTAGTGCGTAAAGACAATTGATATCACTAAAAAAATGAAAAACGAGCGTTTTCAATCTTTTCTTCAAATGATTGAAAAACATTTGAACTTTGATTAATAACAACAGGGGCAGTAGCGCACATAGACATAGTTGCGCCCCCCTCCCTCCCTATTAAACTATTCAAAAATATTTTCCTGTGTATCTCATAGTGCTATTTTCCTGAATTTGCCGAATCGTCAGCCCGAATGTGCCGAATGAAGAAAATTTTGGGAGGTCCGAGTGACCTCCCATGACCTCCCTTCGGGGCACTCCTGGATAAACTTCGAAGTCTAAACCTTATGTCTTAGCTGTCCAAAAATGTGGACAGACTGTTCGTGGATCTTTTGTCTGTCGGACCTTATGTCGCTTGAATCTCAAGTCCGTTGGACCTAATGTCCAGCAGACGTGTTTTTCCCTTGTAAACGCTATTAACCCTTTAAGCGGTCAATTATTTTACCAGAAATGCTTCTAAAAAAGGCATATTTTTTATTGCATATAGTTAAGTACTATACTTAACATAATAAGAATATTAAGAATTTTTAAATTTTTTTTAGTTTTTAATGCTTTTACAACATTTTTTATTTTACAATTTTGGTCACGAAATCCCTAAATGTTTGCATTTTCAAGTACATTCTGCGGGCAGTAAAAAATGGTTTACAAGTTATGCAAAAATTTCTCTCACACTTACTGTGAATTTTGAAGTTTACAATTTTCCAAATAGTTCAGAAGTCTTTTTCATACTCTCTAATCATACAGTAGAACAAAAAGTTCCCGCTTTCCCGCTACATGGGAAAACCCGGCTGAAAAGCATTTCATTTACATGGGCGAGCCACACCATCTGTTGAAAAATATTACTACTAAATAGTCTCTTTCAATAATGAAAAATTCGGGCAAACCAGAAAAGGAAATCAGAAAATATCGATGCCCGTACGCCGTACAGGCAAAACAGATGAGGCCAATTTCGGGTAGCACGTACACTGTACGGGCAAACTGCTTAAAGGGTTAACGAGCGTATGGTTAAAGTTTACAGATGATCGAAAAAGCGCTATTTCGTAATGCATATTGATTACGTATGCATCATACATTTAATAAAATAAGATGTTTGCGAGTGGAAAACGGCAAGGCCTAGAATATTAATTTTGTCTTTGTACTAAAAAAATACAAAAAGAGTACGGAAGAAAATTAAAAAAAATAATAAATAATTAAACCAGCAAGGCAAAAATATATATATATATATATATAATGAGTGATGTAATAATGGTCAAAGTCAAGCAATCTAATCAAGATTACATTTTCTAGGGGGGATTCTAGAATACCTCATTAGCGTCTCTTCTGTAGGTGGTCAAGATGGAATACATACGAAAAAGTTATATTGCCCTGGGAGAACTAATTTCTCTCATCTTTACAAGAACGTTCAATAGGGGAGAAAGTTAACTACCGATTTTGACCGGAAATCCATTATCAGGGAGACACTTGTCCCCTCGCTTTTTCACAAGTTGATAGATAACGTTTCTTTGTAATTTATTGATGTCTTTGGGGAAACGCTTCAGTCAATCGGACCGTAGTTTACGGGGGAAGCTTTTTGGGGGGTTAAACGCTTTCCTCATAGTCACATTTGACTCCGTTAGGCATTTTACGTGCTTTCTTCGAATGGGAAAAGATAAATAATGCATTGTTTTCAATGAAGCCTATGTTAAAAAGAAATAAAAAATGGTGCACATAAGTGCACAAAAATGTGATTCATCACACTATCATTGATAAAAATATTATTTTGTATTCTTCCCGCTACTTTTGGTGATTTATATTCTATTAATTTATATTCTTGAAATCAAATTTTACACCTGTGGCCTGGCATATTATGGATATACTTGTGGTCATTACTGGTACTATCGTAGATTATTACGAATAAATGTTTAGTGCTTAATTAATATTACTTTATTTTAATTACTGTACTTCTTGATTATTTTAATACATCTTCAGAAAAACAGATTTGAAAGAAAATAAGCATCCATCAAACTTTTTGTTTATCATGGCCTTATTTCGATGAATTCAGAAATTCACAATCTGCTAACCCTTATCCCTTAAAACGCGATATAATTTGTAAACGCCCCCTAATTTTACGGATCTTACTATCTACTACATTTCTCGAGAAAATAAACTTTAGAATTAAAATAGACTGACTCAGAGAAAACTTTCAGAACTCAATAGTTAAATTCTATTTGAATCGCCGTGAGAATTTCCTGTCCAACTCTTTACCAGAAAACTCTTAAGTCAAGCTTTACCTTTTCCAAACTTTTTATGGTTAAGGAATCACTAACCGAAATCAAAGGGGGGAAAAAACACAGCTATTTGCCAAATAGCTTTAGATTAAGATTCACTGATGGACAAGAATTTTCACATCATTTCTCTTCTCAAAACACATCTTCACTCAAAAAAGAAAAACAAGAGGGGGATGAGTCATTGGATTCAGTTTCATTCAACTTTATTTTGCTAGACGAAGTGAAGCTGTAACTCATCATATCGAGTCAGTGGCTTACCTTGGGATTGTCGTGAGTGGCGACAGCCAGGGGCGCAACAGGAAAAGCTGCGGCAATTTGCCATGGTTATTTTGAAAAAAGGATTTTTAAATTAATTGTTTTAACGATTATATCACGAGAAAAATGACGATGAAATTGTTAAAAACAGAGCTGAAAGGGGAAACGAAACCCCTAATATCTCCTCCCCCCGAATAAAAAAATTGCAAGTGGGGAGCATCGTATCGTCTCCGGGAAGAGTGGTGGAAGGCGGTCAGTCCCGGGTGATCCCCCTTTTTTTTCTGGGAAAAGGCTTCTCCGATGAAGTGTCTCTTGGTTAACATGAAAAAACATTATTACAAATCTCGTAAATAGTGGTTTTTCTACTTGTTTTATTATTAATTTGTTGAATTCGTCGTTAATCCCATTAATCTTTGCTTAAAATTATTGTTGTTCTGTGTTAACCTTAACTTTTTATATTTATTCACGACCCCCTGTTGTAACATTTGCTATTTGTATACGTTTCCCCAAAAGAAAGCTCGTGAATGAGAATTCACTTGAGAGTTATGAAAATCTCTTTCAGACTATAAATAACAGCACGCTCGCGATGGATTTAAATTCTGAATAGAATTCTGCGCTGGTAATATTCGCTTTGCGAATCTGTAATGTTTGAGCTATTACTGCTGATATGCATTTGAAAGAACTGTGATTGTTGATATGTGCCTAATTGCTGGATGTTTAGCAATTGTTACCCGATCTACTCTGTAAATAAGTGTAAATATCTGTCTATACATTTATTGTGTTTTTATCAAGATTTCAGTCGTCATTTAAGAAAGTTTGAAGGTGCGGCGGACTCGCAACAATATTTTAAAACATTATTTTCAAGATTATATTAGTAGAAAAGGGTAAGAAAATTAGCAAGAATTTAGAGCTCAAAGGGAAAATACAAGAATTCCTAACCTCTCCCTCTCCCCTCTCGAAAAATTATATGTGTAGAGCATTACGTAGGTCAGCTTAACCCGTTATGTCCCAAATTAATTTAACAATGAATTTCTTTTCATTTTTTTGAGTTTCAAATACATCAAAAAACATTTTTAGCTAGCATAAAATTTTTGGGGGTCTAAGGCCCCCTACGCCTTAGAGCCCCCCAAGAAAACTGTTTGCGATCGCAGGTACCATCTGTCAGCCTCAACGAAGTACAAGGAGTGGTACTCAAAAGCTTCAGCATAATTCCATACATTTAGGATTCATAATACTAAATTAATACAAGCGGGACTTCTGAGTCCCGTCGGGGCATAAAGGGTTAAGACTTCTCTACACACCAATATCGTCTCCGGGAAAAGTGGTGGAAGGCGGTCCGTCCCGAATGATCCCTTTTATTCTGGGAAAAGGGGTACCACGATAAAGTATCTCCCGGCGGTATTTTGTTCTTAAATATGTACACAAGCACTGAGGAAATTTTCATTATTTTTATCGTTAGCTAACTCTACGGATTCCTTCTTATGTTTATTATTTTCTTACGTGTTCATTCGGGTTTAAGTTTTTTTTTCCCCCTAGAGAAATCAAGATTGTTTATTGCTCTCACTTTATCCAGAGAATCTGGTTTAATCTTCTGTCTATGTGAAAGGTCGGTTCTAGTCCCGGGATTTTCACTTCATCGACTAACTTCGTTAACAATAACAACTCAACTTAGATTTAGATGTTAAATTTCGTCGGAAGCTTAGCTCTATTTTTTGGATAAAAAAGTTAAATTCTGTGGAGAGCTTCAAGAGTTTAGAAAAAGTAACTATCTTCGACACTTTGACGTAGAAAATTACACCCATATCTACAATTATCATGCTAACAAAAGTAAAATTTCACCAATAACTACTCTTTGCTCTATAACCTTCAAAAAAAAAGAAAAAAAAAAAATTACAAGTTTGAAAAATTTCGAAGTGCTAATGCAGCATACTTTGAAGAAAATTTGTTTGCAGGTATCCAGATAACTATAACCTGTCGTGTTCATTTGCGTTTGACAGAAGAAATTCTGAAACCCGACTTTTTAAGTGATTTTTTGAATAAAAGCAAAATGGTGAATTGTTATGTTTGTTTTTTGCTGATAGCGGTGAAAAAATCTTGAGAGAACAAGTTGAAAATTTTCACTGCTTTACTTACTATCCTCGGTACCAGATGAGACACATCAGGAGAGCGGAAATAGGGTGTCATCTGCATCTCACAGTAAGTCACGTGGTGATCAATTGGCGCTGCAATCGCAATTTTTTTATCGGTACAATTTACTGCAAAATTTTTCTGTACTGTAAACGCTACATTTTACAGTAACATTTTCCATAAAAGCTTCCTGAATTTTTAACATTGCATACTTTTGAAGCAGCTACTAGTCACACTTCAAGGACATAAAATATCTTATTTTACAAATATAAATAAACGAGACGACCAACAGCAGGTTCTGGTCCCAGCTAAGTTGGTTCTGGTCAATTTATAGTCCCCTCCCCAATAAAGATCAAAAGCTCTTTTAAAGCTATCCACTCCCTTGCTCATTACAATATCTTCCGGTAGGCTTTTTTAAGGGCTCACTACTCAATTAAAAGTAGTAATTCTTCCTAATTTCCTGGTTAGCTTGAGGATTGAATAGCTTAAAACAATGTCTTCTTGTGCTGCTTTCTGTGCAAAACTTTAACTCAGTAATTTCTCTCATTTTGATAAATTTAAATAACTGAATCATGTCCCCTCTGATTTTCCTTTGCTCAAGACTACACATACTAAGCACACTAAGATTGGTGTCATACTTTAAATTAGAAGCCCCATCAATTAAAGTTGTAGCGATCCTTTGAACCCTTTCCAATTTTGTTCAAACTTTTGAAAAAAAAAAAAAAAAAACACTGCAATTAAATCTAGTGTGCTTTTCAAATTCATTAAACTTCGTAAACCTCATAGAGTGTACTCATACTTGACTACATATAACTTAATCCTTGGGACTTATTCCCTGTTTGCGTAAATAATTTTTTCAAAATTTCTATCAAATGATACCAGGTAATGGGGCCTGCACTACAGCTTTCTGCAGCATTCGAGGAATTTAGTCTCTAAATATATCATTTGAATATCCATTATGCAGACATGTTCGTGGTTCCACATTTAAATTACTCTTTCTGTCAAAAAAAAAAAAAAAAAAATCCATTCCCTTAATTCTCCAATTTATCCAAATGCAGAGGCGTATTTGGACGTGAGGCTGCCCTGGGCTTTTGAAACTGGCCGCCCCCTCCCCCTCCTTGAGGTGGTGAATTTCAGAGTTGTAAAAAAAAAACTTTTTTATTTACTTGATTCCTGTCTTATCTTCTTCCCCCCCCCCCCTGCGGATTAATACTTTTGTATGAAAAATTCCACCAGCATTCCAGTGTTATTGAATAAAGAACAGTATTTAATTCAATTAATTGATGTAATTCTCGCGACCGATCCGCCCTAAAAAAAAAAGGTCTTCATTTTGCATGGAAAAAGTGCCGCCCTCCCCCCCCCCCCCAATCGTGCCGCCCTGGGCTATAGACAAACACTCCTTCGCTTTTGCTCAGAAGCTAAACACAGAAGCTGCGATTAATTCCATTGCTTTCCAGATAATGAAAATAATAACAACGGAAGGCTTTCTAAAACTTGGGAAAAGGAGAAAAATAAGTTTTCAGAAAAAAGTATGCCGTGCCAAAGAATAAAATAAGAGTGCTCGGTGACTATTGTAAAATAATAGTTTTGCTCCCCCGTGGAGTTTGGTTAAAAAAATAAATAAATAAAAAAAAAACTCACAATTCTATTGTCTCGTTGCAAAGGCAAATGTTGGATTTCGTAAGGCACTGCAGTTGGAATGAAAAGAAAAAAAAAAAAAAAGAACGATAATAGCAACAATAGAAAGGGTTGCTTTGCCAGACGTAATATGAATATTTTATTAAAAAAAAACTTTTCATTCTCAGAGTTCGGAGTTAGACTGATAGACTCAAAAAGCGTGTGGACTGTAATTTTGAAAGCGTTTCACTGCAATAACTTTTGCATGTGTATACGTGCGCGGCGACTTGCTGTCTACTCGTTTAGTTTGGGGTTGCCATATATGTATTGTCGTGAAAACAATTCTAACGAAAAGATGCTCTATCGCCAAGGCCACAAATACGGAACACTCAGGGATTTTTCTTAGTGCTGGTACTTTGCTCTGGTGATCGGCTTACTATAACTTCAAAATTAATTTAAACTTTCAATTTTTCGTTGCTCTTTCTGTTATCATAAGCGACTGGTGCACAAAAAAAAAAAAAAAAAGAGGCGAGAGAGAGAGAGGGGGGGGGGGGGAGCGCTCCTATACTTTCCTTTTTTGTCAAAATTGTTCTACATTATAAGATTTCAACCAGTGGCGTTGCGTGCGGGGGACAAAGGGGGCACTCGCCCCGGGCGGCACTTTGCTAGGGGCGGCAAATTCTGCAACAATAACTTGAGATCCCTTTTTTTAAGTGGCAGCGGGGTTTTTTTATGACAAATTATATATAGCTAAACTTGCATCAAAAGCTTTTTTATCCCCTCTCCCTTCAAATCAAACTTGTCTGCATGCAGCATGCAGTCCGTTATCACCGGCGTTGACATGGACCAGTAGCGTTCCTTGACTAAGATGCGCTCCCCCGCAAGATTTATAAGTGCGCCCCTGCACCCTATTAAAATTAAAAAAAAAAATTCCCCGTGAAACTCATAGTGCTATTTTTCTGAATCGAGGGCCCTCAATCGTCTTGCGCCCCCCCCCCCGCGCCGCGGAGGTTGCGGGGGCGCCATGCCACTGACATGGACACGCTCGCACAATGCTGTTTAATATTATTCTGCTTAAAATGTTTTCATTTAAGGAAAATATTATCTCTCATATATTTCAATAATTTTAGAAAAAGATTTATTAGAATTTTTCGATCAGCATTTTCTGTTGTAGGATGAATACATTAAAATGTAAAACATGATGTGAATTATAAAAAAAAAAAAAATCCTGTTTTCATTCAGTAAAAAATTAAAAATGTCATAATTTCTCGGGCGGGGTTGGGGGCAGGAGAAAAGGGAAGGGGCGGGAAATATGGTGCATGCCCCGGGCGGCAAAATCCTACGCTACGCCGCTGATTTCAACGTCAATATTGATCAAGTGACCTGCTGCAAAAAAGTTCGAGACAAATCTAGACAGATGGCCATACATAGACTGTAAACTCCATACTTTCAATTCAAAGTTACAATTTAATTTTTTTGAAATAACATTTTTTTTTTTGAGAAAAATGCAAAGCACATACTTATTAAATCAACTCTTCTTGAAACACGTAAATCGATCGATACAGATACTTGTAGACTGATCGATAACTTTAAACTTAAAAGAAAAGTGGAGGGGCAATGCCCTACTTTTTGAAAGTGAGGGGGCAGTCGTCCCCCTTTCTTCCTTGTACGAACAGCCTATGGGTGGTACGGCAGGGGTACGTCCCGCATTGGCATCCGGATACTGCAGTTTCGTTCTTGTTATAAACTCATTAGTCTGGAATAATCAATGACCAAGCTAGAGGCAGATATTTTGTTATGGAAGCTCAGAGTACCAACTAACTATTTGCTGAAATTAATTTAGCCCACCAGCGAGAGCTCGCAAGCAGTGTTGCGGTTCAACTGACAAATTGAAGGTAAAGCTTGACCACTGAGTGATGGCACGTGACCTTGAGGCGGAAACGGCCCGCTTTGTTATAAACTAGGTAAGATCCGCTAGAAAGTTAATTTCTTACTTTCTTTGTTTTTTGAAGTGTTTTCTGCCCTTGTGATAGCTTTGATACTACTTAAAATTATAAAATGAAATGACTCATTTTCGCTTCAAACTCACGCGCCATCTCTCCGTGGTCAAGCTTTAACTACTCCTTACTATTCAGTGAATGTCTTTTGGTGTATACATGAGGATAAAGTTCAGAATGATTTCACAGTTTTGCAGCTCAGGCTTGGCTCGGACCCGTGGACAAAGACGATTGAGCGACATTTTCTGTCTTAAGTTTTGGAGTTTTTATGGCCTTTAAATGATTGAACTTGCTTAAGTTCTACACTGTTAAATTATGCTTGACACGGAGAAATTTGTTTTGACCGTTCGAAACCACCGCTGTCTGTGAGACCTGTCGACAATGGAGTACTGTTCGTTTTCGAATACCGCGCTTGGCAGCCAGGAACAGTTTGGTTTAAAAAAAGAGAAGAAAGATTAAGGGGGGATCCTGCTTTTGAAGGATTAAAAAAAAAATCGATTTTTTTTGGGGGGGGGGATTTTTTTTTATTATTCAAAAAACAAGTCTGGCGAACATTTTAGATTATTTTATTACGAGTCTGAATATTGGAAAAAACATTTTTTGGAAAAAAATATTCACATGCAACCGACTTTTATGCACATTCGTGCAACCGATGTTTTCAATCGACGGGATAGATGAGCTCGTCATATTCATCTAAAACAAAGAAACGGCATTTTAATTAATTTTTTTTTTATTTTTTACAAAAAGCGCTTTTTTTCAAAATTGAGAAAACATTCAAATTTCATAATTTGCTCAGTTATTTTTCGTTCAGTTAGAAGAAAATATGTGAATATTAGTAGGTTTTTTTTTTTTTTTTTTTGGTTTCAGATAAAAATTGCGAACTCCATCCTGTCCCGCAGATTGAAAACAGCAGTTGCACGAATGTGCGAAAACATCATCGGTTGCATGTGAATATTTTTCTCGAAAAAATGTTGTTTCATATGTTCAGATACAGGGTAGCCCACAGGGGGGAGGGGATTACCGCACAAGTTGTGCCATTAATTTTTTTTTGGGGGGGGGGGATTTTTTAAAACTAATTTATTTATTTATTTGAGTTATTTGTTATTTTTTTAATGAAAATTATTTATATATTTTTTTTATTTAAATCTTTCATTAATTTATTTGTTAATTTAAATTATTTCTTTTATTTCTTTATTATTATTTATTTTTTATTTTGTATGTGTGTGTGTGCTTGGAATGTCTGTAAGGGAAAAAAGCGATTATATTCTGCACATAATTAGTACTTTTGAAAAATTAATAATATGTAAAAAAAATAGTTATAATTTTAAAAAATAAATAAATTATATTAAAAAAAATAAATATATATTTTTTAAAATAAATAAAGAATATTAAAAAAATAGACAAATAATACTTAAAAAAATAAATAAAACAAAAAGAAGGGTAAAAATAAAAATAAATAATCAAAAAAAGTTTTTAGATTTTTTGTGTGTGGGGGGGGGGGGATTTGCGCCATTGAGCTTGGGGGGGGATGGACACCCCTGTTCAGATACGTAATAAAATAATCTGAAATGTTCACTTGACTGTTCGTTTTGACTGAAATGTTCGTTTTTTTAATCCTAAAAAAAATCCCCCCCCCCCCCAAAATCGATTTATTTTTTGAGCCTTCTAAAGCAGGCTCCCCCCCCCCTAAGGCGGCGCACTTCCCGATACTTTCAGTTTTTCGGGGAAGACCAGATCCCTGGTTCGCAAAACCCTTTCTTTCTGACATGAGGGAAGGTCCCAAAAACATGTCACCTTCCCCAAGAGCCTTGAATAAAATGAACGACAAAAAAAAAAAAAAACCACAAGCAAAAGAAAAATGGAGCGCAGCCAAAAATCAAACACCAAAAATGTTGAAAAAAATTAAGTACTCACATGAAAGGTACCAGACGTGAACTAAATGAACAACAGCGCAACAAGCAAATATGTGGCCCAAACAGAGAGTTACGGTCAAAGTTAAACTTTCTAAAAACAATTTAAGTAAAAGGAGGAAGGAATTTCATTGCAATCCAACGACGACTTCAGAAAATTAAGGTTTTTTCGGATGAAAATCTCTTTGTTGCAGATATTTTTAATTCTATTTATTTCATTTATAAAAGTATTACGGTAAACTTTGATAGAAATATTGGAGTTTCATGCAATCAATCGATTAACATGGAAGTTGAAAGAGAGACGCTTATCGAACAGATCAACCAGGATGTCATTTTCTGAAAAATAGATGTTAAGGTCGAGAAATTCTGTCTGTTTAATATTTTTATTTGTTTAAATAAGTTCTAGATCAGTCCATTTTATTCAAGGCTCTTGGGGAAGGTGACATGTTTTTGGGACCTTCCCTCATGTCAGATAGAAAGGGCTTTGCGAACCAGGGATCTGGTCTTCCCCCAGATGACGTGCCAGTCCTTGGTTTGCTTTTTCATTTTTACCTTTTGTATTTTTGAATATATATATATAAATATATATATATATATATATATATATATATATATATATATATATATATATATATATATATATATATATATATATATATATATATATATATATTGCTGCATAAGCGGCATTCGCCTTTTGTAGATCTTGTGTGATCCTTCCATATGGCATCTAATCTTTCACATACCACCTGATGCAAGGTGGAAGGCGCCGATGCAATGGCACGGATAATTTTGACGCCCAGTTTCTACCAGATGGAATCACTTGGGTTCTTTTTGATGCGAAACTGCACTAGGAATTTAATTTTTCCGCGGGAATTCAAAGTCAAACGAATACTAAAGGGATCTTTTACATGCTGCATGAAAAACGAAATAAGTCTATTTAATAACTTGAACTGAATTATGATAGTTTCTGTTTACAAACTGTCCTTCTATTGAAATTGGAAATGACCTAAAATAAATCATGGGAAGAAAACTTTTAGTGAGGAAAAATGGAAATTTCGCTGCAATCTAAATGCTAAATATTTTGAATTATAGCGAAAATTCCATTTTTGCTGTAATTCATAATGTCCTTCAATTCCATGCCCTTCTACTGAAACTGGAAATGACCGAAAAAATCATGTGAGGAAAACTTCTAGTGAGGAAAAATGGAATTTTCGCTATAATCCAAATGCCAAAAATTTCGAATTATAGCAAAAATTCCATTTTGCTGTAATTCATAATGTCCTTCTACTGAAATTGGAAATGACCTAAAAAAATCATGTGAGGAAAACTTGTATTGAGGAAAAATAGAATTTTCGCTGCAATTCAAATGCTATTTTTTTTTTTAAATATGCTTTATTTTTGCTCATGTGTTTGGCAGTACCGTGAATACTAACCACTGCCAATTTCATCTTGTAGGAAATCTGTAGCAGTTGTAATTTTTGTCATCACTTGTATCCAATTTATGCGTAAGTTTTACTATTTGTAATTTGAGGTAAAATTATTATAGCTGAAACTTTTTTAATTGCATACTAATTTTTTTTATTGCATGTAACGCTATGTGTTTCATTAAAAAATTGTGTGCAATTTTCCACTCTTGATTTAAAACTACTGCTTTGGGGGTACAGTGGGACCGTTTCCTGTTGTACTTTCAACACCCAGCTCCCCCCATAAATTAAACATTTTATAATGGCGCAAAATGCACTACTGACCACCCAAATTGCAACACCAAGAATGATAAAACACGCAAGATGTATCACAATAAAATATATTTTGTAGATGACATGTTGACTAAGTATAAGATGATTAAATGATGCTGAAATTCTAATCTCATTCGCATAGCTCACATCCGCTAATTCATGTTGTGAATTTCATATTTGCTTGCTTCCTTCAGGGTGTTGTATTTACTGTGGCCAGTTGAGTAGTTTTGAATATCAAGATTTAAAATAAAATCATTAATGAAAATTGATTTTATTGGGGTTTTATTTGAACTGTATCTTTAGTGGCATTTTCATACATCTGCAGAGTGAATTTACAAGCCCATTCATCTGCTGATACTATTACATTATCACTAATGAATATTTCTTATGAATTGTAATCTGATTACATTATTCTGAGTTTCTGTGCTTCTCCAAACATGTAATATCACTATGTGAAATAAGCAAAAACCAATGACTTTTCACTTATTTATTATGTCAAACCAACATTTATCCCGAACCAACATTATGTCATACAACATTTCAGTCTCGGAGATTCATTCAACATTTCTTGAGTACAACGCGACACGGCCGCACAGCTAGGGACGCGCAATCCTTAAGTACAACGCGGCACTGGTCTGTGTCCTGCTTAATGCATTTGTGGAGGTTAAAGAGATTCAGGCTGAAGTAGTTTCCTCCGCAAATGCAGCAGTTCTTGAGCACACTTCCATTTGCCATTATTAGCTGGGTAAAGGGGTTGTTCCTACAAAAAAAAAAAAAAAAAAAAGGAATGTCAATAATGGTTTTAAAACATGAGAGATTTAGATAATTGGCATAAGATCAATACATAATACTATCTGAATTATTATAAAATAAGTTTTAACTAAAGGCTTTACTGTGCAGAATTTAGTTTAAATTTAAACAGAAATTTTTCAGTCCAGGCTTTTCAGATTTTTCTAAATTACGTTTGAAAATTCATTCGTGTATGCACTGTGCAACTGTCCGATTCCAGCAGGCCTGTCGTTTAAAATTTTTCCAGGGGGGGGGGGCAAGGCTAAAAACACAATGCAATTTCATTGGAAAACAGCAAAAACCACGCCTACGAAAATGTAAGTACATTGATTTCTTAAAGTCAGGGGGGGGGGGCAATTGACCACCCCGCCCCCCTTAAATGACGGGGCTGAATTCCAGGCCCTTAAAAATTTTTTAGCTTCGAAAAAATAAAAGAGTTTTACTGAAATATAGACCGTTATAGTGCTCCTCTGAAAAGTTCAACCTCCAGCAGTTAACCTCTTTTCGGGTAATATAGGAAAAGGGGATTGCTGCGGATTTGGAGTTGGAACGCACTTGCAAAACAACTACGAAAGTAACTGAACTTCATTCAGCGCCAGTTATCCTCCCTATAACCTGAAAATGTCGGAGGTCAACTTACTGGGCTCAAGGCCGCATCCAGAAAAAAAATTTCGGGAGGGGCCCAGCTTCGCACATTGCCCAAACACATACATTTTTGTGTGTGCTATGAGTCTAAGTTCTAGCTGACCCCCCCCCCCTTATTTTCTTGAGCTGACCTTTATTGGAGATAGAGAGATATGCAATGAGAATTTTTTAAAGTGGGGTAGAATATCCGTAATTTTGGGGGGTCCGGGGGTTCCTCCCCAGGGTACATTTTTGAAAAAAAGTTTTAAAATTCTACATTTTGAGGCCTTATATGGGGCAATTGGGACTTCAAAAACATGTTGTAAAAGTAGGCAAACAACAATCTCATAAATTTTCTGTATTCTTTTGCAAATTAAGATTAATCAAAGCATAAAAAAATGTTTAGTTTAACAAACGATTAACATTACGTGACAGAGAGGAAGGACAAGGGCGGAGAAAAGATTAACACATTATCACTTGCTTAACATCGGTTTTCACTATAGTTACATAGTAGTTTTTGATCAGTTCCCCAACTCACCGACAGACACCCCTAGCAGCATCATCTCATCGGCCGATGATCGGCCATTCATCGAAACCCGATGAAATTCTCACCGGCCGATGATTCAATATGTCTCATCGGCCAAACAGAATCCGAGCAGCAAAATCCGAGGAGTTTTACTCGAAATACGAGGAGATTTGGAGCAATTTACGAGCAGAACAGTCCCGTGCTGATGAATTTCATCGGGAAACTTGATCAGAAGGATACCGTTTTCCGATGGAATATAGCTCGGCTTATTTTCATCGGGAAAGTTGATCGGAAGGAAATCGCTTTCCGATGAAAAGTAGCTCATCAAAAGCCGTGCTCGGATACTGATCGGAACTATGTCATCGTGCGTTACAGGATCAGTTTACGAGGAGTTCGATGATCGGCTGAGCAAAATCCGATGAGTTGATGCTACTTGGGACAGCACAGTAACATAAAATAACCAATAGTATAAAACAAATAAAATTCTTTAAAAGATATAGTGTAGAGATTTAAAAAATAATTAACGAGAGAGTAACATTCTCGCCATTTAGTTAATTCATAGTTTAATTATTTGATAAGAAATAGGATTGAAGCACTTTTGAAGGAGCTTCAAAAAGGTATTTAATGATTTTCAAAGACTCTAGAACAGTTAAAATTCTTTAAAGCATTTCATTTGCACTTTCCAGTCTCTGACGTTTTAATGGTTGATTGGACAGTTTTACGAAATTGCTAAAACTTTGAAAGACACATATTTTAAAGATTAAAAAGATATTAAAAAATACTTATAACGACAATTTCTTTTTCAATCACTAGTACTGCAGAAAACGAAAAAGAATATAGGTATGGTAATATTTTGTCTCGTGCTTAACATATTAATAAAGAAATCAATTGCAAAGTAACTTCTAAAATACTGAATAAGGTTTTTAATGAATAGTCAGAAATTAAACATGTGAGTCACAAAAATTATTTTTGAAAATATGCTACAAAAAATGCTGGAATATGTTTTTTGCATTACTCAGAATATTTTTTTTAATCAAGGAGCTGAGTTTCGCGCAACTCGATGCCCATCTCCCCTCCATTTGTGTTAGAAACTTTAAAATTCAAGGTTTACAGCTACATTTATCAAAGTTTTCAAGGTTTTTAAGCATTTGTAAATGGGATTTTTTTGTAAGTAACTTTTGTCTAAGATTGGTGAGCGTCCAACAAAGCAGAGGGTCTGTGAACGTATCCGTTTTTGTGTGGTCTTGTTGATTGAAGACATGTTTAGCGATTAAAATCCCTCGAGGATTACAAATGCTTATAAATGGGGACCAACAAAGTACCCTCTTAATTGAATCAGGGTGCTCAGAAGCAATCTCAGACTAGTCGGAAACTAGGGGCCCGGCGATTAGGGGGTAAGAATAAGTTTTATAAGTTTTATGGGGGAGGAGGGGGGGGGCGCCGATCAAACTGACAAGTGGCTTGCCTTGAGCCTAAATTGATTTAGGAAAGAGAGCTGGAAGTGCTAATGAGTCTTGTTTTCAAGTTTGTTTTGCCGCTAATGAGATTTTGAATTGTCTTTTTTTTTTTTTTTTGTACTTCTTCAAATTTTCACTCCTTTAATAGCTAAAAGGAAAAAAAAAAACTTTTTTTTTTGCCATTTGAAATTTAAAGAAAAAAGAAAACTTTTTTTTCTCTGTTATACATTATAAAACATTTCGGGTTTCGGGGGGGGGGGGGCACGGGCCCGTCGCCCCCCCCCCTGTGGATACGGCCTTAGGCTAACACTTTACTGTGACACATTTAGGATTCTTCCATGTGTATGTATGTGTATGGGGATGGAGTTTTATTTCTCCAATGAATTCATAATTATATATGCATGTACGACACTAGATTCAGCGAGAACTGACAGTAGAACCGAAAAAAAAAAAAAAGCAGCGTGACGCTTGGCGATATCGTTTTCTGTTAAGAGCAAGAATCTGACTGAGTGTCACGCCTGTGATTCTTGACGTCTCAGATTTTTTCCAAAAAATTACCAAATGTTTATTATCTTATTGAAAGACCAATTCTAGAATGTTTCGTTCTAAAGTTGAGTTGTTTAGTTCTTATGGATCCCTAAAGGTGAAGGTGTGGCATAAAAAATTAAGGGGATTTTCAAGACAGAGTTGCTGTGAACCAAAACTCTTACCAGGAACTGTTGAACTCCAAATTTCTTTTTGTATATGGAATATAGAAGGTTGAAACTTTACAATATCAATGTTAAATGTGTGGTAAGTTGTAGCCGTAAGGCCAGTGAAGGCCCTCAAAACAAGGCATTGTTAACGCTTTTCAGCATTTTTGAGGTCCAAAAACAGATTGTAAATTTCAGTTGCCACGGCAAAAGTAGTGTCGTTTGAAAGACCCTTTAAAATAATGTATAAACTAGGGATGCACCGATAAGCAAATTGGCCGATTACCGATTACGGATTAATCGGCTGTTTATAATCGGCCGATTAATCGGGTGAGCCGATTAATTATAAGGATGATTGTTTTTCTACTATCAAATTTACCACCACTGTTTTTTCTCTTTTATACAATTCCAAATTTAGAAATAGTAAGTAATTTATTTCTGAGAGAAGATTTTTTTTCCATTTTCCTAGTTTTCACAAAATAATTTCAATATTTTATCAAATTTCTTAGAATCAATTTTCATATTATTGTCAATAATATTATTAACACATTGTTAGTTATGTTAATTGGACATAAAAATTCAAAAAAAAGGAGAGGAGGAGTGGAGTACTTTTAATTCATATTTTTTAATAATTAGTAGCAATTTAATTCAATACTTTTATTCTTTGAAAATTAGAGGTTATCTAAAAGCACTGTGCTAAGGAGAAAACTATCGCCACATGAAAAATGTTGCAACATTGTCTATGTATATTTATTCGAAGTAGGAGAAATAATTAAAAAAAAACTTTATATCAACTGTGAGGATTATTATTACTGTTAATAAAATTATTCATCATAGTTTCTTAGTGAAGGTATACTTTAAAGAATAATATTTGAAAAATATTTTTTCTGCCGATTAATCGGCCTGATTTTGCCGATTATTAATAATCGGCAAAGTGGCCGATTATGACCGATTAATCGGTGCATCCCTAGTATAAACAACCGAGGAAAGTTCATCGTGCTTTTAGTTGCGTAAGGCCGAAATATGAAAAATGTCATATGGGTCATAACCACGTCAAGTGATCCAAAATCTGAGAAAAATTTTACCTTACATTTTTCTATTTCTTTCACATTTGGCTCATCAATTGTACCCCTTGAGGTAATCAAAAGTCTCAATTTTTAGATTTTTATCTCTATTATTTTTTCATTTATAAGACTTTGAAGTTTGGAAAAACCCTCGTTTTTTCATGGATAAGGGAACATAAAAAGGACCATAACTCGGCACCAAATATAGATAGAACGATTTGGTAAATGGCATTTTAAAGTACGTTAGTTGCCGCTTAATTTGATATGCAACATGACTAATTTGATAAAAGTTTTCTTTTTCAAAAAATGAAATTTAAATTTCAAATTTGAATTTTTCGAAAAACATAAAATGAATTTTTTTGAAAAAACTCTCAAAAATTCTTGTGTATTTTATCTATGTTTGTACAAATTTTTAGATTGGGATCTCAATGGGATCATATTTTTTTGAATTTTTGAATAAAACTGTATAGGAAAAAAAAATACATTTTTTAGATTCTATTTATTTAAATACTAAGTTCTCTTGCTCGTGATGGTCTAAAAAGTAGTAAACAAACATGAATATGGTTAAAGTGAGCTGGCATAAGCTATAGATTTGTCAGGTTCACCCCCCTACCTCTTCCTCCCCCACACAACCACTCTTTTTTAACTCAAAACTGTTCAAAATGTTTAAAAAAAACAAAAACTCTTTGATACAAAATGAATTGTAAACTTATTTAAAGTGGGGAAATGGGTTTCCTTATAGCTAGACGAAGTATCCCCTCCCCACCCAAATTTACCATTCACGCTATACTAATATGACGTCTAACCTGGGGATGGAGTTGAGGATTATTTTCACCCTAGGTATATATATTGTTTTTCAGCCGAAGTGTTTCTTCGATCCGAACTTCAAAGTGTACTTCCATTCAATATCTGAAATTTAACTTTGATTCATTTCATCTTCTACCCCAGCACCAATCTTCAATTTTGAAGAAAGGAAATAAATGGGTCGCCCCAAGATTATAGCAAACAGCAAAATAGCACTGTTTCTCCTTGTTATCATCGTTTTTTCTATTCTTTTCGCACAAAACTTTGAAAATAAATCAAAATATTAGATCATATGTCTGTGTCCCCATAACTATCTTTCCACATTATCTAGTGTGCAGCTGTTATTTAATTTTTTTAATCGTTTGTGTTATTTTTCATTTTGTTGTAAAGGAAAGTAATGCAGCAAGATATATCTATATATACATATTAAACAAACACTGCTTTTTTGAGCACAACCTCACATGTTGTTTAACTTCCTTACAGATTGCTCCCCCCCCCTTACCCTACATTTCCACTCCAAACTTTTATTATTTTTTTTTATCCTTCCGCCTAGCCCCATTTCAAAGCCTTAGTCTCTACTAATGTCTGGTAGTGTTTCAGTTTGTTCTGTTTGTTACTCTTTCCTATTAGCTCATGAGCTTTGTCCAATAAGAGAAAGGCAAGGCAGTGATGGGGACTGACATATAACGTGACACTTTAATTTTTTTTTCTGTTTTGTGTAAAAATAATGGGAAAACATTATGAGAACAAGGGGAAACAGTGCTATTTTGCTGTTTGCTATGATCTTGGGGCGACCCATTTATTCCCTCCCTTCAAAATTGAAGATTGGTGCTGGAGGAGGGGATGAAATGAACCATAAGTTTAAATTCAGATATTGAATGGAAGTACACTTTGTGAAGTTCGGATTGAAAACGAAACACTTCGTCTGAAAAACAATATATACCTAGGGGGAAAATAATCCTCAAATCAATCCCCAGGTGAGACGTCATGTTAGTATAGCGTTAATGGTATATTTGGGTGGGGGAAGGGTTGTACTTTGCCTTGTTATAAGGAAGCCCATTTACCAACTTTTAATAAGTTTACTGTTCATTTTGTATCAAAGAAGCTTTTTTTAGCATTTTAAACAGTTTGGGGGAAAAATGGTTGGGTCAGGAAGGAAGGGAGGGGGAGCTGACCAATGTACAAGTTAATGCTAGCTCACTTACCTAGAGTAAAAATAATAGTCAATTCAATCCCCAGGTTAGACGTCATAATAGTACAGCGTTAATGGTATATTTGGGTGGAGGAGGGGGTACTTCGTCTAGTTATAAGGAAACTCATTTACCAACTTTAAATAAGTTTACTATTCATTTTGTATCAAAGAGTTTTTTTTTTAAAACATTTTGAACAGTTTTGAATTAAAAAAGAGTGGTTGTGCGGGGCAGGAAGGGGGGAGGGGGTGAACCTGACAAATCTATAAGCTCATGCTAGTTCACTTTAAACATATTCATGTTTGTTTACTACTTTTTAGACCATCACAAGCAAGATAACTTAGTATTTAAATAAATAGAATCTAAAAAATATCATTTTTTTCCTATACAGTTTTATTCAAAAATTCAAAAAAATATGATCCCATGGAGATCTCAATCTAAAAATTTGTACAAACATAGATAAAATACACAAGAATTTTTGAAAATGTTTTGAAAAAAATTCATTATATGTTTTTTGAGAAATTTAAATTTGAAATTTAAATTTCATTTTTTGAAAAAGAAAATTTTTATCAAATTAGTCATGTTGCATATCAGATTAAGCGGCAACTAACGTACTTTAAAATGCCTTTCACTACATTGTTCTATCTGTATTTGGTGCCGAGTTATGGTCCCTTTTATGTTCCCTTATCCATGAAAAAACGAGGGTTTCTTCAAAGTTCAAAGTCTCATAAATCAAAAAATAATAGAGATAAAAATCTAAAAATTGAGACTTTTGATTACCTCAAGGGGTACAATTGATGAGCCAAATTTGAAAGAAATACAAAAATGTAAGGTAAAAAACGTTGGATCACTTGACATGGAATGACCCATATTTTACCCATATTCAAACGGTCATAACTTCCTCTGCCAACAACATATCGAAATATTTTTTTTTTGCCAATGTCATACTCTATTCTTTGTCTTAATAGAGCCAGAGGTGCCCATCCCCCCCCAATCTCAATTGCGCAAATCCCCCCCCCCCAATTTTCACAACCCTCTTGTGCTTTTTATTTTTTATTTTTACCCCTCTTTTTTATTAAATTTACTTTTTTATATTATTTATTTTTTTATTTATTTAAATATTTATTTATTTATTTAAATATTTATTTTTTTATTTATTTAAATATTTATTTTATTAAATATCTATTTATTTTTCAAATATTATTTATTTATTTTTTTTTCATTATAACTGCTATTTTTTTATTTATTATTAATTTTTTAAAAGTGCTAATTATGCGCGGAATAGAATCGCTTTTGTTCTCTTCCAGACATTCCAAGCACACACACTGGAAATAAATAAATAAAATATTATATTAAAAAAAGTAATTTGATTTAAGAAAAAAATAAATGAATAATTTTTATTTGAAAAAATCAGCAAATAATTTAAATAAAAAAAAATAATTAATTAATAATTTAAATAAATAAATATATAAATTAATTTTAAAAATCTCCCCCAAAAATTTTGATGGCGCAGCTTGCGCCATAATACCCCCCTGTGGAGACCCCTGAACAGAGCAGTTGTGTCTTTTGAGGCGAAATGTTGAAAAAATTTCCACAAAAAATGTATTTTTGCCTGTGCATTTTTATAAATTATATAACATTATGCAAAGAAAACAAGAACTATAAACGCACTTTATTACGTTTTCTAAATTGAAATTATGTATTTAGATGCTTTGAAAATCAGATGAGTCGATTTTTGCTCCAAGTTAACATTGGCGGCCAGTGACGATGCTGATGGATATTTTCTTTTCATAATCGGGGCGATCCATCGGCATTTTGTATTTTTGTTCAGAGAAAGAGGTTCGCCAGTTTGGCTACCAACATCACATGTTTTAGTGTCCAAAAAAATATTTTTAGTCGCCACTGGCGACCGCTAGTCTCGATATTTAGTAAATAGCCTAACACTTTCCCAAATGAGAAATCCGATCTCTCCCTCTTATAGAACACTGCAAGTGGAAATTCGCAATACAACCGAACATTTTCTTTTAAATGCAATATTTAAAACATTTTAAACAAAATGTTAAGGGCAACTCCAATGGAAATTTGCAATACAACCGAACATTTTTTTAATACAATTTTTAAAACATTTTAATCAAAATGTTAAGGGCAATTCCACCGTTACGAACGAAACAATCAAATTTTGAATGCACATAATTAAAATTTAGTTAGATGAAAATCTCTTTTTTTATTGTTGAGTATGTGACTTATGCTATTCTTAACTTTCTTGCGGATTTCTTGATTGCAAAAAATAACAATCATGCTTAAACTTTGATTGGTACGTTCCTAACGGTAGAATTACCCTTTATTGTTTGTTCATTTTTCTTCAAAAGCGGGGGAAAATCTTTAAAATGAAAACTTTCTCACGAGGTTTGATGACGTATTAAGTAAGTTATGGCAATTCCCTCCCCCTCCAAAAAAAAAAAAAAAAAGAGAAAAACATTAAAGGGATAGCCAACTGCAATAGGATGGTGTTCACTTGGACCTCTTCTTGCCGCCAACGGCGGCGATGTGGTCTCCTTCGGTGATGTATTTCGGGCGTTTCGACAATTTTTGCCACCTGCAGCGATGCATTCATTAATGAGCAGTAGCTAAATTTTCGCAGCGGCGGGCATTTAATTTAATCCAATTTCGCTATGGAACCATTCCAGAATAAATTTTTTCCTTAAAAAAAAATCTACTTATTTCACTTTTCTAGAAGTAGAGAGAAAAGAAATATTTGCAATCTGCCATTATAGCAAATCCGAAATTTAGCAGCGAAGAAATAATCACTGAGGATTAAGGTTTTAACTAATACATCTGCTAATTAAAGTCGTACAAAAGTGAGAGGGAATACTTACACATCCCAGGAAGGCATTTTATCTCCAATTTCTAAAATGGATCTTCAACTTCAAATGAATTCTTCTGAAATAAATAAATAGTTGCTGTTAAAAAGGGAGAGCATACTGAAGACAAAAAACCTTTTATGTTAGTTGCAATTTCGCAATTTTACGCAAATCCTAAAATTTGTTACGTTTGAAGAATCAGGTACACGATGGAAAAATGAAAGCCACTGACGGATTTAAGGTCATGTGGTTGCGGAAAATAAAGGTCATGTGAATTAATAATGTCAACCCCCTTTTTTATGCAGAATAGCTAAAATTTCCTAGACTGTGATTTTATTGTCACCAGAAATCCTAACCGAAGATAAAGCGTTACCAACATGCAGTATGTTATCAACAGACAAAAGTAACAACTTATTATTCGGTTAAAATTACAGGTTGCAAAAGGCACCTATTTTACGCGTGAAACGTTGTAGCACCAGCGGCACCTCCTGAAGGATGCCTCTTTACTACCTACGGAACTCCTGGGTGGCCATTTGTCTCCATGTGGCAACCTATTGATGCCTTATGTCACCTCATGAGCGCCCCATGGTATAACAAGGGTGCCATAGGAAGCCAAATGGCACATTCAAGGGTGCCATAAGAAGTCAAGTGGCACACTTCAGGGGGTGCCGCAGGTGCTACAACGTTTCACGCGTAAAGTAGGTGCCTTTTGCAACCTGTAGTTTTGACACAGTACAAAATAGTGTTGCCGATTAATGCCTAATTTTAATATCAGGAATTAGAATACATGACAGGATTTTTTAAAATTAGTAATGCATTTTGTGTAGAACGCGAAGAATAAGATAAAACTGTCAAAGACGGAGTGGTGAAAAGGGAGTGTGGAAAGGGAGAGTGGCAGATTTACCATGTTGTTTCTGTCGCAATTGCGAAGAGCCACGATAATAGGGTCCCTGAAAGTAATTCAAAAATATATATGATAAATTGTTTTTTACACAGTTCTGTGATAGACAAAGGGCCTAACAACGCACTGCGACGTGTCCAAAAGCTTGTAAATCTGTTACTGCGAGTGGGGCACCTGGATACCCCCCCTCCCCCATCCTCCAGAAAGAAACCTTTGGTTTTAAACCATATTACCAACTCTAGTATATTAGTAGAAATAGACGTAAGGTAAGGCGGTTATAGCTACACTGCAAATCACACAAAACACTCTGATCACGTTTTAAACAGTTTTTGAATGCGGACAGTTGTGCCCTTCTCTCCTGAACCACTTTGTGAGGTAATGTTTACAATAATGGATGAAACCGTAGTCTCGGGATGTCAAAACCGAGCTCTCGGTATTTTGCATGTAATTTTTCTTTAGCCCTGACTTAAGGGTAGTGTAACTTATTGCAAATCAGTACATTAGCTTTAATGGGAGCAGAATTTAGAAAAATAAAATCCCCTAACAATAAGTAGGGGGGTGAGGGCAATGAGACTGAGCTGCTCTCTAACTTTTAATCAGGCCATGCTTGTCAGTTATAAAAGTAGTCCTTTTACTCAAAGGTAAATTGACAACGGCTATGTAAAGAATATTTAGGTCCCGTCAGAAATAGCATTTTTGGGGACACTCCTGTTATCTTCCAATTTGTTATACACGGAAGATTTGAAAAACCTACATGCTATACAATGTTAACCTACTAATGGAGCTATGGGTGCCTTCGGGGGTGGGGGACGACAAGTGGGTGCTCTAGCTCCCCCCATCTTAGAAATTAGTATTTCCTTGCTTTTAGTACTATTTTTTCGGCAAAAATATAAAAATATTTCTAATTAAGTCAAAGTAAATTACAAAGCTTAAAATCTTAGGGAGTTTAGTACTTTCATTCCCTCAATAAATAGCAGAAACTAAATTAAAGAGAACTCAATTTTTGACTGTGAAACCATACAGAAAAAATCTGAGCGCCCCCCCCCTCCCCCATAAAATATTGCACATGAGCATTCATGAATGGAATTGAGTCGTTTGAAATCAAAACCCATAAAGTCCATTTTTAATGAAAAGTAATTTAACTTAAAAAAATGAAGGTTTAAAAGTTCCTTTATACTAATGGCTGAAAGGCCATCAAGAACCATTAGATTTCAACAAAAAGTGAAGATAAAATAAGTGTTTTAAATCAAAACCCTTTCAGATAAATAGTTCCTCTTTCTGAACTATGGATTTTGAGAAATGGTCTTAACGGTTTTTGATTCAAAATGACTCGATTCAAGAACTATAATGTCATTCATTTGGCTTACATTTCGTTAATAAGCAACACACTAAGAGTGAATACAATATGCATATACTTATTCATAGAAACATTTTAAATGTTAAAAAGAAATACAGAAGTGAATCAAGCGTGACATAAACCTTCTTTCCATTGAAAAAGGCGTTCCTTGTAACGCCAAAACACATGTCCTCAGCATTCTACAACCTTTGTGCGTTAAAACGTTGAAAACTACGAATACATTTTGTAGTCTTAACATACAAAATAGTACATAAAATCGTATTTTTACTGACACCTCAAAACTAAATATTTTATTCCTTTATGCATACATTTGGTCTGTTGTATCAATTAATGCACAAAACAGTAAAAAACTACAGTTAGTACTTCCTTTAAGGGACACCTTTAGGGACATATTTCGAAAAGGGACACGCCCTCTGAATAGACACTTCCATATATTTACCTCTGATTCAAAGTTAAATTAAATTTAAGGGTCAGCCACAGACAAAAATTACAAGAAATAATGTACAAATGAGTAAGAAATATTGGATTATTTAAAATTTAAGGATATTTTCTTACCTAAAAATTAGTTGGTAAAAGTGTTCTTGTCATAAACATGGACTAATTATGTATTTTGGAGTCATTGTTGAGATATTATGCTTTTCCCTCTCAGCAATTTATTCATACACTGTTAAAAAATTTCCTGAAATTTTACGGTAAAAGTTACTGGCATCCATGTTGCCAGTAACTTTCACCGTAAAATCCAATTTTACTGTAAAATTTTACGGTAGAGAAAAGTAGAGTTAAAAAATGCAAGCAGCTAGGATCGAACCGAAGACGCAGTTATCGCACTTCGCTTCTCTATCCACTGTTCCGAATAGTCCACACATGGCGAACAGAAATTGAGTATTACGTGCTTCGCTCAGTAAGTCACGTGGTTTATCAACTGGCGCTGTAATCGTTTCTTTTTTATGGTACAATTTACTGTAAAAATTTTAGTTACTGTAAATGCAACATTTTACAGTAATATTTACCATAAAAGTTTCCTGAATTTTTAACAGTGTATATGTTCACGTTCAGGTATGACGGATAACCATAAGAAAATTTTATAGAAAATTTGAAATATGATTACACTGTTATTTACAATGTTTGCATTGTAAATTACATGACAATCACAAAAATTAATGTATTAATGACATAAAGCAAACTCAAGTTAAGAATTACTTCGGAACAATTTTCATAAATTGCAAAATTTTGATTCTATATTTAGGATATATGAAACAATATATGAAACAAATATTTTCAACATTTAACCTTAAATATTAATAGTATACGTTTATTATGGATTTTAACTGATTTAAATAAACGGCATGTATCCGTTCATTATTTATATGCCTCCGAACAAGGGACACCTCTATTTAAAGGACCGAAGTCCAGTCTCCTTAGTGTCCCTTATTAAGATGTTCTACTGAACGGTCCGTATTTGAAAGCCGCGTCTAGCACTCGCGAACTATTCCTCTTAAAAAGGGGGTGATGGGTTGTGAGCCCGAAAGCAGAATACTGCTAAATCGGCGACGTACGTCGCAGAATATACATCGGGGCTGCAGAACAATTGTATTCAAAATTAAGCAACCAAAAAAAAAAAAAAAAAACCGGCAGAATTAATAAAGATTCTTGTTTCAGGAAGTTTTTTTCAATTAACAAATCGCTATTTTTTAATTATTTTTCTTAAAATTACACGTATCGTTTGCATAGCTTCAATGCGTAAGCTTTAAAAAATATTAGGCCCTCTAGAAATATGGGGCACCAAGCCCAGACCCAGTTGAATTGTGTAAAAATCAGGCTCTGCATCCAGGGGCGTGTTGAGAGGGGGTGAGTACGGTGCCCCCCCCCCCCCCCCCCCCCCCAGAGTATTTGGTCTGTCGGAATTTAGAACAAGTCAGTCGGTAAATTTTGAAAAAGTATCTGGAAATTATTTTTTTGTCCATCAAATTTTGGAGAAAAAGATTACGCAATGTTATGAAACGAATGGTTTCCCCAATAGTCATTTGTCTGAGTATACCAGATGGCAAAATATATCAGTTGTACGATTATTCACTAGTGGGTATAATAAGGCGTAAGGCCCAGAGCCTGATTATCGCAGTGGCACGCGGGGCACAGGCCCCTCCTCTTATATTTTAGGGGGCCCAAAATCCTCTTACTTTATCCAATGCTTCATAAATACTAAATGCGTACTGTATATTTTACTAAAACGCCTACTGTATGTTTTACTATTTTACTAAAAGCCTACTGTGTATGTCGACGTATATTTTTCTCTTAATAATTTGATAGCATGATTGTTTTTTTTTTTTTAAGTTCGATCTTTGCACAAAACTTTTATTACATTCTGATATTGTAAGAATTTTTTACTCGTGACACATAACTGATATGAGAAGGGGGCGGGGGGCCCTAAAATAAAAATGTGCCCCATGTCCAATGTCAGAATGATTGGGCTCTGGTAAGGCCAGCAGAATTTCAAACATGTGGTGTAAAACTCAACCTCTTCGAATTGTCACTTTCTTGTCGATTACCCGTGCTTGTAGGACAACGCAAACATTCTACGAAACTGATACTTCCTTAAAATCTCCGATAAGGATCGTGAGCTGAGGGGGAGGGTGGTTTTATGGTTTTATGGCCATCTTTTGTGACGTTCCTGCTCTGCCTAGTTTTCTCACGCCCGCTGTCAGGGCCGCCGAGAGGTTTACCGGGGCCCCGGGGCAAAGTACTGACATGCGCCCCCCCCTTTCCAAAAAATTCTTCAATACTAAGACAACTTACGTTCGGTGCAGTGAAGAAAAATAATAGTATTTCGTATTTGCTAGTTTTTCTTCCAATTTTATATTGTTGTGTGTTTCATACTAAGGCATTGGGCTACATGCACTCGTTGCGTTGCTGTGGACACATGTAGATGCGAGATGTTTTTGCTTTGCCTACACAAAAATGAAGTTCAGTTAGCCAAATATACTGTTTTTTTTTTTTTAACTAGCAGCCCGGGCCCCCACATGGGCCGGGCCCCGGGGATTTTGCCCCTGCTGACCCCTCTCGGCGGCCCTGCCCGCTGTGCACATGGCCTAAGCTGTACAGCTGTGTTTTCTTTATTCGTTTTTTTTCTTTTTTGTTAAGATCCCCACTATTGACCAGGACCAGAGCAGACCAATGTTCAATCAACGACGAGGGTATTCTTTTTGAAAAAAGTTTAATATATTCATTGTTATTTAATTTTTAGAATTATACTGCATTTATGATATTAAATAAAAAGTCTAGAAATAGTATCAAAAGTTCAAACACAGAAAGGTACAAATGAAAAGTTTTGGAAAGAAAAATTACTGTTCTTACTTCTTTAAACAATATTTTTATTACAGAGAAAAGAAATTTGTGCAAATTCATTGCAAATTGAAAATTAAGTATTTTTTTTTCTGTTACTGACGATCCAGGATTGTTTTTTTTTTTTTTTTTCGTTTATTTGGTTTTGTTTTAGATCATCGCAGCAGTTGCTGTTATTCTATAGGATTTGATTATTTTCTCGCTTTTTTCATTTATCAATTACTTTTCATACGCTATATTAGACATACTTCATTTTAATTGTCATTAGTTCAAGCGATTAGCATTCAACACAACTCCATTTTTGATTACTTTCTTTATTTTACGGAAGAATTACATGCCGAAAATGTACCATATATCCATATTAGCTTATATACGAGTACAGGGTTTAGAAAAAAGATAGTAAACAAAAACAAGGCTTCCGGAAGATTACATCCTCAGTACACTTATGCACCGTAATTAATTCATTCTTATACAGCAAAATTCGTTAATGATTTAATTTTTATATGCATTTATCTATTGTTAAAGATGTATTTTACAAAAACTCATTCTTTTATCATTATCTGATGTTGTCGTTTTCAAACACCAGTTTTTGACATTTACATGCAATTACAATTGCTATGATTTTACGAGATGCCAGATATGAGATATCGGCCTCGGATCTCACCCCCTCCACTGACTAAATTATAAAAAAAATGTTTAAGGCAAATTTTTTTTCTGTGATGTTATTTTTTTGAAGAAGAAATACCGTTTTTTTTTTTCTTAAATAAGAATATAAATTGTCTCCCCCCCCCCACCAGGGGCGTAACTAGAGGGGGGTAGATGGGGCTCGTGCCCCGGTGCTGCAGATTTTAGGGGTGCTGATCTGGACGCTAAGTAACTGCATAATTTTCATATTTAAAGAAACAAAGAAAAATTCTTAAAAGCCAACTTTCCCTTTAAAAAAAGTCTCAATGCAGGCACAGGCAGAAAGTTAAAGAAATGTCTTTTAATGTGGGAAAGATGGACGGAGAAAAAATAAGGAGGGTGCAGTAATGGTATGAATATATTTTCTTTTAGAGTGACCTTCAGTAAAAGTGTTTCATCTGATCTAAATCACCTACTCCGAGAAGTGAAGCTTTGAATTTGGGAAGTACCCCGATACAAAGAAGCAGAAAATGCGTCCCTTTTCCAAGATTAATCTGCAATAAAACTGTCAACATGGTGTCTTCTTTATAGCTTACAATGACGAAAGCTTCCCTGGTCCATCCCACTGGCCTAGGGGAAAATCCTTGCAGCGTTCCTTTGTCGGTAGCTTCTGTTTTAGGAATTGGAGCCAAGTCACCCCCCCCCCCCATCTGTCTCCAGTAGAATCATTCACTAAAGGGTATCTTTAACTATCACAACGGATTGATTTCTTCGCTTCTAATATTGCCTTATTTCCTTTATGATATTCATATCGTACAGATTTCATAATGTGTCTAAAAAAAACCATCTGGTGCACGAAACGGGCGAAGAACTAAAGTGCGGGAAAAATAAAATACTCTATATATAATCGTTGTTATCATCGTGCTTGAATGCAAGAGACGTAAGACGTTAGGCACAGGTAAGACATTGTTTATCTAATTTACATGATGCAATACAAATTTGTTGAACATTGCCGATTAATTTCTCTTATTCTTTGAGAAAAATCTCGCACTATAATAATGGAGATTCAGTTCAAAGTTCTCTCTCTTTTTTTTAGAAAATGCTTTATGAGGTTTTTTAGAAATTGAACTCATATGAGAAATTTTAAACCTACTATCAAACTAATTTGGACACCCTCAGGACCGGTCCTAGGGGTAAGCAATACAAGCAGTCACTTGGGGGGGGGGGGCGCCAAATGGAGGAGGGCGCTTACCCAGCCGATACAAAAAAAAAAAAAAAAAAAAAACTCTTGGGGGAAAATGTTAAATACAAAAACAGAAACAGTTTCTTCTTTTTTTTCACCTTCTAAGTTTTATCAACTGTGTCCCGTTTTCAAAAATGAGGGAGGGGCTCATTCGGTAACCAAGTAAGATTATTCAGCAACTGCTTTAAGCATTAATGTCTACATGGATGGTCGCATTTTTTATAAAAATGTATTTTAAATATATATTTCTGAACAATTTGAATAATAAAATGACCGGTTTTAAAGTAAATGATTTGATCGATTTTCCGAAGAAGCATCATTAAACAAACCAATATTTTACTTAGTTAATGTAAGAATTACATTTTGGCTACTTTTGGTCAATCAATGCAACACGGGGTTGACGTTGAGAGTAGTGTTAAACAATTTCAATCGCTACGTAAGATTTTTGTAAAAGAGGGGAAATTTTTTGTTCCTGGAAATTCGAGCTAATAAAAAGTACCAATTTTCAAATTTAAATTCTGGTTTTAAAGAAATAAATTGTGCAGAATATTTTTCAGCCATAAGATGTGATGCTTCGTAAAGTATTTAGTAAACAAATGCTAATTTATAAACATTTATTCAATAATTTACTATTTTTTTATGTTCTCGTTCCTTTTCTTACACAGTAAAGTTTAGGATTTCTAACTTTCTTTACATTTCACTGGACACTTCTTTTAATGTTGAATATGAGATAGTTTAAATGCAAAATTTACATTTTTTTTTACTTAAGAATATTTTTGAAGTAAATTTCATGAAAATATTTTTGATTTGCAAAGTATTTAAGGCTTTTAAAATGTCTTTCATTTCAAGTAGTTTTCAAACGTATTAAATATAATATTCAATATGAAAAGGAAAACAATTGCTCATTTGGTATTTACTTAATTTGTGTGTTTTTTTTTTAAACAATTGGAATTCAAAAAAAAAACCATTAAGCATCTGAGCATAAAAAATGTATGAGAAAATGGAGCATTAAAACCAATGCTTGTCGGTGGTCGTTCATCGCACGATGTTCAGCGGTGTGAAGAGAGAAAATTGTCCCTTTGGCTTTGAGAAAGTATTGTATGTATTTAGTTGTGCTTTTTGTTCATTTTCTATGGAATATACGTTGAGTATACACTTATATGACGGTCCAGACGTTGGCGTTATCATTTTTTTGGATAAATATTTTATTTTATTTTAATGAGGGGGGAGGGAGGCGCCGAAGCGAAGTCTTGCCCCTGTTAGAAAATGGCCTAATTACGTCCCTGCACCCACCCCCAGCTTTTTCCCAGATGATTATCTACATCTTTCATATTTGAACTATCTCGTTTGTAGTTGCGTCAGCATGAGGGCCTCCAGATTAAATTGCGCCTGGGGCCTCAAAATCCCATGATCCGCCACTGGGGATAACGCACGAAGTACGTTCATAAGTACCGTTCAAAACGTACATATCCCGTTATAACGTGCGAAGTACGTAAATCGGGGTTCTACTAAATATCAATTCATTTTTTGTAAATTTCAATTCCGATGGGAAAACAACCGCTACAAAGACGTAGAGAGCGCAATGTGTCTCAGGTAGCTTGATGTTGACCTTAGACGGATTCATTTATGTTTCGGTTGAAGGAGGAGAAAATCATGGATTAGCCTAAAGTCAAAAATTATAATATTGCAGAGAAAAAACCCCATCTGAACAAAGTGGATCAGTCAATTTACCGGAGTCAGATTATGCAACTTTCAGAAAAAAATGAAATAATTGAAGAAAACACATGAATTTAACTAGTTCAATTAAATTTATTTTCAATCGTGCCCCAGTCTGAAAAAAAAAGAATTCGCAATGGAAGGGCTACATGCAGGAAGTAAACTTTTTGCAATCAGACAAATGTAATTTCAGACAAATGTTTCATAAAGTTGTCTAAAAAGATGTAAGAGAATTCTAAGACATTTGACATATTAAGAGAAAATGACAAATGACTAGTTCAATCCAATTAAAACGAATTATATTTGAGGAATTGAGCACTTTTTTTTCCAGCAAATTTTTATTCGCATATTAGCCTCACATTGTGAAAATTAGGTTTTGCTTTTTAGCCAAACCTAATTCTTATGATTTCTAATGCTATACTTATAGTACAGGAAATCATAAAAAAGTAAATAAATAAATAAATAAAAAACTTACACCTCGAATTCAAATTATGTTTTTCGCAATGACGAATTGCGACGGTGTGTGTACGTTTGTAAGCGGTCGTGTGTGTGTGTTCCTTCATCAGCATGTTCTGCATCTGTATTTTGGTGCAGCGGGACTATTGCAGATTCCATCTGGCTGCGCCACCATGCCCTGCATGGGAAAAAAGCAAGGGATGATGCGCAGGTTCGAGGAGATGAAGGATCTGGACGCAAGACGTTGGCAGACTGCCAATCGAAAAAAAAAAAACTACCGGGCTTCTGGGGTCCAAAATAAAACATATAAAAATTTGAAATTGACAAAAAAAAAAAAAAAAGTCAAACATCACGCTGCTGGAGATCTCTCCAGGTATACCATAAAATTCGGAGCAATTGGTTTTGTGAAAAATTTGAACATCTCACAAGGAGAAACAAAATATTAAGTACCTAACACACAGCACTAAAAGAAAATACGTTTCTTTCTTTTCGGCGAACATATCTTCGGCACCATGCTAAAATAACGAATCTAAAAAATCGCGTCTTTCAAGTTCGATGGTTTCCCGTAGTACTGAAAAAGGGCTACCTACTGGTAAAATGATGAATCTGTTGGATCGACATAAGCCAATGTCATTTTTACGAATTCACAGCTTTGCCCGATTAAGTTATGCTATATTTACGATTATGATATTCAACAGTTTACACAGTTAAACAAATAAAAAAATATTTTTTTAAAAGGATTTATTGCCTTATCTTGTGTTAATAAAAGTTTTTCTTAGCAAAACAAAACGCTTTTTTTTTTAATCTTTTCATCCATTATTATTAACTTTTATAGCGATTTTGTATCCTAGATGTAAAGTATCGAAAATGAATGCCATGAAACTTCATTGCAAACTATTGAATATTCTCTAAAATTTCATATTCGATACCAGGGGTCTGGCCAGAGGAAATTCGGGTCCGTTAACGGACCCTTCACAAAAATACGATCAAGCAAAACGGACCCTTCACAAAAATACGATCGAGCAAAACGGACCCATCACAAAAATACGATCAAGTAAAACGGACTGTTCACAAAATGCTGATCAAACAAAACGGACATTTCACCCATTATCCATTCAAAAAGCAAATCTAATATCAAAATAACTCATAGCATATTTCTGTGCAAAAGCTCATAATTTTTGCGCCTTTTCTGAAGTTAAAGAAGGAAATTGCTTATCCGCACTTTTTCAGAAAAAAAAAAAAAAAAAAAGTCGGCACACTTCCTGTCTTCTATGCTCGAGCTTCTTTTAAAGAAATTAACAACTTAAAAAAAGGTAGTTGTTTTGCTTTAATAGTTCTGCTTGTTTGTTTTATCATATGCAAATCAAAATGGCTTGCTGCAATGTTGCTGTTATAGATTTCTCTGGAAATGCAGAGTAAGGATTTTTCTCCCAGCTCTTGACTTTTACAAAAAGGAATTAACAACAATTGCAATTATCCGCGAAATGAACTTAGAAGCTTAGAACTGCAAACAGATAGCTGGGGTTGGAGAAAAAATAGGATTGCTTCTGATAGAGTGAGTGACCAGCTATTTAAAATTATCACCATCTGACGTTTTTGGTGCGACTTTTTGACCTTATTTTGGCAGGAAATTATTACTATTATTATTATTTTTTTTTATTTGATGCTTGCAAGGGCGGTGTTTTGGTTATATTCAGGAATAATTTATGTACTTTTCGGCTGTTAATATTGGAAGTCCTGTAGTATTGTTTGTTTTGCTGTCTCCCTACTTTCGTATTTTTTCCGCCGAATTTTTTTGGCGAATATCTCGGTGATTATTAAAGACATTCATCATATAAACCTGATGAAATGTAATTCTAAAATTATTTGACTTTGATAAATTATTTTATTTACCGTTTTTATACTTCTGACGTTTTCATTTTGAAAAAATGCCTCTCTGCATCCGATATGAAAAATCGAACTTTACTTATTTTTCAAGCTAATTACTCTTTATTAGGAGGCAATTAATGAAAATTAAGTTTATTTTTTGTTCAGATCATTATTTTATAATTTTTACAGCAAAATTAACTGTTCTTTTATGAGTCTAAATGTTAAACACTGGATGGATCGTTTCATTTTATTTATTCAACCACATAGGTTTTATTTACAATTTACTTTATTTCGAAACACAAAAGTATTGAAGTTCTACTAAGGTAACTTACGTTATCTGCATATGTGGGTAACTTACGTTACACGTTTTGATTGTAGCACAAAAAATTAAATAAACAATATTCAAAAGAAAAGTACTGTTATTTGCTTAGTACACATCTATAAGATAGAAAATATAACATAGTTAACATTGTATTGCCCTTTCTTTATTTGCTGTAAAAACTTGAACATGTTTTTGGTAACTTACGTTACATAGAACAGTGCCTTTTTGAATTTGACATAAATCACTTAATTAAATTGAAAACACTTGTTTCATCAATTCACAATATTAATTTAAAGTGTAATAAACAACAATCTTCCTTTGTCACATTTATCTAATGGAAAAAATTGAAACTTATCAATGTTGAAAGTTTGACCATTTGAATCACTGAAACTAAAATACTCTAATACCAACTTCAAAGTATTGCCGAAACTAAAAAACTACATTCCTAACAAAAAATTGTTATAAATAAGAAACTTCTAACAGTTTTAAACCAAAAAATATGCAGAACAGTCACATTACTCGAGTTTAATTTTTTCAACGCTTTTCCACACTTGCATGGAATTGCCCTTCAGTGTTTTGGCTCTCCTGAAAAGTGCCGATTTTCACAATCGTAATTTTAGCATGGTGCCGACGATATGTAGCATGCAAATTGGGTTTGATTGTTATCTTCTGAGCACGCCTTGTGGGGAATCACTATTATCCAACACATTTTACCCTCTACCTGGCAACATCGTCTTAATATAACGGACAACACCACAGGCTTCTAAAAGCAGAGGCGGGCTCGAACCTCCCTCTAGGCAGAAGTATTTCCATTTTTTTTAAATTTAGCACAAATATCACAACATTTTAACACAAGTCAAAGAAAAACTATTAATATCGTTTTAATGTGCACTGAATTTTCTTTTAGAATTGAAGGGCTTAGGAGATGAAGGGGTTATGTGACAAAACAGAAATTGAGAGTAATTAAAGTTCAAAGTTTAATTGTTGTAGTTTTTGCAGCCTTTTTTGCTTTCTGGCTGTATCGTTAGTGTGCGTATGCTATTGGTCTAATGACATCTACTTTTTGATGTGCCAAGTTTCATTTGCTTACCTGTATCCATTGCTTACTATTGTCCAGCGTGTTCATTTTTTAAAATGTAATATAGTCCCTTCATCCTCTAAGCCCTTCAATTATTACCATGTATTTACGGTACCAGATTTACATTTCCATTTGGTAACATTCTCTTTTGGTACTACTGTTTTAAATTGTCAAGTATGTTTTCATTCCAAAAATCGCAAAAACGTTTAAAAGGTTTTTACTTAATATCTTCGTCAATTAATGTTGTTCGAAGACGCGACCAAGAAGCCTCCTCCCAAGCATTTTTTTTAATCGGTCCATTCGTGAAGGCTCTAGAAGGCCACAGAGAGATGCGGATTCACAGACACATCAAACTTATAACTTTCTTCCTTGTTGCGTCGGGTGTTGAGAACAGCACACATTTTACGGATTAAACGACAGCTTTATAAAGAAAATAATATTTACCTAATTAGGTATTTATTTCTAAAACTTAAAAAGATTTTTTATTGTCTTCATTTAACACGCAAAACAAAGTTTTTTTTTTTTTTTTGACTTAAAAAGCAGAATTTTGACATTCACCTTTTTCTGAATTTTTATTCTACAAAATACTTTCAGAAGTTTATTACAAAATAATTCTCCAACTATTAAACGCATATAATTATTAGCGTATCGCTACGCACTAAAATTCTTCTGGCGATCTATCATCGGGTAATGCTCATATAAATATTTCTTCTAAAAAACTCACCGATCGATTAAAGTCATGAAATAGCTGTAAAAGGATGAACTCAACTAAAACGTTTAAACACTATAAATTCATTTATTTTTTAAGATAAAAAGTGGCGGTTACAGAAAAAAACCCCTTGATCATGGCTTTGAGTGAAACACTGCACAGGAAATCCTTTTTTTTTCAATAAAATCACAGAATCTCAGAGAAAAATAATTTCAAAAAAATGCTTACCGGAAAGATTACGCGGTTCAGGAGTGTTCACAGGAAAGCAAATCAAAGACTTTATAGCTTCTGAGAGACTGGACACAAAAGCACAAATACGGATTCTCCTTGTCGACCACCGTCTTTAGATCTGTGAGTCACCAAGTGTCACTCTCGCAAAACTGGGCGCTCTTTGCCCTTTCTTCTCGCTCGTGATACTAGGGTGGGGGAAGAGGTGTTTTCAAATCTAGGTCATGCGAAGGATTGGCCAATAACAAAATTTTGCTCCGTCCAAAGGGGCATGGCAAAAGAAAAATCCGCTTTGCTTGAGTCACGAAGGGTGGTTCTGTTCTAGTTTATAGTTTTAGCTTCGGGCATGTTAAGAAACTCAAATCCACAGAAGTGGAGCTGGGAAAAAGAAAAAAAAAAAAAAAAATAGATTTGTTGGAACAAATATCACAAGAATATTGCAATTATCTCAAGGTATCTCAATTATCTCTCTATCAATACTGGATCAGATTCTAATAAATCAAATTAAGTCATTCATGATTAATATTAACCTGATCCTAGAACGGGCAATTAATATTTTCAAATTCCAGATTCTTATTAAAAAAGTTATTGTTGTCAATACTTTTATCGCAATTTCAAAATTTTAATTTGCCATACATTTTCTCTCGTATAACAGCAAAGTATGACAGCAAGAAGTTCTTTTGTTTAGAAAGTTAAAATATTTACATTCAATGTTTCGTAACTAATTATGTTCCAATTATTTCGCAAAAATTCCGCAACTAAGTGAAAATACTGGGTAGGGGACTTGCCCCCTGTCATGATTTATCAGAAAAACACAAACTTTAACTGGCCCTCTTTCGAACCAAAGAAATAGATTTATTTTTCGCGCAATAGTATGATAACTATACGAACATTTCAAAAAAAAAAAAAAAAAAAAAAAAACATACTCGGATAGACTCTTTATAGAAAATTACGAGTTTACAGTGAATCGTCTCGATGGGCTAGTTTTTACACAGATAGCACATTTTTTCGACACCAATTTGAACAGTGGAGAGGACTAGTACATGAAAATCTCTTAATTCAGAACTCTTAAAAAATATGATCTGGTGGAGCTTTGTATGGTTATTTTCTCAATTCATTAACTTTTGTGTTCTAAGGCGATATCTTCCAATTAAATACTTGTATTTATTATTTGATGGTATATTTTACTAAAATAACTTACAATGAGTATTTAAAACGTGTATCAGTTACATTTTTTGCTTAAATTTCATGTTTAAAAAAATGAAATATAGGCCAAATGGTCATTGGTGTCCCCTGTCCCCAATCACATTTGTCAACTTTTGAACGAATTTTGGTGGCATAGGAACTTTGTATAAACAGGGGGAGCCCGCCGCAATGCCGGATCTTTGTGCGTGGTTATTACAATTAGGTTAAATCAGCGGTGGCCAACCCGCGGCACGCGTGCCACAATGTGGCACGGCAGAGTAGTAAGAGTGGCACGCGAAGACTTTTTGAAAAAATTCCAAAATTGAGGAAAAAATGGCGATCTCAAAAATATTGATAGAAACTAAAATCCTTAAACTGATAAATGTGACATCATGACGATTCAGTGTCAGGAGGCTGGCTCACAAATTGTCTGAACAACAATTTTGCAAAGTACTTAGCGTTAGATTCGGACCTCGAACGAAAACTATGACGTTACAGACAATGCTTTGTAAAGCATATTTGTGTCTGTCACGAATGAAACTTTCGATGCTGCAGAATGGATTCTTGATCTGCAATAGTTTCAGCTACGGGTGATGATATTTGAAAAAAAAGTTCTCTGCAACTAAAATTAAGAAACCAGATTGGACAAAATTCGGTATGGTTGTACAATGTACAGCTGAAGACCCTTAAACTGTTTTTGTTACATTACTCAAAACTAATTCGGAAAAAAAAAACTTCAAAAGTATCATCGAATTATCTATCACAAACTCCTTGCCAAGGAATGAAACTTTTTCTCTGTTTGTGACCTTGTAGAGTTCACTGTATTAACAAACTGCGAATTAGAGCTTTGAATGTTTGGTGAACTTTTCTCAGGATAAAGAGGAGAGCATGGCAAGTTACTCCTTCATTGAAATGTGCAATAGCTGTCCAAAGAAAAATAGTCATAAGATTTTAGAATTTTAGGAAGTGATTTTTAAAATATCTGAAAGGAAAGCAATGAGGACTTGCTACTTATGAATGAAAAATAGCAATCGAATTTAGCTATGTTATCTCTTATTATCCGGCGTTTAAGTAATTTAAAGTTGAGATTGTACTAAAAAAAGTTTTCTAAACAAGTTTATGGCCATCTACATTCTTTTATGATGAAACTTCAGTTTCTTTCTCTCTACTTTTGAGAAAAAAGAATAAAATATTAAAAATTAATACTGAAAGTAACAACACAAATTTTGTAATTTTTTGATGATATATGGCGAAAATTTTACACCTATTTTAACTTTTCATTCAGTGTTAAGTTTGATGATTTTCAGGATGATAAAAAAAATTCTGATCTTTTCACATTCTTTGTCTATTTCTCTGCAAGATACTACTTGTCACCCTTCTGAAATCCAAATCGGAATTGCTGACCTTTTGCCTTGGTCATCAAGAATAAAATTTTCTTCAACAGAAAGTCATCCACGTTTTTAGAAATTTGGAAATTTGTACCAACAAAATTTTTTTCACATTTACAGACTTTAGCGGTCTGGTGCTGTTGTAGATTTGGTTCAAAATACGCTTCTAAATGAATATTTTTTTGTTATTAATGCAGAAAAATCTAAATAACGTTGAATATTAATTGATAGCACTTAAAACACTTAAACTTCTTAGGATTCTCAAGAACTAATCCTAAAATTAAAGACTTGGTAAAAAAGATAGACTCATAAACCACATTAAGTACAGACTGTTTAATTTTTAGAATAGAATGTTTGATGTTATTTGTTTCTTTTTTAAGCATAAGCCAACTGATAGAACTTATGAAAGTGTTTATTAACGATAACTTTTAAGTTTGGACTTGTTTCATCTTTATTATCATTTATATTTCAATTGCTCAGATTTAAGAGAAAAAATGTTTCATTTGAGTAAGAATTACATAGTCAACAAATAACCTATTTTTAACTTTTCAAAAATTTTCAGTTTTTTGGAAAAATACAATGTGGCACGCTGGGCTTTTTCTCTCCAAACAACGGCACTCTCCCTAAAAAGGTTGGCCACCCCTGGGTTAAATACTCGTGCTAATCAGTTGTTGTTGTTCCTCCGGGATAGCATTTCTCTCCTTCAGAGGCAATGCCGGAAGCTTCGGAGACGTTTTTGAAGAATGTGTCCAAACATGGCTTCCGGCATGATTTGAACACAGGAAAAAAAAAAAAAAAACAAATTCAAAACTCGACTACAAAAAAAAAAAAAAAAAAAGCACTGAAAGATAAGAAACAAGGTAGGTGCTATTTAATATCATTGTCTTATTTCTAAAACAAGACGTTTGATATCTTAGCTATACATGTTTATTTAGTTCTACGACTTGAACCCTCTGCAAGTTCCACATTAAAATTTAAAACCGGGTGGTACACATGCTGCAACGCAAGTCTTTTTTCCTTTGAGAACAGGGTTGAAATCGTCGCTTCTACATTTTGGAACAGGGGATTTTTCCAAGAGTTCATACTCCCTTACTGGGGGGGGGGGGGACAATTAGAAACCAAAGCCGTAATGGCTTTGGTTTCTAATTGCGAAGTCATAAAGCCTAAGTGCTTGCCGTTGCGCCTTTCCATTTTCAGAGGAAAAGGGATCTACGGTTCAACACTTGTACCGCCCGTCTCCCAAGAAAAACTTCTATACGAATAGTCCGGATCCAAAAGGTTAACAACGTAATTCAATTCAAATGCTGTAGTCGTGCGTTGCTAACTACAGAAAGCAAGCATTTAAACTTGATACACTAGCAAACATATTAGTTTGATCTATATATATATACAAGAATGGTAAATTAGGTTATAATGTTATTCTATCAAATTGTTTTTCTGTAGTTGACAATGCACGACTACAGCATTTGAATTGAATTATGTTGTTAATGTGGAACTTGCAGAGGGTCCAAGTCGTAGAACTAAATAAACAGGTATAGCTAAGATATCAAACGTCTTTTATTTAATAAGACGATGATACACTGCGATGCAAAAGTTTAGACAAATGGCAAATATGTGAATAAAAAGAAAACTATTCAACGAAATGCTTTAAAATTTCTACTGCAGGTACACAATATGGTCCCAAACACGTGTCTGGAGTTCTTAAAACTATAACTGGAATCAAATTTTGGATATTACAAAAGACATTTTTTTACATTGTTGCAAAAGTTTAGACAATAGTCAGATTTTATGCAATTATCCCTTGAAATGTGATTGGTGGAGGAAATGCAGGACTTTATTATTCATTTATAAAGTGCAGAGATTGCTGAATAAATAATCAAATCTCAAAAGCTCTGTAGTTCTCGTGTAAAGAAGATGAGAAATTTTGGAAGCCGAAACTGGGAAATGAACCTACTTTAATATTTTTTTGTCTTTTAAATCGGCTCTAGTGTGGTAGTACGTTGTTTTTTACTTTGTGGAGAGCAAATTAAGACATGCGTATCGATCAAAAGACCAAGAAAAAATATATTTCTTAAAGATGAAGGAATTAAAAAAACGGCTCGAACTGACGATTTGCCTCTCAATCCTACAAAACTTCAACTTGGGTCAAAAACAGCACGTGACAGCATAAGTAGATGAACAACTGAATCAGAATGCATAAAAAAAACAAAGAATTGTGCTTGAGCCTTTTCGGACAGAGTGTCCCAAATAAGTCAGATTGTATTGGTAAAAGCAGCACAGCATATGATCGTTGGATATTTCTCAAGTCCAGCGAAAAGAATTATAATCCATCTATTATCCCAATTTTAATAATTTTTATCAAAGAAAGTACCATTCATTTTTTTAGTCACGAGGATACATATGCTGAATTTTAACATTAAAATCCGGCTTATTTGGGCACTCTGTCCAAAAAGGCTCAGGCACAATTCTTTGTTTTTTTTAATGCATTCCAATTCAGTTGTTCATCTACTTATGCTGTCACGTGCTGTTTTTGACCCAAATTGAAGTTTTGTAGGATTAAGGGGCGAATTGTCAGTTCGAGCCGTTTTTTCAATTCCTTCATCCTTAAGAAATATAATTTTTCTTGCCCTTTTTGATCGATGCGAATGTCTGAATTTGCTCTCCACAAATAAGAAACAATGTACTACTATACTAGAGCCGATTTAAAAGACAAAAAATTAATAAAGTACGTTCATTTTGAAGTTTCGGCTTCCAAACTTTCTCATCTTCTTCACACGAGAACTATAGATCTTTTGAGATTTTGATTATTTATCCAGCAATCTCTGCACTTTACATTCGAATAATAAAGTCCCGCATTTCCTCCACCAATCACATTTCAAGGGATATTTGCATAAAATCTGACTTTGTCTAAATTTTTGCAACAATGTGAAAAAATGTCTTTCGTAATATCCAAAATTTGATTCCAGTTATAGTTTTAAGAACTCCAGACACGTATTTGGGACCATATTGTGTACCTGCAGTACAAATTTGAAAGCATTTCGTTGAATAGTTTTCTTTTTAGTCACATATTTGCATTTTGTCTAAACTTTTGCATCGCAGTGTATTAAATAGCACCTACCTTGTTTCTTACCTTTCAGTGCTTTTTTTTTCTTTTCTTTTTTTGTAGTCGGGTTATAGTTTTTTAAACTTGTTATTATTTCTTACTTTTTAGAGCTTTTTTGTAGTCGGGTTACAGGTTTTTAAAACTTTTTTATTCTACTCCATTGTATTATAGCAAATGAATATACATTATAAAGTTAAATGTACATAACAATACTTTCATGCTAATATCTAGGTCAGCCTTAAACTGGAAATTCATTGTTGATTGCGACTTTTGTTTGAACTAAAACACACTTAGATACGAAAATATCGGTTAAAAATCGGTGCTTGTCTAGGAATAATCGATCTTTCCTCTTGTTAAATTCTATCGTAAAAAGTAGCCTATGACACTCGAGACTCGAAAACGAATCGATTGGCACCTCATTCATCAAAATTGAATGAATAGTTTAGGACAGTGGTGGCCAACCCGCGGCACGCGTGCCACAGTGTGGCACGGCAGAGCAGTAACAGTGGCAAGCGAAGACTTTTTGAAAAAATTTCAAAATTGAAGGAAAAATGTCGATCTCAAAAATTTTGATAAAAACTAAAACCCTTCAACTGATAAATATAATGATATTATGACGATTAAGTGTCAGGAGGCTGGTTTACAAATTGTCTTAACTACACTGTTAAAACAAGGTACTTAGAAATGAGGCGAAACGTCTTGTTTTCAAGAACATCATTGACCCAAAATGGCTCCAGAACCAAATGTCTTGGAATTAGAAAACAGGGTGTCTTGTTTTTGAAGCACACGGCGTTCTTAAAAGTAATAACCGATGTTCTTGTTTTTGAGACGGAAATATGTTCGAATATGATACGAAATGGGCTCATTTTCAAGACAATCCTATTCTTAATTTTTGAGACGGCTCTACTCTTGGAAATGATACAGTGCTGTGTTTATTTCCGAGTCATCACAGAATTTAAAAAATAAGCATTTTGCGTCTTGTTTATGAGTCGGGTCTTCTGTTCAGAAATGAGACATTTTTGTTCATTTTGTTTTTGGATAATAATTTTACAATTTTTCAGATGCAGATTAAAATTACCAGTGGCCGCGCCGCAGCTGATTTTAAAAGGGGCCGATTCAACTAAACGGCACCCACTGTATTATTTTTTCTGATGAAATTAAGGATTTTTTTTTTTCAAAATCAGTTTAATGCATGTTTTTTTCCCCTTTTGACTTTTTTCTCTTTGGTTTTGTGTGCAAAGAATCACATGTCTGAAACATGCATGAAAACTTAAAAAAAAAAGTTTTTTAATTCATCACAAAAAAAAAAGTGGGCGCTTAATAATTGAATCAGCCGCTCAAATGATTCAAATCGAGCGAAGTCCAGCTTATTTATATTAAAACTGTCAAAAAAGAAACGTGATTTCAAAAAGCGACAGCCACTGTAGTAATTTTGGACTGCATCTGAAAAATAGTAAAAGTATTATTCAAATTAACCCTTTTATTTCAGAAACCCATCAAGTGCACTCTTTTAAATTTTAAACAACTAAACTAACTAAAAAGAACTTCTCCGTTTTAAAATCACAATAGGTATAGTCGTTGAAAAAATTGCTTCGAATTGTATTGCAAAAACAAAAAAAAAAAAAAATAATAAGGTGACGGAACCAGTTACAGACAGGCATAAGCTTGGATTTAAAAACTAAGCTTTTTAGGCAGGTAAAACTGATATTTCTGTGACTCATGTATCCATCTAATGTTATTAGAGTCAATTTCAGGAGCCATTTCTTAAGCATGTCTGTAACTGGTCCCAATGGATCTTAAGCATGTCTGTAACTGGTCCCGTCACCCTACGGGTGGAATCAATTTTCCAATTATTATTTTTTTTTTTTGCGAAAAATTGTTTAAAATTTTGCACTTAACAAGTTTCTGCAATGAAATAATTTTTTTAAAGAAAAATTGTTCACACACATCACATATGAAGGCTTATGTTTTTGCATCCGACGGTGTGCCTAAAATTGGCCATTCATAACCTTTAATAATATCATTTTTGGGGGGGGGGGGGAATCAGTTCACAGGTTTCTGCAACAAACGATTCAATTGTCATAAACTTCAAACTCCTACAAATGGATATTTTCTTTCATAGAATTCTTGTGAGTTTTGTTAAAATCTTCAGAAAAGGCATATCGTGCCACAGCCACAGTGCCAACACTTTTTATTGTAAAATGCAGAGGATTTTCTAGACGATGGTCATGGGTACAATCAATAATTAAAACTTCAAATAACTTTGTCTTAATGCTCAAAAAAGTTGAATTTTCTCTCATAAAATTTCTACTTATACACCATTTGAGTGGTTGGAGATAATCAGTTTTAGTTTTTAATTTTTTCGTGATTTTATAGAAGTTCAGTTTCTTATTTTTGAAAATTGCAATTCTTGTTTCTTAGTTTGTCATTTTTCTGGGGTTTTGCTGAACTTTTTTTTTCCGCTGTGTTGTTTTTCGTTCCTATTTTTTTTTCATTGCTCTTTTTTTCTGTTTCTCATGTTCCCATATTTTACTCAAATTCCACTATGCTATCTTTTTTAATATTTAATTTTCTGAGAATAATATAAAAGATAAAATTGAATATTAGGGCCATTCCACAGAAAAATCGCCAACAAGCAGCACATAATAACGTGTATGTTTCATGTAATAGTAATCATTTAAACGGGTAATGAAAAAACAATTGCTTAAAAAATTATAAACATGCAAAATTGTCACTTTTTATTGAATTATATGAGATATCACATTAGGACAACATTGCTACTTTTTCATGGAATGGCCCATTTAGATGTGCACCCAATAATGCTGGGGAGTACAACTAATTTACAATTAAACCAAAACGATGCAAAAAATTTTAAACTTATGCATTTCATTTTCCGGAAAATTGCTGGTAGTATTTCACCCCCCCCCCTTCATTTAAATTTGAATTTGAGTCAATTAATTTTACATCTACACAACAAAATTTATGTTCTTAAAATTAACATATTAATTATAATATATAATACAAAATAGTAATTTTATATACAAGAGCTAATCAAAAATAATGCATATAAAATATCTTTTTCAAAATTACCTGCACTAACCCTAATTCTAGTTTTTTTTTTTCCAAAATAGTATCTATTACCGGAGCCAAAAAGTAAAATATTTAGGGCCAGCAAAAAAAAAAAAAAAAAAAACGTCTCCAGACATAATTTCTCAGCTGATGATAAATTTCAGTGTAATATGGATTCAAAAATATTCTTCTTCTGAAAGAACTAGTGCCTAAGATACTTTTTTCAGGTGCGTGGGTGACGTGGATCAGAATTTGTGTCCGACACAAGGCATAATTTACTAATATAAACTTTACTATTCAATACTGATAAAATCATTAGCAATTTCAATTGAAACAGTTTAAAAGTGCCAAGTAAAATATTAAACATTTGTTAGAAAAAGAAAATACCCAACATCCAATATAATAACCAATAACAATATAAATTATTTTAAATTTTATTTTATAATATTATCAAATCTTCGATGTCCAATATTTTTTTTCCATAGTAGTACTTATATTTCATAATATTTGTTAGTAGTATAAGTTTTTTGAGCTATGTGTGTTAATTCTAATAACAGTCAGTTTGAAAAGAATATTCTTTATATAGCAAACATAAATGATATGCACAATAATACTGATCAATTAAAAATGCAAATTAAACACTCATTAAGAAAATATATAAACAATCAACTCAGTCTCAATGCGAACACTTCCGAAAGTAGCTAGAGAGATTGAAGCACGAATATGAGCAACAGATACATCGTGGTCCCTTATTGCTTTAGTTAAATTGCTTAACTTATCATATCCTTAAGCAGTCCAAGAAGAGTTCCTGTCAGTACTAAAGAGCAAACAATTCCAACAGTACAGTTTGTTGTGTGACACACTGCCAGTAAGCCACTCACACCTTTGATAATTCACAGTCTGAAAATGACGAGTTACAGTCTTTTGCTGCTGAATTAAATTTGGCAGTGTAGGTACCGGTCTCCCTTCAGAAATCAATCTTTTGTTTTCTTCAAATAATCTTCTAGAAAAGGGTACTTTAATCAAATCGGCGACGATATCCGACATCTTGAAATCCAGCGACAAAAAAAAATACTTTGTTTAAAACATTTTACTTTCACCCGAAAAATAGCAACTTTTAGAAATCTCACCAAGCATGGAACTGCCTGCTTGGTTTCGAAGGAGCTTCAGGCACTGCAGGAGCTTCTTCGGAGGTCTCCTATCATTGGATAGGAGCCACGGCGACATTCGTTGGCATGGCAACACCCCTTCAAACCTCCTTGTGCTAGGGTTCGACTCGCAGCAGGGATGGTCTTCTCTTTCTGTTGTATGGGGATAACGGTGCTCCAGGGGAATCGTGGTTTAAACGATTGTGAGAAAGTTGTCAAGCGACTTTTTAATGAATTTGAAACTTTGTTTCAGGAGAAAAGAAAGACAAGAGAAAATATACATTCATATTTCCTGTCTTTACTTATAAGCATAATAATGAGAGTTTTTTTTTGGTGCCCATGCACTGCTTGGTTTGCTTGGGCAGACCGCACGTCACTGTAAAACACTATCGTAAACTGCTTCGATGAGGCTGCAAGGAACGGTAAGTAGGGGACTCTGGCTCCCTACGCCACTTTCTGGGTCTCCCAGGCAATGCTCCTCAGTTTCTGCAAGTAATGCCCTGCAAAGGAAATACAATGAGAAAAAAACAAGTTTTGATTTAATGCATATTTAAAGAAGGCTTCCCACTAAACTATGAAAATAAGCACTTCTCTCCAACTCTTCATACAATAGGGTCTCTTTCCCACGTTCTTCGCAACTTTATCATTTTTACTTTGTGTACTCTCAGAATTTTTGCTAGATAAAAATGTAAAAAGCTAAACTATTGTAAACTTAAATTAAATTTTGGGACTGGAACAAAAAGCAAAATAAATTCAAACACAAGTAAATATTAAGCATTCGGCAGGAAGTTTCCCCTTAAGTGACTGAAGCATGATGATGAAAACATGTGAAAACATGTGAAAAAAAATAAATTTTCGAATTTCGAATCGCCTGGGGTCTCAAAAGTTGCCTTTTATCTCCACTACCTAGAATAATATCTTTAGGTTTCCACATTGTCCCAAATAATATCAAACGTACCAAAAGTTCGAACTTTTTTTTTACGATATTGAAAATACATATTTTAGAAATGTTAGGGGATATAAATATGAACTCTTAGTTCCATTAGTATCTCTTACAAGTATGAGTTCAATAGGAGTAATTTCTCTAAATTTCCCAAAAGCCAAAAAAATAACCGAAAATCAACATTTTAGCTTTCATTTTCACACGATACGAAAAAAACCAAGTGTACACAATATAGAAATTTTAAACACGGAGTTAACTTTCACAACCCCTTTCATTTCCAAAATATGTATTTTCAATTTTGAAAATCAATTCGAAAAAGGTCGATTTTTGGTATATTTGGAGTTTTTTGGGACAATATGGAAACCTAAAGGTACTATCCTTGGGGGCTAAAATTTTAAGGGTAATTTAGTGGAGCCAAAAGGCAACGTTTGAAACCCCAGGGGTTTGAAATTCGAAAATTTATTTTTTTTCACTCCACCCTAACGGAGAGTGTCCATATTTTCAATACATTCATACATAACAGAGATTAGAGGAGGAGATGTGAGAAAATTTTAATTCCACAAAAGGTGCTGTGAACTGGAAAAGTTTGGGAACCCCTGGTCTAATTGCATTAAAGCTGATAAACATGCAACAAACAAATTATTTAACCAAATCAAAACAATAACAAAGAAAACCAACTTTCTTACCACACATACACACTAGGTTTTAACATGCCAAAGAGAAGGTTCAACATTAGAGATGCACCAAGTAGCACTTTGGCCGAGTACTCGGCCTTTCACTACTCGGCCGAGTACCGAGTACATACATACATGTACAGGGTTAGAAATCACTAAAAAATCTTACGGGCTCTACTGACCAGTGAACAGGAATTTTTTTCTTTAAGTATTAGAAGTCAATCTTTTTCTCACTTTAAAATTTACTCATTTTTACTTCTGTGTTGTTATCATTATGCCACAAGTTTGATTAGGAATATATTGGAATATGAGACAAAGTTTTTTTTTAACAAGTTCATTAATATTTGTCTTAAGGATCACTTGGACTGTTCCTGATCATAGGTAAAACGCCCAACACCAATATGCAATATGAAAAAGGTAACTACATTCGCACACCCTTAGTTAGCTTTTACACTAATTTGTTTTAAACCTGTTTTTAAAACTTTTATATAAAATTCAAGTCATATTTTATTAATATAGCAATTGTAAATAATTGCATTATACATATTTTTGCATCTTTTTAATTACTGAAAAAAATATCTTGAATAATATTCAATTATTTACATTTACTCGGTATCGGCCGAGTACCCGATTCAAATTTCCGAGTACCCGATTTGCACACCCTTAGTTAGCTTTTACACTAATTTGGTTTTAAACCTGTTTTTAAAACTTTTACATAAAATTCAAGTCATATTTTATTAATATAGCAATTGTAAGTAATTGCATTATGCATATTTTTGCATCTTTTTAATTACTGAAAAAAATATCCTGAATAATATTCAATTATTTACATTTACTCGGTATCGGCCAAGTACCCGATTCAAATTTAGCCGAGTACTGAATACGAATATTTACCGAGTACTCGGTGCATCTCTATTCAACATCTGAAATTATTTAATACACAAACTGATCACATATGGAAAGTTCTTCATAAATAGGACAACTAACTTATTTCAAACATGATTGTTTACATTAAAAGTACAGTGCCACCGGTGTTTGAGATCTCCTCTTTATGTTATATTAATATAGTTTAAGATAGTAAAATTTAACTAAGTTGTCAGTAGACAAATTTTACCTTTATTCGTTTTACATATTGAGTTGCTACAGTCATTTTAGGAGTGGATTATAATTGCATACCATAAATTTATACAGTCGAACCTGTCTATCTCGAATCATGGAACACAAGAAAAATTCGAAAGGGAGGTTTCGAGACATAGAGATGGAAATTACAAAAGTAAGCAATTGGAAAAAGTCAAACACTTAATAGATTGTTTTGCTGTTGTTGATATATTTCTACGTTTTCGGGAATTCAATTCAAAATCCTCACACACAGGGTTGGGTTTTTCCCTGGAAAAACTGGTTTTACCACGACATGAGAAAAACCAGGTTTTTACCGGGGAAAAAACCTAGGAAATACTGTTTGTCCCTTTCTAAATAAGCCTCTGCATAGATCTTATATTTTACTATTATGTCCTATGTATTATTTTGTCTTAATATATTATTCCATATTACCAAAAACACCATGTGACAAGTAATGAAATGACAACTATCTCACGAGTTAAAGATTTGTAGAATAAATAAATAAAATAAGAGGGAAGGTTTCCGTTTCGGATAAATTAATAATCTCACTAAATTTTCAAAGTTCATCAGTAGGTAATATAAATGAATGTTAATCAAAATAATTTATTTGTGTTACATGTGAATTATACTAAACTAAATCAGCTATTGCACTAATCATGCACACGAAAAAATTGCATTTTTCCACAGAATGAATGTTAAGAGGACACAAATATTTATATTGTTAAATTTATGTTTTCCTTTCTTTAAAAATTTTCTTAGGAAAAAATTAACTGCATTTATTTTATGCATGAATGAACTTAGCAAACATATCCGTTGAAAATTAATTATTTGAATAAAATTACCGAAACAATAATTATGTTTTAAGCATAAGAATTTTTACAATAACATATTATTTATGAGTTTAGACTTTCATTTATTCTTTAGCACATATTGCAAAAGAAAACAACAACGGCAAATATTTTTAGAAGCATTTTTTTATTTTGTTGGCTCACAAAAAACCAGCAAAGTCAACAATAAAATCACATTATCACCATCAAAATAAAAAAATGCTTTCCTTTTCATTTGGATTCCCCCCCCCCCCCCGTGTACATAGCTCATATTAGGAGGTTGTGGATATTATAGTATTGTTCGTAACTTAAGTTCTAGCTTTGAACGAATGATTACTGTCGTTGAAATTTGATTTAAATTTAAAAAAGGGGAGGGAGAGATTGTTCATGTTTATACAGCCTTGATCATTTTACCTTAACTTACACTTTCAAAATCAAAAACATTTTTATTGAAAGGAAACCCCTTGAATGTTTTATATTTTTGTCCAAGATGGTAAAAACCATGGAGAAAACGGGTTCTTCTAAGGACGGTAAATACCATGGTAAAAACAGCTTACCACTTACACATATAGATACAGGACAGGCTTAGTTTTCGCGGGCTTCGTCCGTTAGTGAAATCGATAAAGTTGAAATTGTGCTATACTTATTGCTAAGACAACTGGTTAATTCAAAAAAGGTATCAAATAAAAATAAAAGCAGGGTAACTGTTCATAATCATAACACTGAAAATTAAAAACTTACCCATTATATCGCTTCTCAAGCCATCTCTGATTCGTCCATCGGCGCTAGGGAAATTCCCTTTTCCTTTCCTGCTGCTCGCGTAGTGATATCTGTTTTCGTCGGAGTTGCTGAATCGTTAGTCACGCGTAAGATAGAAAATCGTTTCATGATAATAAACTTTGTCTTTTTCTACGAATTTAAATTGTTTCAATGTAAATAAAGTAATATTTCCCTTTTCCGTATTTGTGAAATATTTAAGTAACAGGTCTGTCTCAAAACTCAAATTTTCGGAGACTAAAATTCAAGACCAATTGACTCGGAAAAAACAAGTCACTATTTTGTCTCATTTTCAAGCAAGTCAGTTTTAACAGTGTACAATATTGCAAAGTACTTAGCTTCGGACATCCAACGAAAACTGTGGCGCTACAGACAATGCTTTGTAAAGCATATTTGTGCTTGATACGAATGAAAATTTCGATGCTGCAGAATAGATTCTTGATCTGTAATAGTTTCAGCTAGGGGTGGTGAAATTTAAAAAAAAAGTTAACTCTGTAAGTAAAATTAAGAAACCAGATTGGACAAAATTCGGTATGGTTGCACAAATTAAATTGTTTTTGTTACATTACTTGAAAATAATTCGGGAAAAAAAAACTTCAAAAGTATCATCGAATCATTTATCACAAACTCGTTGCTAAGGAATGAGACTTTTTCTCTGCTAGTGACCCTGTAGAGTTTTCACTGTATTAACAAACTACGAATTAGAGCTCTGAATGTTTTGTGAACTTTTCTCAGTAGAAAGAGGAGAACATGGCAAGTTACTCCTTCGTTGAAATGTGCAGTAGCAGTCCAAAGGAAAAATGGTCATAAGATTTTAGAACTTTAGGAAGTGTGTTTTTTAAAATGTCTGGAAGGAAAGCAATAAGGACTTGCTACTTAGGAATGAATAATAGCAATAGAATTTAGCTATTTCATCTTTTATTATCCGGCGTTTAAGTAATTTAAATTTAAGATTGCACAGCAAAAATTTTCCGAGACCAGAATAAGCCATTTACATTCTTTTATGATGAAACTTCAGTTTATATCTCTCTACTTTGGAGAAAAAAGAATGAAACATTAAATTTAATACTGAAAGTATCAACCCAAATTTAATAATTTTCCGATGATATATGGAGAAAATTTTACCCATATTTTAAGTATATATTCAGTGTTAGGTTTGATGATTTTCAGGATCATAAAAAATGCTGATCTTTTCAAAGTCTTTGTCTATTTCTCTGTAAGACACTAATTTTTTCCCTTCTGAAATCCAAATCAGAATTAATGACCTTTTTCATTGGTAATCAAATATAAGAGCTTACGTCAACAGAAAGTCATCTACGTTACATCGAAATTTGGATTCGGTCACATATCTGCTGTACTATCAAAGATTCGTAACTCATGGATCTGTAGGAAAATTCAGTCGCATACTTATTTGTTCTTTCAGGCGAAATAGAAGCTCATATTTATTAAAAGCAGGGCCGACAAGTGGCCTCGTCAGAGTAATTTAAGTTTTATACATACGAGTATTATGAGGAGGGAGGCCCGAAGTCCCAGCTGGCAATAGGCCCCTCTTTGCACTGTTAAAACTACAGGTTGCACAAGGTACCTTTAAGGGTGAAACGTTGTAGCACCAGAGGCACATCCGTGAGGGGTGCCACTTGACATATAGCACCCTTGAAGGTGCCATTTGGATCCTCAGGGTGCCATGGGTCACCCATGAAGTGCCATAAGACCACATGGAACCAAATGGCACCTTCAAGGGTGCCATAGGGAGTCAAGTGGCACCCCTCACGGGTGCCGCTGGTGCTACAATGCTTCACCTTTAAGGGTGCTTTATGCAACTTGTAGCTTTAACAGTGTGCTCTCGCTGGCCAATTTAACAGCCCTTAACGTTATTTTTTAATCTTGTTTTCTACTGGTATGTTATTAAACCAGAAACAGGAGAGTCGTCTGATTCTCTTCTTGCAGGCAGACTGCTTTTTTTCAATTTTTTTTATTTGTTTATTAATGCTTAGTTCTGTCATATACAGTGAACTCTCACTTATGCGCCGGCCCAAGGGACCAAAAGAAAAAGGCGCATACGTGAGAGAGACGTATAAGTGAACAAGCCTATTTAAAGGACTAAAACGCAACATAGGCTCTAAATGAGAGAATGAATAAGAATGTTTCTATAGAAAAAGGAACACATTACTACGGTTTAACTTAACTACAATGATAATGAGAAAACAAAAATTATAGCATACAACTACAAAATATTCGGAAAACGACCCATAATAGATAATTGTCCCTCTCTGAAATATAGTTCATGCGGAAAAAACGCCTTCCGTGAGAAATAAAGGTGAAATATTGAGAAGGAAAGTGAAGAAAAATGTTTATTTTTTAAAGAAAATAACTTATATTTTTGACATTTTACGGAAAATTCGGCGCTTAAGTGAAATATTTATCTTCCGAGCTACGTATAAACGAATAATACTATCATTATTTTGCTATGGAACGTGCTGGGACCATTGAAAATCGTCGCATAAGTGAAAAAGGAGCATAAATGAAGTGGTGTATAGGCGAGAGTTCAATGTATATGTACCGTGATCAAATTTTAACTTTCTTTTCTTTTCAAATGAATAAGCGCTTTCCTTTTAATTTCCAAACATAAACAGACATTAAAAACAACCTCTTTCGCAATACTAGAATATGCGCACAAATTTTCCTTCATTTCTTTCTGAGAGGTTGCTCGAAAAGAAATAAAACAATGACAAACTTCAAAAGTGTATCTGCATTTGTCTTTCTTTTTCTCATTTTTTTTAATCTGTGCAGCCGTTTCTTTTGTGCTTCTTCGATTCTTCGAAACTGGTAGTGTGGGGGAAAGGAAGTTTATCTTAAAGTTTCATTTAATTTCAGTTTTGTGGTTTTTTCTCTGGACCATGAAATTGAAAATTCGTTGTTTTTGTTTAGACTTTGTTTTCATTCCGACCGAAATGGAGGGTTCGAAAATTAAATTCAGAACTTGTTCCTTTTTTTTTTTTTCACTTCGTCATCCAAGTTGTCTTGAACTTGCTCAAACTTGAGATGGGTTAGAGAACCAACATTCATCGAGATTATTTGCTTTTGGAGAGCCGCAGTGTTCAGTTCTGCTTCTTTGAGGAACGTTGCATTCAGTTTAATATGGCTAATTCAAACGCTCTTGAAATTTCAGATGTTGAACAAATGCGACTCAGTCACTATTTACGCTTTTATGGAATTAAAGAAAAGCACACCATGGAATCGGATGCTGACTTTTTAATTAGTATCCTAAGAAACGTTCTGTGCGTCAATATCAACATACACGAAATCGGTTTTATTGGACGTGTGGAGTATGACCCTGAGATGAACTTTGGATGCAAGTATCACCCATTAGTTGTTGAATTTATGTCTCAGCGGAAACGGCTAGAGGTTCTATGGAATGCCCTGTGGTTGGGATTGTCCTCTATTGTGATTGTCGAAGAACTTATTCCTGAAAGAATGCTTATTGTGAAACTTGCAATCCGTAACTACGGCCCGGAGCGAGTCAGTGTAAAATACGGCGTTGTGTATGTTTATTGTCATGATGGAACTGAAATTGCCTTTAAGAGTAGTGACGTATTTCTTAGATTCATGGCCCTGGATAATTCTCGCATTGGTCCCCGATTTTGCCGTCTCTGCAGGTAAAGGAGCTTCTGATATTTTTCTCCTCATACTTGCTATTAGTAATGATGATTGACATCAACTGAACTACACGAAACGGAACTAAAACCTTTTTTTAAAGAGTAAATTGGACATATCTTGTGTTTGTGATACTAATTTCAGACGGAAAGTACAATGAAGATCATTCTCAACCACTACCCGTATTTACCCTCCATTGTGGTAACTGGAAATCCTCATTGTTAAAAGAACTCAAATTGTATAACTTGTAGTCCACAACTACAATCTGGACAAGGTCTGTATAAATGATGGCATCGTGTTAGTTTTTTGACATGATGGAACTCAAGTTTCTTTTGAAACAAAGCTTATTCCACAATTTCATGGTTCAGGACAGTATTGGGATTATTTCTGCATTACGCAACTTTTGCAATTAATCGTGCTCCTAATATTCTGAACGTTTTACACGATGCAGTCGTTAATGGAACCAACTAAAATGGAGCTATCTGAAGGACAAATTTGTCATTTGTTGTGATTGAGAAGGTCATTTTTGAAAAAAAAGCAGAATGGTCCTGGACAATTATCACCATTATTCCTATATTCTACAGATTTCTCAATATTGTTCCTAATATTTGAAACATTTTACTTGATATTTATTACTGTGTATGCTTATCACTGAACCATCTGAAACGGAAGTAATACCTAAAAATGATTTTATCATATCTTGTGACAAAGGAACTGTTTCCAGATGGACAGTAGAATGGAGATAATTTTTTAAAACTACCCTTCTAGAACAATTTTCGTGTTATGCTGCATTTCGTACTAAACGTAACATTTCTTAGAAACATTTTTTTGCTCTTCCATGTATTGCTGGAAACATTACCAATGCAGATACTATTCATTTGATAGATGGCTGTCTGACTTGTTTAAACTCCGTGGAACGGTAAATTACTTTCAAATCTTTACACTTTTCAACAGCATTAAGATTATAAAAAGCTCTAATGATTACAACAAGATTTCATATAGTAAATGTACTTAAAATCCTATCAAAGAAGTGTAAATTCATCCTTTTAAGGATCCATGTAATCTTATCGAATGCGTTATCTATATATTTAATAACATCTGAAGTACTAAAATACTCTGAAGTGAAGACGTATTAGATTTAAAATTTACTTCTGAAATTAAGAATTTTTGCATTTGATTCCATTACGTTTATTAACCAGAAGAACTTTCCAAAAATCACCATAACTAAAAAATATCAAAAGAAACACAATGTCATTGTGTATGATTTCATCATCCAATAAAAACGTTAGATTTTAATATGTTCAGAATTTCATGATCCTGCTTAACTCTTTGATATTTTTGTAATTTTTGTAGTAATGCATCTAAAAATGTATAATAAAGAAAATTAAATTTCCTAATATTCCATCTATACCGCTTTATGTTTTAATTGAATCGTTTATTTCAGAAATCACCTAAGTGCGCTTTTTCAACTTTCGGTAAACTAAAAAAAACTGTTTTGCAGCTTAAGTATAGGTCTAATCGACTTCAAGTATTTTTCTACCAAATCAAAAACATGCTATTGGAATAATCTATCTTTTATTTAAATTGTTTTCCTTTAAGTTTTTAAGTTATGAATTTTTGAAAAAAAATGTACTTAGGTGGTTTCTGCAATAAATGAGAATATCCAAAGTGATTTTTTAAAAAAATATTATTGAAACTAAGTCAAACCATTAATTTTTACATGTTTTGGTATTAAAGTTAAGTAACAGATACATTTAAGTATAAAAAAAAGTTTTTACTATGCTTAAATCGAAAAGTACAAGTAGACTACACGCTACAGTATGTCTATATATAAAGATCTAGCATTGTTCACTTATTCAGCTTCTGGCAATTCCTTGTCAGCTGTTGACACTATTTGATGATAGTGTCATAGAAGGCTTCATATCCACTTTTCCCGGAGTATCCTTGAATGTAGAGAAACTACTTGTACTTGGACACTTTGAATGGCTACTTATTTTCTTCGGGTAAGTTTAACAGAATTCATGACTTCAATTCATCTGCTCGTGCTCTAACTCTCGTATATATATCAACTAGATTACTCAGCAGCTTTAAAATGTTATTAACATTTGAAGGGCCAGGGGGAAAAAAGATGAAGATGAAAGTGACCAAAAAGCGATTTCGAGAAAAATGACGAACAAAGTTTGATTTCTCGTGTAGTTGATGGAGTTTTCATGCACATTTCGGTCGATTCTCATCTTTTTTTCCCCCTTGTTGTTCTACCAGATGATAGTACTCCTTCATAGCCCTAAATAGTGCTAATATATCAAAATTGACTTTCATTTTTTTTCCCCTTGGCCCTTCATTTATTATAACATTATTTCTGCTAAGAATGAAGTAGGAAGTGTTGAATCACTTTTACGAAAAGCCAAATATATTCAGTTGTACTACGATCACTGAATTTCAAATACTGATTCAAAATTTTAACCAAGAGTAACATATTAATACGTATACAGGGTGTTCCAAGTCAACCTTCATGACCTCTATTTCCTCAACCGTTCGTCCTAGATGCATACTTCCAATTGCACATTTGCTCGAAATGAGGTAGAGAGTTAAAATATTGAAAGTTTGAAGCGAAAAAATAATTCAGTCAAAAAATACGAAATCTAACTTTTTATAGGGACTCTGGGTCCCCAAACTTATATTTAGGGAGATAATCTCTATTGAAAAATAATACTACCCCCCCCCTCCCCCCCAAAAAAAAATACATTTGTTCGATCAAAATTCGCGGAGATATTCGAGTTTTAAATGCGCAGGGCCCGTAAACAAATTGACAAAAGAAAATTTTCGCCCTGCCAGAGGAATAACGAGCTTTTAGATTAGGTATGATAATGAAATTTGTTTCGTCCATGTCAGAAAACATTCGCTTCTCATTGTATTCAAAAATAAATACAGATGCTACAAAACTACAAAACATAACAAGACAAGGTAAATTATTATACAATTTTATATAAAGATATTAAATACACGAAATATGAAATCTAAGAAATAATATACAACATTAAATACAGAAATTTTACATTGCTTTCTTGCAAATCAAAATAAAAAAAAAAAAACCACAAAATCTGCGGAAACAATGTGTTAGAAATGAATATCATTTGTTTTAATCGATTTTAATAGCTGTTCAAAATGTTTTCCTTCTGCTAAAATACATAGTTGAATGCGTGATAAGAATTCTGATCGTACGATTTGAAGCATTACTGGAGTGACACATTTTGTTGCGCATAAAATGCGGTTCTGCAAATCGATTTTGCTTAATGAATCTACTTCGTGGACTTTATTTTTTAAAAAACCCCAGAGGAAAAAATCAAGATTACTAAGATCTGGGGATCGAGGGGGCCATTCCAAAAGACCTCCATATCCAATGATATTATTATTAAACATACTACGTAGAAGTGCTCTGGTAGTTGCTGGTTTATGTGGTGGTGCCTCGTCATGCTGAAACCAAATTTTACTTAGATCTGCGAGCGAAACATGATTATGTCAGATAAATATCCGCGTAATATATCGTTATACTTTTCAGTGGTTAACGTGCCATCAAAAAAAGAAGGGTCTCACTCAGTGGCATATCCAGGGGGGTGCCAAGGGACCAATGCACTCCCTAAGATTTTGTAAGACTATAAAAAAATGGTGGCACCGAATTTTGAAAAAACATGTAACCTTCATGTAAATATGCTTCAGGTTTTTTCAATGAAAAATACTTTGTGGACACTGAAATATTGTCATATTATTTTCTGTTTTCGACAATTAGAAGCAAAACTAATTGTTATTCTGTAATTCGTCGCTTTGGAAGAATAACGCTGCAACTCAAAAAAGCCCATTTTTCAGGAGAGCACTTTTTAACTTTTCAGAAACTTATATTACGCTTGTGCTCAAAACTATTGCGACTATTTTGATGAAACTAGCATTAAAAAAACCGCATTTGAATCTCTTTTCTAATGTAGCATGATTGACTTCAATGGCATTTTAACTAATGACGTAATTTTAAAAAGAGTGAAGGTAGTTTGAGTTACATCAGTATTCTCCAAAAATTGCTCCCTAGCGGATATTTTTGACACTTTTGAGTTGTAACCTTGTTCATCATAAAGAGCGATTTTTTCTGAACAAAATGGTATAAAAATGTCATTTTTTGATTTTCTTGAGTTGCAGCGTTATTCTTCCAAAGCGACGAATTGTGGAAATGTAAGAGGAAATTAGCCATGTACTCGCGCCTCTCACAAACATTGTTAGACGTTTAAGCTTCCTATTAATTTCAGATTATTTAAATGATTTAAATGTGTTTAAGCATTGCTCCTCCTCTTATTTTCTCCTTATTAAAGATTATTTTGAACAAATTGTCATATTATTTTACATCGTGAAGAAAAAATCAACAAAACAAAAAGTATACATTAAATTCATTTCATTCGTTATGCGTTAAGGTGACACAGGGCTATCATTTCTAACTTTTCTATTTTTTAATGAAACTTCTTGAAATTTTATCAGACCATGTGTTTTCCATTATTAAACAGACTCACCAAGTTTCATGTCAGAACTTCAAAAATTAAAAATTTAAACAAAAATTAAAATTAAAAAAAAGGATGTTTTGAAACAAAGTGCGCGTCTCAATTTTACATTTGTACACTAAATTGCAGTTTTAAAATACTTCTTAGACTTGTGTTAACATTTTTTGGGAACATTTAATCATTTTTTTTGCTTTAATTTTTTTTTAATTTAAAAAGATACAATATCAGGCTATTTTTTGCAAAAAAAGATCCCGTTTAGTATCAAAAAATGTCTTGTAATAAAAAAAAAAAGAAAAATAATTGAAAAAAATTCCCAACAAACTGTTGTAGACCTCCATATGGTGCTACCATTCAATTTTCAGAAAAATAGGTTTAATATCACAACGCGCACTTAAATATCACCAAGTGTTATAATACGTAAAAATAGCTTTTGAGAAAATACATATTTTTAGCTTTTTAATAAAAAACTAACCGAAAAGTTAAAAAAATTTTGTTTATCTTTGTAACATATTATAAAATGATGAACTTCAATCGACCTCAAGTGTTGCTTAGACAGAGCTCTCTGATTTAAATATGTAAAAATTAAAAAAGCGATATTTTTACCGATTTTCACGATTTTGAAAGCCCTGTGTCACCTTAAGTGTACATACTTCATTCATAACTGAGAGTTATTTTATGCCTTGCATTTGGGTTTTAGTTTCAGAATATCAGTTATGGAAAACAAAATTACTCTCACAACAGTCTAGATATTTTGCTATAAAAGCTTGACACAACAGTAACGAACGTAATTTTCAATATCAGTATTTAAAAAAAAGTCCAACTTGTCGGTTATTGCATGTCAGCTGAGTGATAATTTTCAACAATGAAATGTTTTAAAAAATTTAAGAATGTGGGGCAAAGTGAAGTAGTTAAGATAGCTTTTTTTTTTTTTTTTTTCGAAATGTGACAAATTGGATTTTTGTATAAAAACTTATCGCACATTTAAAAAAAAAAAAAAAAAAAAAAAAAAAAAAATGTTTTTCATATTAACACTTACATTGAAACATTACTGCTCATTTCAGCAGTAAATTTTTACCTTGGAGAAAAGGGGATCAGTTTCTACTTTCTTTTCTCACGGGATGAAATGAAAGTTTTTATTTTATTATTAAAAGTTTTATTAGAAATGAATAAATAAACAAGTTGAAATATTAATGAAGGAATGCGAATGAATGAATTAATCAATGAGCACATCTGGGATTTAAAAAAAAGGAGTTAGTATTAGCTGAAAAACAAAAACAATTTTCCAGAAAGTGCAAAATATTACAATATGTATATGAAATTTTTGCGAAAAAATCACTGAATCATGTTAAAATCGGCGATATTTAGAAAATAAATCATTGTAAAACATTATTTTGCATTGATTCGTGACAAACTGGGGGTGTAAATATTTGAGTTGTTATCTTGCTCACTCTAATGCACTATTTTAACACATGAGGCATTTTTTATGGAATTTAAACGTAAAAGGAATTAGTGTGGCGTTCACACCAGATGTTTTAAAATAACTACAAATCAGCTAATGCTTTGTACTTTGCATCAAAACAAGAAATCACTTCGAGAAAAAGAGCGCTTGAAATGCTTGTTGTGCTGACGATTTTTTTTCATAGTAGGGGAAGGTGGGGTACCTCGAACCTATTTTCGCTTTTCAATTTTTAATTTCGTAATTATTTGCCAAATCTAAATACAAATACCATAAGTTGAAACTTTATGATTTTTTACACTACATATAATTATCTTAAAAATTTATTTAACTTACTTCAATTACATTTTTTTGTAATAAACATAATAATGCACATAGAACCGAGGTACACCACCGGTGGTGTACCTTGGGTTTTGGTATGGTGTACCTTGGACCAATGATTAGCACGTAAAGAAAACATGATTTTCAGTAAGAACATCACTATTTATCAATTAGTAAACCACACTTAAATTTAGAAATACATTTTTTATTTGTTTCAAAGATAAATAAAAATTTAGATCTTATTATCTTGTCACGTTTCCCTTTTTCAAAAATACCAAGATGCTCTAGCTCCTAAAAACATGCTAGAGATTATTTTTTAAGCTGCACTTATTTCCAACCAAGATTGTAATTGGATGTCTATTCCAAATGTGAACTTCTCGAGCTACTTTTCTGATCCACTAGATAGCATTGAGTGTGGTAGTTTGAATATATCCTTTTTTTTTCAACTTCATAAATGGTAGGATCTTCTTTTGTGAACTTCTCACAGTTTGGATCTTTTTTCAGAAATTTAACTGCATATTCATCATTTGCAATAGAAATAAGCTCTGCAAGAAAATATTTGATAGCTTTCTTGCAGCAAATTTCACCAAAACAAAATCGCCAATCTAAATATTAATGTTATCTGCATCTTCTACAGCTCATTAAAATCTTCCTCTGAAATATTGGATTCCGCATAAAAATCTTTAATGTTCTCAAGTTTAGACTCTGAAGAATAATAAAGTTATATCTTAGCTGGCCTATCTTCCTATCGCTGCTATAAGAGCTTGAGTCTTTTCCTATGTGTTATTTTTAAGCTCTTGAAACAGAATTTCGGATGATATGTCACTTGGCAAGGTGCCATTAATATTTTAAATTCATAAAAAGCATCGTTTCCTTAAAAAAAAATAACAAAAAAAAAATAATAAAAAAATAAATAAATAAATAAAAAATAATTAATAAATGAGATAAATAATAAATAAAACAGTTAATATGGTGTGTACGTGATAAAAAAACTGTCTTAATAGGACTGCAGGGCCATTTTTCTAAAATGCGATAACGAAAGTTTTCGATAGAGTTGAATATTGCAATTATTTCCACCGTGTAAATAAATGATAACAATAGTAATTGAAAATATGATAAGTATTAATTAAAAATCTATTCATTATACTGCCGAGGATGTGTCTAGATATTCAGCGTATGATTGCAATTTGCCCATAAACAAAATTGATGAAAAATGGGAAATGCTTTTTATGACTTTGAAACATTCTACAACATTGCCAAGTGACACATCATCCGAAATTCTGTTTCAAGAGCTTAAAAATAACACATAGGATAAGACTCAAGCTCTTATAGCAGCGATAAGAAGATAATTATTTTTGTTAAAAACAAAACTTTATTTTTTGCCATTTCTTGAGTTTTTACGGATGCGCACACAAAAACTAAAGTTCAAAAACATTTAAAAAAGGTTTTTTCTATCAGAACATCAGTACAATAGCTCCTGTAAATTTTAATAGAACAAATTGACGTCAACTTTTGAGGTCTATGTCTTTTTTTTCTTTGATTTCACGTTGAATGACGTACATATTTTTGACCTGCAATAACCCTTGAAACTGGTTTGTCTCAAAAATAAAATAACGTTTTTTAGTTAAGAAAAGTGTGTTCTTTCCAATGATGTAAAGAAAATTCAAATCCAAGATGACCCTTTTGAGATATTGCCCTTTGAAATTGAGACAAAATTGAGAAAAAAGAAATTTAACTGGAATTTCAACCCGCATAATTCAGCAATTATTTGAGCTATCAAGATGCCACTTGCACACCTTTCGGACGAACTATCAGGCTACAAACGAGGAAAGAATTAGCTTCAGAAAGTCATTCTCTCAGCAGATACAAGCTGATAACGTATGATCAAAATTTACCAAAATACGATTTTTTACCAACTTTGGCAGCAAATTGCAAAAAATCTACAGTGTATGGAGCTTTTGTTACACAAGTAGGCTATTCTACCCTAAACAGTGATCAGAATCACCAAATTTGAGCCTGATAGTCGTCTTAGGTCGCGAGCAATAAAAGCACAAACTTGACGATTTGATCATTTTTTTCAAGACACGAAAAAGAGGCCTTTTTTCAATAATTTTTATTGGCTAAACCATAAGGCTTATAGAGCTATAATTTGGTATGGTTTCATGCAAGTCTTATATGTACATCCAAAAAAATTTTCATCAAAATCGGAGGGGGTCGAGTGGGGACGCCTCGTACACTTGACATGGAATGACCCAATTGTGACTTGGCTTCAGTTTTTTCCTAACATCTCCTGGGATGAACTCTGCTTTTTCTTTAGTTTTTTAAAATCTCTGGGTTTCGGGAACTGTCCTGAAAAATTTTTTCGCTTATTCATCACTGTCTGTGTGCTGGACTTTTACTACATAAAGTCTATATGACTTTAATGCTCGTATTTTGGGTAAAAAGAAGTCTCCTGGAGAAAAAATCTTTTGAAATCTGCAACTGTTTGTCATTCCAATATCTAGTTGCTCACGAGAAAGGATAAACAATAATAAATCCTTGTCCTTGTCTTGATTAGAAGAATTGGGGATAGAATCTTGATTTTTCAAACAGTTTCCTTCAAATAAGTTTGAATTGGAACAACAGAACTAAGTGTTCCGATTCACCCCGCAATTTTTTTTTCTATGGCATTTTTCAGAGTTCTTCATTTTTATGACACAATTTTTAAAAAAAGTAAATTCTAATGTGGTATTCTGTTGTTCAGATACACGTATAATTGAAACGTACCACTCTTAGCTTTTAATATAAGAAGGTTTGTTCTTGCACATGAAGTTTTGCAGTCTATGAAAATGTGATGTTTTCTAGCATTCCACGTGCAGCCCCCCTTAGAAGCCAGTAGCGTTGAAAGATTGACAAAAGTAATTTTTTCTTACTTCCTATGATCTTACCTTTCTAAAAAAAAAATTCATGGCGAAAAATACCCAATAGTTTATTTATGAAGAATTTCTTTGCACGGTCGGGAAGTTTTGTTTCGATTGACCCCGCTGTTCCTATACACCCCATTTTACGGTAATTAGGTTCTTTGTGGAATGGAACCGACTAGAAAAATCAATTTCCATGTCATAATTGCGTGAAAAACACTTCAACTAACATTTACATACAACATGGGCTACTGATGATGACTGTTTCAGTTTTAGCTCTTGTCTCGAATCTCTAAAAATAAAGGGAAGTTCGCTGAAGCCCAACCCCACCCATTCTCAAGCCATATGAACCTTTCGACCCTTTTTGCACCCCCATAGAGTCGCGGAAAAGGCTATAAATCTACACCCCCCCAAAACGCGGAGGGGTTAATTAATGGCCTCTGTGATCCCTTGTGTCCATCTTGGGGGGAAAATGATCCTGTGCTGTTTCAGCTGGAATCGGCGCTGAAGAGTGGTATGCCCGACTCAAGGGCATTGATGTACAGTCATAGAAAAAAAAAAAAAAAAAACGAAACACTCTGAATTATTCGGCTGCAAAACTTGCTAAGAACGAAAGAAAGGTGTCTTCTGACATGGATTAAAGTCTTCTTTAAAAATATGTGAGTAAAATTTTGATAAGGGGCTATATACAAAGTGAAATGAACCCAAAGTCTAAATTTTCAAATGGGAACCCCTACATTTGGTTACATAATTAGATGCGGGATGCGGAGGACCAAAAGTATGCTGGATACTAAGCGGCATCCCTTTAGGACCAGCAGAACAAAAGTTATGACCGACCAAAGATTTAGGGACCACCACCCACTTAAAATGCTACTTTCAAGGTCGAAATTTACAAAGAGTAGACAAATCAAATTTTTTGATTAAATTACCTAGAGCTGCTCGCAATAACACGTTTGCTTTTCGTAATTGTGTAAAAATTCTCGGGTTTTGTTAACGTAAAAATATTTTTTGAAATTTGGAAGAGAAAACCCTACTGTGTAGAGTTCAAGGGAAAAATGCAACATTCTATCTTTTTGATTAAACAAAGATAGATGCATACTTTTAGCTACGCACTAACCCATGCATCATATACCTTCTGGAGAGAGGTTACAATCTAAAAGTAACCTCTTGTATTTATATAAACTACTGTATTAGGATTGGCAATAATGTTAAAACCGTGACTCAGAATTTAAAAAAAACGTCTAATCATCAAATTATTCCGAATAACCTTCCGAGATACCACAGTTTCCGATGAAAATCAAATGTCCACGTAAAAAGTTTTCTGAATTGCTATATGTTGCATGAAAGCAGATGTCTTACGAATGGACCAAAAATTGGATTGTCTACCAGTTTTAAAATGTACTCAGCAGTTTTATTAACTGTTTTGCTTGCAACATATTATTACTATATAAAAACTCTGAGCATGTTCTGCAACTGGTGGATAGGCATATTCATCTTTCTTTACATACAGACTCCCTGCTATTGTTCCAGTTTGCAAAATTGTATATGGTCCCGAAAAATGGTTTTTTTAGCATATCTCAAAAACTACTGGATATTTTGAGCTCCCATTTTGGATTCTCCTTTGAAACCCCTTCTAGATTGTTTCTCCATCAAAATATTATATGGTTCCAGATCATCATTTTTTCAAATATTAATTTCATAATTCATAAAAAATTCAAAATTTTCTCTGAGAAGAAGTCAATGACGTTTTTATTGTTGGGTTGGTTCATACTTTGATATAAAAAAACAAACTTTGCCTTACCTATCGTAGTTTAGGTATTACATGCCCAAGTATAAAAAATACTTTTAACATTACGGGACGGTTTTTTCTCAGATCAATTGTGAAGCAACGGCAGGAGCAAATTTAAAACGGTTTGGTATACAAAGTTAAATGGTGTTGCAAGTCACAAATATGCGATAAAAAAGGGGGGTTTTCATAGAAAATTTTAAAGTTGATGCCAATTTTTATATGAAGACGACCCCTTAACAACACTTTACTAACAGAAATTTGTAGAGCACATTATTTCTGAAAAAATAACATATTACACTTGTCTCTAGTGTTAATAGTCTTCGAATACGAGCGAGTGTTTCGTTTTTTTTTCTATGACTGTACATGTAGGGGAAAGTACCCCAAAACGGGATAGCTAACCTATTCTTCGCTTTATTTCTTATTGTATACAAGGTACATTCCAAAGTTTGACGTCATTTAAAAGTATACACCTTTTACATTACTAAAAATACCTTTGTCATATTTGTTCGGTAATATTTATGTAAAAAATACTGGTTTCAAAAAGTCTTATACGATCCCGTTTTACCCGACCAAGGGTGGGTAAAACGGGATAGGAAATTGCATGTTATTATTTTGTACTGATTTTACTTTTGATTTAGTTTTTAGACCAAAAATAGGCTACGTAATTGTAAAGTTGGAAAATTACATAACACAGAAATCACATAAAAATGTGTCGTCTTCTTCGTCTGCTTTGGAATAAGCTTCGTGGGCCCATCCCTGGCAGCTCGAGCATTGTATCCAGCTTCCTTCTCCAGATTTAGATTCAAGATACAGAGCGTTGCAGAAAATACATGCTTCATCTTTTTCAGTTTCATCTTCTGAAGACGACGACGTCCAACCTTGGCTAACTGGTGATTTTTTTTTCATGTTACGTCCATTTTCTTCCATTTTTGCAAATGATGTTTGTGGGTTTTTTGCAGGTTCAGAGCAACATTTAAAAATTTATATGCCTGTTTTGCATCTCCACCTGGTTTTCTTTTACGCCTCATTTGTTTTGTTTTCGGAACATTCAAGAGACTGGTTTTGGCAACCCTTTTTTATCAGCTTTTAAGTTCTTTCTCGTTCTTTTATTTTTCTTGTTCATCTTCTTCCAACTCAAGTTTATATGGGCTTCTTGTTATAAATGCTGTTTTCTCTCTTCTCTTATCGTGTTTATTTTGAAGTCTTGGTCTAATCACTCGTGGTGGAGGTAGAATTTCTTTGGGTGATATAGAAAATGGCAGTGAAGAGCGACAGTATAGTCCAAGTCCTTTGACTCCTGTCGAAGTGAACGGTTTTGGATAAGGTCTGCAGTTGTGCTAGTGTTATCGTTGCACTAAGTGATTCATTCAATACTGTCTCTAGTGGTTGTGATGACAGCAAACTCTTAGATGCTATGACTGAATTTGAAGATCCTTCGGATCTGATCTCATTTTGTTGCAGATTTAATGGGTGTTAGGACGTCATGTTCTGAGCATCCAGCAATGGGTGATCTGTTGGAAGAGGAGAAGCGAAGAGATATTCTGGAAAGACATCTAGGGTTATAAGGGAAAATGTCTGTTTTCGTGAACCCATTCACAGCAGTTTCGATAAGAGTTGTTCGTTAAAATGCTGCATTGAACATATTTCCTACTTCGTAGATAGTAATCCCTTTGTCAGGATGGTTGAACATCTACTCGGAAAATTCTAGCTCGCTTCTTGCTGCTTAAACACATTGAAAAAACATTAATGGAAATGGTCGGGTAAAACGGGACACATCAAAATTGTATCCCGTTTTGGGCACCCTAAAAGTGTCCCGTTTTGCCCGACCATGATGCTTTTGACAACATAAAGGGCTGACCCCGGAACCGCCAGTCGCTAGCAATATTTAAGTACATGAAATTGTTGCTAAAAGAACTGTGAACAAAATACAGTTCTAACCGGAATTGTTCCGAATTACGGAGAATCACAATTCTAGTTGTTCTGCAGTCGAAAAACGTAAAAAGTAAGTAAAAATCTCAATTGAAAACTTTGAAAAATTATTTCTTTGCGAAATACGTGGCTAGAGTTGAGATATTAACTGAGTATGCTGTCATGGCGGTCAGGAACCAGTTTAGCCTGTCTCCTGCGAGATAGTACCACCAGTCAAGCTCCAACGCCCACCATCCCGTTTTGCCCGCCTATCCCGTTTTGGGCAACTCTCCCCTACGTACAGCGTGTAAAGGGTAAAATTTCACAGAATGAAAATGAAAGGACGGTCAGTTGGGAAGTAATAGCATCTGTTGGAGCTTGAAATTACTTTAAATATTTAAAAAATTAATAATAACATTTTTGCAAAAATACAAGAATTTTTGCATTTTTTTCTATAAAACTCAAAAAAGGAGGCCGTGGCGGCACGGGTTAATATTAATGGATTGAGTTAAAATTTTGCATGAATCATTAATTTGTATGATGGAACAAATTGAGGGTGCGTCGCATAAAATATCCGCAACTTCGAAAATAAGGACCACCCTACTATCCATACAATGTTATCCAAAAACGACGGATCCGCTTCTAACTTGTTCATTATAAAATTGCTAAAATCGAACCGTCTATTATTGTCTCCAGGCAAAAACGCTTGCACCAATTGTTGTCGATAAGGATAAGCACCAGTATTTTTATAGTATTTTATATTATAATTTGTATTATATTTTAATTATATTTTGTATTATAAGTATTTTTACCAAAATAATTGACGTAAAAAAATTTCATATTCTAGCTACCATATGAAATGAAATCTTTTGTACAATTACAGTGAACTCTCACTTATACGCCGCCTCATTTATGCGCCTTTTTCACTTATACGACGATTTTAAATGGTTCAAGCACATTCCATCTCAAAATAATGATAGTATCATTCGTTTATGCGTCGCTCTAAAGATAAATATTTCACTTATGCGCCGAATTTTCCTTAAAATGTAAAAACATTTTGTTTATTTTCTTTAAAAAATAAGCATTTTTCTTCACTTTCCTCTTTAATATTTCGCCTTTATTGCTCACGGAAGGCATTTTTTCCGCGTAAACTAGAGTTCGGAGAGGGACTATCTATTATGCATCATTTTAAAGTGAAAAGTTTTTATTAGGTATGCTACCATTTTTGTTTTCTCTTTATCATTACAGTTACGTTACAGTAATTGCCAAACCGTAGTAAAAATATGTCCCTTTTCTATAGGAATATTCTTATTCATTCTCTCATTAAAAACTATGTTGCGTTTTAGTACGTCTCTCTCACTGATGCGCCTTTTTCTGTTGGTCCCTTGGGCCGGCGTATAAGTGAGAGTTCACTGTAGTTCTTTAATACAGTAAAAGCACCTGCTTTCGTGAAAATGGAGGTGTTGGCGATTTCGTGAATTATATATGAGCAGAACCGACAGTAAATATTTATATAAAGTTGAAGCATTTCGCGATGCTTAAATTTTTGCAATAACGACGGGTCTAGCGAAAACTAAAGCCTCTCATAAATGCTTCCATAGTAACTTTTTACTGGACGAACTGATTCGCATGATTTCTCAACATTCGATACAGGATGGTTCAACTCAAGCCCCACACTTACCTTTATTTACACTAGAAAAAAAAATACTTGGTGGAAAATCTATAATTTGCGTGTCAAATTAATGATCTCCCAAATAGTTAATTAATTAAAATTCTTGTGAAAAATAGAAATGATTTGTTAATGAATCCACAACTCAATGTTTAAAAACCTGTTTACCATAAATTTTAATATTAATGGCGATAGAAATAAGAGTTGTGACTAAGGGGTTCTTTAAGTTAACATAGCATTTATTCAGTTTGAAAGATACTCCCTTGTATTTGATAAAGGCGTTGAGTAGAGAGTGAACCATTTTCCTATTTGCCGTGCTAAGCGCAAAAGTCGTGCTGTTCGTCCGTGAAGCTTGTTAAATAACAGTTTCAACAGAAGTATAGTGCTGCTCTGGTAAGTTAACCTCCGATACTCACAATATTTACCTGCTTTTTATTTAACTCGAAAGAGTAATCGCTACTGAATTGAATCGGAAAACCTTTGTAGTCGTTTTGCAAAATTATTCCAAATCCAAATCCCTTTCCTCTTACCCGAAAGAGAAGTAAACATTATCAAAGTCGGAGGTATTGTCAGTCCGTGAAAGCCGAGCCTAGCACTCGCGAACCATTCCACTTAATAAAGGGGTGATGGGTTGTGAGTGGGAACTTTCCGAAGTTTTCAATTTAAAACTTGCATTTTTTTGCTATCCTTGTGACATACTCAACTATTCCCAAACTTTTTATTCCATAGAGCGCTTGCCTAGTTTTCGAACTTCCCATGGACCGCCTTCTTTGGGGTAGTTCCAAAACTAAGCAGGAATCGTAATAATATAACTCAGGCATTCTAAAACCGTTAATTACATGGTTAAGTTCCATTTATGAATGGTCTAAAACGACCAGATAATAACTTTCTAAGAGATTCAGTTTGACAGATTTACTGCAGAGTAAAAAAATTAAAATTTAAGTGAAAAAAAAAACAGATGAAGAAATAAATGTAACATTTTTATGGATACTTTCACAAAAATAATGGCACAAAACTTAAATCAGCTAATATTCTTATATAGAATAGGTGTACAAGGAAAACAAAGAATGTTTTAAGTGGGGCAGAGTGAATTTGCTGCATCAACAAAAGGACCCTATTTGCATCTTGTGGACCCCCAATTTTTTATTTCCTTTATATGGACCCCTTCCAAACTCGGGGGACCCCTGGGGGTCCCCGAGGACCACTTTGGGAACCACTGAACTAAACTATGTAGTATTTGAAATTAGCATTGTTCTACGTTTGTTTGATACGACTCAAAATGCTGCTTATTATTCTTCCCCTCTTTGTTTTCTTACCTATTACCCCTCTAGTTAGGTAAGATCAGAGAAGACCTGACGAATTCGTAAATACGCGGAAGGTTTTACCTAAGAAAATCAGACAGTATCTACAGATGACTTCAAAATAAGAAATTGCCGATAAGATTTCTTTTTTAAGCATAAGCCAACTTTCAGAACTTACTAGCTGCGTAGCCCGGCGTTGCACGGGCTGTAATGTAGTGAAGGCAGTTTGAGAAAACTACTCGCCACCAAGGCGGCTCGCCTTTAAAGAAATGAGGAAAGTTTAAACAGTTTACTCGCCGTCAAGGCGGCTCGCCTTTACAGTAGCGAGGAAAGTTTCAATTCACTACTCGCCGCCAAGGCGGCTCGCCTTTAAAGTACCAAGGAAAAGTTTAATAAACTACTCCCCGCTAAAGCGGCTCGCTAAAAAGCTTTCCTGCATCAAAGAATCAATCGAATTATTTGCACATGCTTCCTCAAAAATAAAGACGATGTCAAGTAGCGCATACTTAGCACTCTCCCTAAATTACAAATGAAATTCCTTTCCAAAAACAATTATTTCCAAACCGCTTTCTTCCGGCAAAATTAATTGCAAAATTCTAAACGAAAAAGTTCTTTTAATATTTGGATCGAAGCCAGAAAAAGTCCCTTCTAAAAACAGCAATTGCAATTTTATTTAAAAACACATTTTCAAAATGGTACCTGAGAAAAAATATGTCATTAATAATTAGAATAAAAACAATTGTTAGAACTTTGTTATAACACGTATTTAAAATGACAATGGAAAAAAATAACACTCTTTCATTTTAAAAAGTTCAATTTAATTAACGTTTTAATTTAGGGCCGAATTCAAGTGAAACACCATTGCAGTCGCTTCGAGGCGATCGCATATTGCAACCGCTACTGTAAGTCGAATTCAAGTGAATTCGTTTCACTTGAATCCAAATTTTGGAATTTGCGATTGCATTGGTGAGTTGCGATCGTCCATGTTTCACTTGAATTCCTGCCTTAAAATCGCAACGGAAAGAAATAAATATCTTGGAATTTTAAATAGTTCAATAATTTAATTAACGTTTTAATTCAAAATGGCAACGGTAAGAAAAATGTCTTGGAAGTTTAATGATTTATTAGGCTTAATCGCTTTAAATTTGACTACTTATTAATTGATATCTTCGCTAATTAAAATCGTATAATTATATAGATTGAAACTAATGAAGCCTGAAAAATTACCTATCTATCGGTACCTGGTTCGACTTTCAGTTCATTGGCGTTCAGGAGAAATAAGCGTGACATAGAAAGATAGAAAGAAAGATAGAAAGATAGTTAGAAAGATACTCAGTTTTTAATATAAGTAGATAAAAGTGTTTATTAACGATAACTCTTACGTTCGGACTTGTTTTATCTTTATTACCATTTAGATTTCAGTTGCTCAGATTTACGAGAGAAAATGTTTCATTTGAGTAAGAATTTCATAGTCAGCCAACCTAAAATGTATTTTTAATATTTTAAAAATTTTCAGTTTGTTGGAAAAATGCAATGTGGCACGCCGAGCTTTTTCTTTCTAGATAGTGGCACTCTCCCTAAAAAGGTTGGACACCCCTGTTTTAGGAGCTACGGTGGAACCTCCTTAACCACAAACATAGCCACACTGCTAAAAGCATAACCCTTCCTTTAGGCTTTGCCGTAGTCGGGTAAAAAAGATTTGACCGGCGAATTTCACGTAATAGGAATCAAATTAAAAAATGTCATCCACATTTGAAGGATAAGTTTACATAATTATGTTTTATTAATTTATGATCATTCTTTATTGAACAGCCCTAATAGATAGTTAGTTAGAAGTGATGAAAAAAAAACTAGTCTAGATTGATTTAAGGGTGGTTAAAATAAAAAAATTAGGTTTTAATTTGAGTGGGGAATTTTTCGTACAAACAACAACAAAAATACAACACCTCCTATACTTCGTATAAAAATAAGAAGGGGAGGAGGAATAACTGCTTTTATTTATTAACAAAATTGAGGTACTCTTAAATGATGATGGACCCCTACATAATGAGGAACACGATCATATGACATGTTTAAAATTTCCAAGGTCAATATTTAAAAATAACAAATCAACTTACCTTTCGTCGAACCCACATTTCACGTATTAGTATAAAGAATAAAAACGCATAATAAGCTCACCTGATCAATAGGATTGGCCTAAAATGACTTCTTTGTTTATTTCAACGATGGGGAGTGGGAAAAGGTGACATTGGGGGAGCAAAGTGCACATAAAAAAATTTAATTTTTTGGTCAATTTCTTGATCTGCCTCAATTGCGTTGAAATTTGGAAAAAATGCAGTTTTTTCAGATTTTTAGGGAATTATTTTCAAGAAAATTTCAGCACCGAGCATCTAAAAATTCATCATATGGGACAAACAATGTAGTTATTCCAGATAAGTACGGCGAAAACTGCATTTTAAGTTTTGACGAAATTGAATTTTACACTTAGAAAAAAAAATGGGAAATTAACAAATCTTCTAGGCCTTTGTGGATAAGACCAGATCTCAAAATTTTTTATGGAATTTCTATGCCCGAAATGACATCTTTTCCGCCCTACCCGTTATCGGAAATAGATTTTTTTTAAATTTTTTTTAATGTACTAAAAATCTCGAAAAAAGTGCAGTTTTTTCAGATTTTTAGGGAATTATTTTCAAGAAAATTTCAGCACCGAGCATCTAAAAATTCATCATATGTGACACACAATGTAGTTATTCCAGATAAGTACGGCGAAAACTGCGTTTTAAGTTTTGACGAAATTGAATTTTACACTTAGAAAAAAAAAAGGGAAATTAACAAATCTTCTAGGCATTTGTGGAAAAGACCAGATCTCAAAATCTTTTATGAAATTTCTATGCCCGAAATGACATCTTTTCCGCCCTACCCGCTATCGGAAATAGATTTTTTTTAATTTTTTTTTTTATGTACTAAAAATCTCGAAAAAAGTGCATTTTTTTCCAAACTTCAACGTATTTGCGGCAGATCAAGAAGTTGACCAAAAAATGTCAATTTTTTTACGTGCACTTTGCTCCTTTCCGTATGGCACTTTTTTATCGAAACCTATTATCGAAATTTAAAAAAAGAAGTCATTTTCGGCCAACCCTATTGATCAATCGATTTCCCAAAATGCTGTACTATGTTCCATAAAATTTACATTTATGTGTGTTATAGAAAAATGATTAAAATCAAACGGCGATTTTTGTATAAGAGAATGACTCATTACCTCAACCTCAAAGATACCACAAGTTATTTAGCTTAAGTTACGATGACCCTTATTTCCTTACGCGAGGAATTTCTCATTCAAAATAAAGTAAAATACTGGGTTTCAATTCAACAAGATATTTATCTTAAGTTACAATGAACCCTTTTCGCTACGCGTGTCATTGGTTATTTAACAAAAAGTAAAATACGAGGCTTTAATTCAGTAATAAAAATATAATTCAATCATTTTCAAGGTGAGTTGGAGGAAAATTCCAGCTGTCAAAGAAGATTGAACGATTATTTTTTTCTTTTTCCAAGTATGCATTTCAATAATCAAATAGTTTGATTCAGAGATAACAGTAGTCTATAAAAACTTTGAATGTCACCTCAAAAATTTATTCATAATAAATTTTTTAACGGGCCATTGTTTATGAGGAATCTGAATTTCCGTTTTTGAATTAATATCGAAAACAATGACCCTTCAATGTCTTGTGCTATATTCTTGCAATGTCCTTAACTGTGAACTAAAATTTCCGTGTTAACGACCTCAAAAGAATGTGTAGCTGGCAAGTATTTTTAACTAACAAAGAGTTATTTTCTAACGTAGACACAGTTAAAACTACTGGTTACAATGGACACCTTTCCGGGGTGAAACGCTTGTAGCACCAGCGGCACCCTGTAGGGAGCCGAGATTTCACCCTTGGCTTGGATGAAAAACTGGCACCCTCAATCCAACGAGCACCGCGGGTTAAAGATGGAACCACATAGGATAGCATAATGGCACCCTCACTGTTCCCTATTGCAGATCCTTCCTATGCTGCGTGCGTTTTTGTTTTTCAATTGTGTTTACTTTTATTTATTGTTTTTAGTCACAAAGTCTTGGTACATTTTCACCTTGAATTCCAATTTGAAAATGATCGAATTTTTGTAATTGAAAGCATTTTCTCACAGTTCAGACTTTCCAACATTTTTGAAAAGAATTAATGATTTGGACACAACTCAAGTAGTTTCAAAATGCTGTTGACATTTGCTACAGCATTATCTGTACTGAAAATGAAGAGGGAAGGTATTTCATGGATCCCTGTCAAGAAAAATAAAAAATATTCAGTTGTATTATACGATCAATAAAAAATTGAATCGTTTCATTAACTTCTAAAATTTTAATCAAGAGTATTAATACGTATGTATAGTTCGACATTTGAATATATTTATGGAATGAAAGATAGGAGTATTTGAAAAGCATTCTTTGTTAAACGTCAAGCTTTTCGACAGATTAAAAATCAAAATATATTTTAACGATCTATTTCAGAGGTGGCCAACCTTTTTAGGGAGAGTGCCACTATCTGGAGAGAAAAAGCTCGGCGTGCCACATTGTGCTTTTTCAACAAACTGAAAATTTTTAAAAAGTTAAAAATAGATTTTAGATTGGCTGGCTATATAATTCTTACTCAAATGAAACATTTTTTTCTCACAAATCTGAGCAATTGAAATCTATATGTTAATAGAGATAAAACAAGTCCGAACTTAACAGTTATCGTTAAAAAAACACTTTTATAGGTTCTGTCAGTTGGCTAATGCTTAAAAAAGAAACAAATAACACCAAACACTCTATTCTAAAAATTAAACAGTCTGTACTTAATGTGGTTTATGAGTCTTTAACCTTTTGTACCAATCTTTAATTTCAGGATTAGTTCTTGAGAATCTTAAGAATTTTAAGTGCTATCAATTAATATTCATCGGTATTTAGATTTTTCTGCATTCATAAAAAAAATATTTGTTTAGAAGCGTGATTTGAATCAAATCGACAACAGCATCAGACGGCTAAAGTGTGTAAATGTGGAAAAAAAAAATTGTTGGTACAAATTTCCAAATTTCGATATAACGTGGATGACTTTCTGTTGAAGTAAGCTCTTATATTTGATTACCAATGCAAAAGGTGAGTAATTCTGATTTGGATTTCAGAATTGTAACAAGTATTGTCTTGCAGAGAAATAGATAAAGAATTTGAAAAGAATGGCATTTTTTATGATCCTGAAAATCATCAAACGTAACACTAAATGTATGCTTAAAATAGGTGTAAAATTTTCTCCATATATAATTAGAAAATTATTAAATTTGGGTTGATACTTTCAGTATTAAATTTAACGTTTTATTCTTTTTTCTCCACAGTAGCGAGAAAGAAAGTGGAGTTTCATCATAAGAGTGATTCTATACCAACTCACCGAATGGGGGTCGCACAACCGACTCGGATTTTCTTTTAACTTGGCACACATGTTGATCATATAGAGGCATGGAAAAGTCCAAATTTTTAGGTTCGTACTCCACTTATTTTTTGAGATACATGCCCTCAAAGTTTGTCCGCCACGTCAAAATGCTAAAAAAGTGATGTTATTTAATCATTTCTTATAAAAAATTGTACTCATGCAATCTAAAAGTGTTAGATATCCATGGAAACTAGTTACTCCAGGCATTCAGAAAAAAAAAAAATACTAGAACCTTCATAATGAAAATTGCTAAGGTACAGGGCTCTTTGAAGTTGTCATCACAAAAACTCGATTTTGCCGATTTTGCTAAAATTGAGGAATTTATTCCAAAAAAAGGAAGACATAACCAAAGGCTTACTCACTTTCTGGTAGTGTACAAATATTTACTATAAATGGTTACACAATGCATACTTGGGTTTCTCACTCCTTCTTGGAAATATTTAAGCTTAAAGATAAGCCTTAAGGCAAAGACATGCGATTTTGGCCATCTTGGCAGCCATTTTTCTCATAAAGGGGGAGCAGTAGAAACTTTAATTTTTTTTTCAAACAAGCTACTGATATGTTAGCTATTCACAGGAAACGAGTTTACTTTGAGTTATTTCTTGCATTAAGAGATATCCTGCTGACAGTATATGCATGTTTTTCGCGACGACCATATGCTTTTGTTCCCCCCCTCATGGACGTAAAATTAATTAAACCAAAAAATAATGATATATTCATTAATAGCTGTATTATCTACCCAATTTGTCATGAAATTTAATTTATTAAAACACTGAACATTAAATTAGATATTTGATGAAAGCAAGAATTAGAATTTCTCCGATGCCTGAGCTTTAGAGTGACACTCGTTTGCTGGGGATGGATTTCAAATTTTATGAAAACCATAAATATAACTCAATTCTGAAAGTTTCCCACATTACGTTTAATCAAATTTCAAATAAAAAGGAGCACAAAACTGCGAGCAGGGATATTTAATTACATCGGTGTCTAGGGCAATTTTACTTTTGGGACATCATTTAGATTTGGCTCTAAATTTAAACTTTTGTTACACCATATAAAAAATGAGTTGTTTCTGAAAACTGTATGATTTTTATATTTAGATAAAACATTAAAAGCTTAACAGTATATTAAAACTTGTAGTGTGGGTGACACCGCACATTGTTACCCCGCATGACACCCGTGTTAGGTACATGTCACTGTAGATATTGAAATTTTAAAGAATTTGCCTTCGGAACCAATAAATTAAAGACTTAACTCACCATACAGTTGTATTTATAACTACGCCCATTTTCAGTGAAAATTAGTTCCGAAATGAAGTAGTAAAATTAATTTTCTGTATTAATTTCTTGAGAGGCTAAACAATATTAAAATTGCAACATGAAAAAAAAAAAAAAAACTAATGTTAAATTTAACAGAATTTTAATCGTAAATCTCTGTTTTTAAAACCTTACTTGGCTCTCGGAGGGGGCCATGCCCCCCCCCCCTGGAGCCGCCAATAGCTTCTGGTTTTGTGGGAGGTCATTACCAAAATGCGGGGAGCAGGGGCACCCCGAGCTGAAATTTTTGGGAGGGGGAAAATTATAATATGATCAATGAAGTTATAATTTTACCGAATGATAAAATACAAGCATGCACATTGCACACATGTCGTAGGGGAGACTGGGTACGGTTGTGACAATTTTCATTTGCTCCCGCATAGATCCTTAGCAATGCATGTGAGCTGGTTTAAAGTCATTTTTATGTTAAAGTGTTTATTTGCCTGCTTAGAAACACTAAAATTTTCTCCCTAAGTACAATAGTTAACTCACAGGACCAAATTAAGCAAAAAAAGAAAAAATGTCACAACCGACCCCACCCCAGGGGCGGTTGTGACAGTGCTTGGGGTCGGTTGTGACAAGTTCAAAAATACAGCAAAACAGTCTAGATCACTTTTAATTTCAAGTAATATCAAACGTAATTCAACATAACCTTCATCTGGGAAAGTTTAACATTTAACAATGTGTCTCGTTCAGTTGAAGTAGCCTTATACCAAGTTTTACAAAAATATCAGATTTTTGGAATTTCGTAACGTCTGTTTTGGCAACATTATGCACATCCTGTGGGTCATAACCGTGTCTATTCATAACAATTCTTAAGTATCAAAGAAAGATTCCACATTTATTGTTTTATTGAAGCTTGTTACTCTTGAAAGGCTAGTTGCATGAGCTACACGAACAGACGTGAAACATTTCTATTCATAAATGAACAGAACCATTTCTCAGTAGCCATTTTACTCTCATATCTGCTTTCAGCGTATATCTTTTATAAAACAATTCCAAAAACTGAAAAGAACAAATTCTCTCAATGTTGCAATTTTGTCTTCAAATTGCCAAATCGTCAGCAAAATGTGCCGAATTCGGAAACTATTGGGAGGTCACAGTGACCTCCCGCAACCCCCCATCGGGACGCTCCTGGAGGGGGTGCAATATTAGGACTCAAATAAGAGCGGGGGAGGGCAAATGTATCGAAAAAAAAGTCCCCAATTTCGAATTTACCATATTATGAAAAAGTTTTAAAAATTAATACATATGCATTACGATGTAGTATAACTGTGCATTTGAATGTGCCAAATCAAAATTCTTCAAATTATTTACGTAATTTGATACACGCGTCATTTTGTATGTGTCCCCAGTTTTTTTTGACAGTACTGCCCCAAGTAGAAAAGAAGACAAAAAAGTTCTACAGGTGGCGCTAGTTGGCTGTAAAATAACTTCCAATGTTAAAAGAACATTCTCAGCAGAAGAGCCAAATTTAAATCAAGTAGCACATCTTCTAGGGCAGAGTTTCCCAAAGTGTGGTCAGCGGACCCTCTGGGGTCCGCGAACTCATGTCAAAGGGTCCGCGGAGCTATCCTGCTAAAACGTAAAAAATAATTGAAATTCGAGGACGAGAAACAATATATTAATTTAAAACGAAATCACATTGATAACGAATGAAAAAGTTCTTGTTTAAGAAAAAGTAGGGCACAACAAATGCACCAGAACAACCTTCACTTTTGACACTTATTTCCAATCCTAAAATAATATTTCGTATGGTATATTTTTCGTGGTATGGATGGTATATTATGTTTCACACTGTATGTCTAAAATCCAATACAGAATATAACTTTCTGATCTCCTGACCTAAGCGACAGACCTGAAGCTGAATATTGCACCTAATAAGCTTTACTTTGATTTAAAGAAGAGTGATAGATTTTCTTATATTTTAAAAGTCAATGTGTTAAATAAAAATAAATTAACACGCTTCACTTTTATTAATTTCGTGCACATGAAACAAACGTGCAAACATTTGGTAAAAAAATATTTGAATGAATCAAATCAAGTTTTTTTTTTAAAGTGGGGGGGGGGGGGTCCGCACAGTCAGTTTATTTTCAAGAGGGGGTCCGCGGAGGTCTGGACTTTGGGAACCATTATTTTAGGGTGTGAGAGCCTTGCTTTATCTTCCCTGTATGACATCATTTAATGTCATTGGTGTCCCCCTATATCTTCCAAGAAATTGAAAGAAAATGGAAAAAAAGTTGGACCGTTGAAAGTGTAATGATATACATTTATAAAATAGTAAACATATATATATATATATATATATATATATATATATATATATATATATATCAGGCACGTGCCGTGAACGAACGCCCAGGGTAGGCAGATGAGATAATTTGTGGAATAATGATACATATGTTTAAAAAAAGCATATGCTGTTAACCGTAATAAAACAGTCTGAATATGAATGATATTTATGTAGTCCCTAGCATAAACATATATAAAAATATTTTCATCTGATTCTATAGAAAATTTACTCTTCTTTCTTTCATTGTGGTGAAAATATCTGTGACTTTTATAAAAATTGAAAGTGGGGTCTTGTTTCATTTTGTTCACTTTCTTTTTCTATGGATATCAAAACAAGAAAGAAAGGTTGTTAATTTGTCATTATGTTCCTTTTGTTACTCTTAGTTCTTTTTATGGCCGAAAATGTTCACTCTAAAAAAAATTGTGGCTGGTATAGTCAAAATTAACTGCAACATCAATTTTTGGAAACTTTTGGCTCAGTTCACTTTTCAAAAACAAAATCAAGTACATTTTTTATACATTTGTCAAAAAAAAAAAACTTGTTCCCATTAATATCTACAAATCTGCAATCCGTCTTATAACATTAAAAAGTTTCGGTATTTTTTTTTCCAGACTGCTGAATGCATCCTTATCAACTCTAAAAGCTAATTTTTAAAATTGACTTCCATATAATATGTGAATTTTTCAATATTTTGTCGCTTTACTTCGTAACTCTTTTTTTTTTTTTCAAAAAGTTTAAACAGAACAACTATCCTGAGGTTTCAACTTAAACATGGAAAACAATATGACAAATAAAAAAACGAAACATTTGAAAATTACGGAAACATTTCATAGAAAACAAACAACCATACAAAAAACGAATCACGATGCCAAAACCATTGAGAATTTTGCTAACGCTCACCGCCCTGCACAACGTCCAAATTACAGCGGAGAATCGAAGAGACCGGCAGAGAAAGACCGGCCTTCGAGTTGATCTTCGTCGGCTACGCCAGAGAGGCGGATTTCATTGTGCCTCCAAGGTCGCTTTGGCTAACGCGAAGAGGGGGAAAAGTGCGGCACGGGGGTGTTTTGCATCCTAAGCATTGCATAGATACGGAGGCCGGAAAGCAGCGTCGGGCGCTGCTTTTCAAGTGAACCAAAATGGAAAAATTCCAGTTTTTTTCTTTTTTTCTTTTATTGCTGTGTAAAACCGAAATATTTTTTCCAATCAACGCATTAAATTTCATTGAATGAAGTGGTGAGATTGGTCTGTTTTCTTTGTGGGTAGGCACTGCCTACCTTGCCTACCCAGACGGCACGTCCCTGATATATATATATATATATATATATATATATATATATATATATATATATATATATATATATATATATATATATATATATATATATATATTAAAGAAATTTAAAACTTTTTCCCCTATTGGGCAATCAATTTTGTCATTAGTGTCCCCACTTAAGAAGTGGTTTCGGGGGATAATGAAAAATAAATGGCTTTGAAAGTTTTGAAATCGCGTAATTTATAAATTTACGTTGCAGTATAATGCTGGCCGCCGAAGTTCTAGTTTAAAACTGAAGAATGCACATGGAAAAACTAAAATTTCTAATTTTAGAGTTTATTATTGCGCGTTTTAGAGTTTTAAACTGGAATCTCTGCTGCCAGTATTATACTGTAAGAACAAAAGTTATTTTTTTGCTATGTGGACACCTATCACCATCTGTAATGTGCTACTCAAAATAGAGAAGATTCGGGCGAAACAGTGAAAGCGAAATTGCGAGATAAAAATCAGATTGCTCGTCGGTGTACGCAGGGGCGGCAAATAAGGCGGCAAAAGGAGGCGGTTGCACTCCCAAAAATCTTCCGAAGAATGATTTAAAAAAAAAAAAACAGGTTAATTCAATTTATTTATGTACATCACAAATCAATGATCACGTTCAAAATAAAATTAAAAAAGCAACCAATTTTCAACAAAAGTTGATGAAACTCGAAACTTTTTCCTCTAGATTATTTCAAAGAGAAAGGAATCGGAAATGTGTGTTTTCTAACTCTAATGTAAGCATAACCAGGGCTGCGGAGTCGGAGTCGAAGAGTCGGCGTCGGACTGATTTTGGACCAAAGGAGTCGGAGTCGGAGTCTCTGAAAAACATGTCGACTCCGACCACCTCCGATTTGGATGAAATTTTATGGAGGTGAAAACATATCTTTGAAACTAACAGATACAAATTTTCAGCGTCCAATGTCCAAACCCTAAACATCTAGGATCATTAAAAAGGTCTTCAAAATGGCGGGTATGCTTTGTGAAAAGAATTGCTATGTTTGGGCTTATGCAAGTGAATAAAAAATATTTGCAGCAAAAATGCAATGTGTTAAAATAAAGTCTGGCCATTTAACAAGCAAAAGGATTAGTTTTGTACGGAGTCAAATGACAAGAGCGGCACTTGTGTTTCGCTCTGGAGAAAATGAATTTTTTGGGAGGTCACAATGACCTCCAAGAATTGAGGTAAATGTGGTGAAATTACCAGCGAGAAATCTTCAGAAAATTGAACTTTCTGAGAGGTCACAATGACCTCCCATGATCTCCAACTGGGATACCCCAGCTTGCTACCCCCCCCCTAAAGTGAGTCCTGGCTACAACCATGAACCAAAATGAAACTTTTAAAAATGGACTCAATATTTCAACCTTTATTTAGGGTTTTTCCCTCTTCACATTGGGCAAAAAAAATAAATAATAAAAAAAAAGCAGGAGTCGGGAGTCGGAATCGACCATTTTTCCTCCGACTCCGCAACCCTGGTAAAAACAACAGTGTAATACTGGCAGCAGAGATTCCAGTTTAAAACAGTAAAATGCACAGTAATAAGTGTTAAGCTAGCAATATTAGTTTATTACTGTAAACTAGCAATTTTACAGTTTAGTACTGTAAAATTAGCAATTTTTAAAGTATATTACTGTCGGGTAAAAAAGCAGGAGTCGGGAGTCGGAGTCGGCGCCGGAAGTTTTAAAATTCCGGAGTCGGAGTCATTTTCCTCCGACTCCGCAGCCCTGAGCATAATAAACAAGAAAGGATTTTCATCTTTGCTGTCTAGGAAATACCACAAGACAATGGATATTAATGAAAAATAAATCTTTCTCTTGTTCCAAGCATTGAAGATTTATTAAAAAGAATTAAATATTTGGACATGAAAATTAAAATTATTTTAATAACTAATTTTTCTTAATATTAAATTCATTGTAAGACCTCTCTCTGCCAAACAATATGCATTTTATTTCATGCTGAGGTACTTTATCTTTAAAAATCTCGCTTCCTCAAATGAAATGTTGAAATGCCGCCCCTGGGTGTCCGGACGAAAGTCGTGTCTATACGCCGTACGGGCAAAACAGGGAAGGGGTTACAGCAAAGAAATTCCCTATACGCGGATACAGTTAAATGTCTGGGAATCACTTTTGATCTGGGACTACGCTTCAACTGTACCACACAAAACGCGCTTTTTTAGTGTGTAGGTGCTCAAAAATAAGTTGATAACATTGTGTCAAGATTTTTACAAAACTTGGCAAGGCCATTCAGGAAAGCTCGGCCATTTGTATAAATTTTGAGAACCACTTTTGGCGTGTTGCTGATGTAAAGGAATTTGGATGTTTAAAATGTGATTAAGCAAATAATAATAAACGGTTAAAAACGAATTAAAAAAAAAATGTTTTGCTCTATAATTTTTGCCCCCCCCCCCCCCCCCAGCTAGGGGACCCCTAAGCAGGGTTTTACGTGCTTATGAGTAAATCAAGGACTCACGGCGATTGCGAAAGACAAAACCTCATCCTTCTGCTTGTTTAATTGCCAAAGCCGACTTTCATTGCATAATAAAAAACTTCTGTACTCTCAAATAATCAGACCAACTATTATCTACGGGAGATAAATCTAGGGTTTCGATTCTAAAAGCCATGTTAAAAAACTCTAAACTATTCAAAATAACACTCCCTTTCAAAGGATCAACGCTTAGCGATATGTTAAAATCAAAACTATTCATAGAGATTTAAAAAGTCGAATCTGTCTCCAAATACATTCTGAAAAATGCTATTATTTTTAACAATAGAGTTTCTAACAATGATAGCCCGACAGCTTTATTTGAAAAGAATTTCTTTGTAAGAAATCATAAGTATCTTTATTCCGTTTATTTATGTAATCCACACTTAGATTTTCTTAATACGATCTCATTCCCACACTTCCTCCTATTCTGTTCCATTCCACACCGCTCTTATCCCACCCACCCCTCTGCGCTTTTTCTTGAGAGAAATATCACCAGAGTTTCAGCAGCTCTAAAAACAAGAAACCTGACAGCCTGTTATCCAAGCAATAAATTTTCCTTTGTACACTCTGCTGACCCATTTAAAATAATTCTCAGATCCTTCCAATGATAACGGCACTCCCACCCCATCTCTTCTCTACTATCCCATCCCCTTTTTCAACGAACCCATTAACGAGGAAAGAGGACCAGCTGCTTCACAATGAGGTGCTAAAAATCTCCCTCCCTGACTCCCTGACCACCTGTATGGGAAGTAAAGTACTTACAAGAGGGAGGGAAACTTGTTTCGGCTCGTGATGGAATGTATCTTTATTTAACTATCTTTTGAGCGATTCCATACCAAATCACCGAAAAAAAAAAAAAAAAAGTTGGTCGCACGATCGACTCGGATTTTTTTTAAAATTTGGTACACAGATTGATGGTATAGAGGTATGAAAAAGCCCAAAAGGAAAGTTACCTGCTCCACTTATTTTCTGAGATACATGCCCTCAAAGTTTGTCCGCCACGTCAAAATACTAAAAAAGTGATGTTATTTAATCATTTTTTATAAAAAATCGTACTCATGCAAAATAAAAGTGTTAGATATCTATGGAAACTAGTTACTCCAGGCATTCTGAAAAAAAAAAAAAAAAAAAAAAAAAATACTAGAACGTTCTTAATGAAAATTGCCAAGGTACAGGGCTCTTTGAAATTGTCACCACAAAAACTTGATTTTGCAGATTTTGCTAAAATTCAGGCATTTATTACAAAAAAAGGCAAACAAAACCAAAGGTTTTCTCACTTTCTGGTACTGTACAGGTCCTCCCTGTAAATTGCTACGCAATAAATTTTTAGGGTTTCTCACTCCTTCTTGGAAATATTTTAGCTTAAATATAAGCCATAAGGCAAAAAATGCGTTTTTGGCCATCTTGGCAGCCATTTTTCTCATAAAGGGGGAGCAGTAGAAACTTTAATTTTTTTTTAAAACAAGCCACCGATTCTGATATGTTAGCTATTCACAGGAAAAGAGTTTACTTTTGGTTATTTCTCCCATTAAGAGATATCCTGCTGACAGTATATGCATGTTTTTCGCGACGACCATATGCTTTTGTTCCCCCTCTCATGGACTTAAAATTAATTAAACCAAAAAATAATGATATATTTATTATTAGCTGTATTATCTACCCAATATGTCATGAAATTTAATTTATTAAATCATTGAACAATAAATTAGATAATTGATGAAAACAAGAAAAAGTATTTCTCTGATGCCTGAGCATTATGCATTCATAATTATAAAGCACTAAATACTTTCTTGAGAAATTAATTAACATAAATGAGCTCTAAATAGTTATATTATAAGCAATACCCAATCTTGTGATTGGGATACTCCTGTTTTTAATTGAAGAATTTCTTGAATATCACATGAATATCAGGAAAATAAATGAGGTCTTTTCGTTTGATGTAGGATATTTTATGACAAATTTCATTTGATGGGCTACTAACTGAGCATGGTGATAAAGAGCTATTAATTTCAGCATCGAATTCCATTTTACCTTATTAACAGTTAAATATTTACAAAATAATTAAATAAATAATTTAATATAAAGCCAAGCTTGAAGAATTAAAATTAGTGCAACTTAATTTATTCCCATACTGATCTTTACAAAATTGACATGCGTTGAGCACTGATAAGAACTGACAAGAAAAAGTTTACTCACTAAAATATTAGTTCACAGATACTATAAAGCGTACATTCTATTTTCCACAAAATAATACTGCAACAAAGAACAAGGGTATCCTCCTGTTTATAGCCATCAATCAGGAACATCCAATCACAAGATTGGGTATTGCCTATGAGATAAATATTCGAAGCTCCTTTATTTTAATTGATTTTTCAAGAAATTCTTTAGTACCTACCCCTTTATACCCTTGTTCTTTGTTGCAGTATTATTTTGTAGAAAATAGAATGTACGCTTTATAGTATCTGTGAACTAGTATTTTAGTGAGTAAACTTATTCTTGTCAGTTCTTATCAGTGCTCAACACATGTCAATTTTGTAAAGATCAGTATGGGAATAAATTAGTTGCACTAAATTTAATTCTTCAAGCATGGCTTTATATTAAATTATTTATTTAATTATTTTGTAAATATTTAACTGTTAATAAGGTAAAATGGAATTCGATGCTGAAATTAATAGCTCTTTATCACCATGCTCAGTTAGTAGCCCATCAAATGAAATTTGTAATAAAGTATCCTACATCAAACGAAGAGACCTCATTTATTTTCCTGATATTCATGTGATATTCAAGAAATTTTTCAATTAAAAACAGGAGTATCCCAATCACAAGATTGGGTATTGCTTATAATATAACTATTTAGAGCTCATTTATGTTAATTAATTTCTCAAGAAAGTATTTAGTGCTTTATAATTATGAATGCATAATGCTCAGGCATCAGAGAAATACTTTTTCTTGTTTTCATCAATTATCTAATTTATTGTTCAATGATTTAATAAATTAAATTTCATGACATATTGAGTAGATAATACAGCTAATAATAAATATATCGTTATTTTTTGGTTTAATTAATTTTAAGTCCATGAGAGGGGGAACAAAAGCATATGGTCGTCGCGAAAAACATGCATATACTGTCAGCAGGATATCTCTTAATGGGAGAAATAACCAAAAGTAAACTCTTTTCCTGTGAATAGCTAACATATCAGTGGCTTGTTTTAAAAAAAAATTAAAGTTTCTACTGCTCCCCCTTTATGAGAAAAAATGGCTGCCAAGATGGCCAAAAACGCATTTTTTGCCTTATGGCTTATTTTTAAGCTAAAATATTTCCAAGAAAGAGTGAGAAACCCAAAAAATTTATTGCGTAGCAATTTACAGGGAGGACCTGTACACTACCAGAAAGTGAGAAAACCTTTGGTTTTGTTTGCCTTTTTTTGTAATAAATGCCTGAATTTTAGCAAAATCTGCAAAATCAAGTTTTTGTGGTGACAACTTCAAAGAGCCCTGTACCTTGGCAATTTTCATTATAAACGTTCTAGTATTTTTTTTTCAGAATGCCTGGAGTAACTAATTTCCATAGATATGTAATACTTTTATTTTGCATGAGTACGATTTTTTATAAAAAATGATTAAATAACATCACTTTTTTAGTATTTTGACGTGGCGGACAAACTTTGAGGGTATGTATCTCAGAAAATAAGCGGAGCAGGTAACTTTCCTTTTGGGCTTTTTCATGCCTCTATACCATCAATCTGTGTACCAAAATAAAAAAAAATCCGAGTCGGTCGTGCGACCCCCATTCGGTGATTTGGTATGGAATCGCTCTTTTAAAAATTTGATTCGTAATAAGAGCAACTGACATTTTTATAAAAGATTTCGGGGGAGTATTTGTCCCGATGGTCCCCACCCTGTCTACGGCCCTGCTTGTTCAGGTTGAAAAATTATCCACCCGAAATAAATATCATGCACACTGTAAAAAAATAATGTTGTTTTTACAGTATAATACATCTAGTTTTCTAGTAATAAACTGTAAAAATTGCTAATTTTACAGTAATAAACTGCAAAATTACTAACTTCACAGTACTAAACTGTAAAATTGCTAAATTTAGTTTATTACCGTGCATTTTGCAGTTTTAAAATGGAACCTCTGCTGCCATAGGTTTTTCATGCAATTGATCAATATTATGAGTAGGGATGGACCGGATATCCGGTAACTATCCGGTATCCGGCCTATCCGGCTGATATTTTAAGTATCCGGTACTTCCGGATATCCGATCCGGCTGACCGTCCCGGATACGGATATCCGGAAGATTTTTGCAGGATATCCGGCTAAGTATCCGGTATTGATGTGGGGAATATCCGGAATTGATGTGAGGGTTATCCGGTATGATGTGAGGACCTAATTAAATATTTTCTTTTTTATAAAAATCTTAGTTAAAAATTTCATTGTTTGATAAACCTTTTAGATGATGTAGGGGAGAGTGGTAATGAATGGGCCACTTTTTGGTTTTGAATTTTTGTAATTTTTTCTAACACTTTGTTTTAACTCTAAATTGGTGTTTTAGTTACTTTATTTATCTGGCTATCTAAAAAAGCCATAAAAGTTGGATTAGCACCTGTCTATAATGAATTATAATAGAAAATAAAAATTTTGAAATTTGGCCATTCAACCCCACCTATGGGGTTGAATGGGCCATCGAAGGTAATGAAGGGGCCACTAAATGAATTCAATGAAAACATGTGGATTTAATTTTTTTTTGCTGAATATGACAAAATAAATGTGGCACTTGACATGATGATACAAAATCATACTGATTTAAAATTATATAAACATCAAAACTGATGCAATTAAAATAAAACTGATGCATACCAATTGTAGCAGAAAAATGACTAAATAATGAGGTTGTAAGAAATAAATAACATCAAATATATATAAAAAATAACAGATAATACACACTATGATTTAACAAAATTTATATATTTCAAAAATAATATTAAAAATAACTTTCAAAAACTTCATCTTCATTTTCAAACTTGTCAAAATTCAAATTTTTTTTTTAATTTACTAGATATCGGGAATAAGAAATATCTAACTTAAATTACCAAGAAAGAAAATGAAATTGTACTGTGAGGAATATAATATGAAGGAGAGAGGGGGGATTTTTCAAGCCACGCACTGGGACCAGAGGTCTATAGGAATATAATATAGGAACACCTATAGGAATATAATATAGACCTGCAAATTATATTTAGAAGTTACTACAAACCTATTTTGACGACAGTAATCTTAATCTATCTATGACAGTCAGTTGTGTTTCATATTAATGCGAAAATCCAAAGAAAAGGAAGAAAAACAATATTTAGGTGGCCCATTCATTACCATGACATAGTGGCCCATTCAGCCCCACCTATACTTTTGGAATACATTTAGGTTTTTTGGGTACATTGAATTTAGATAACATCAAAATGCATCTTAAGATTAGTTTATAGCTATGGAAAGACTAGCTTATACATATGTATGCAGTGAAATACTTGGTACATTTTAGGTAGGAAATGTTTTACTAAAAAGGGAAAAACTTACTTTTCAGTCAGATTCTTGACCATACCACTCTAGTTTGAAAATGGCTTAGCGCAAACGAATGAAAATTGGATGAGTTTAGTAGAACAAATAGCTACATCTATTGGTGGCATCAAAAAAAAAATTCATGCAAATACTTTGTCATATTTTGTTAGTGGCCCATTCATCACCATGGCCCATTCATTACCACTCTCCCCTAATTACTTTTCATCTTTCCTTTTTACCAATTTTTGCTTCTAAAACAAAAATTGTGTTATTCCTCCGACTGTGTACTGGACATGGAAGCATTCTGCATATTTGATTTTTCACAATTTCCAAATAAAGTATGATTGTCTTCAGCTTTTCAAAAATATTTTAGTTAAAATATTAAGAAAGAAAAGGCTACAAACCTTCAAGGATTATTGTGCGACAAAAGTTTGAAAAAAACTTACGATCATATCGTTAGTTCATAAAAATTAATCGCAGTAGCTTTTAATATAAATTCTCAAATTATTTTATTTATTGAATTCTTTTATTTTTAGTTTTTGTGCTTCTAACAAAAATTGCGATCTATTAACACCCAATGATGTTGTAATTAGATATTTTTTACTTTGCCACTATTATTGCTTTATTATAATTGAAAATAACATACACTAAATAACCTATCTCACATTGACGAAAGTTTTCTTTTAGATAATGAAAACATCTGTCCCCATGAATCGTCGCAACTTAAAACCATGCTTTTTTTTTTTGAAAGAGTTTAAATGTGTGTATAGAAATTTTGAATTTTGCACTTTGTTTCGTTCTTTCTTTTTGTAATACCTTCCTTTCAGAAAAGATATTTCTCTGCTATTAGAATCTTTTCATGTCTGTCACGCCGCTCCGTAACTCCTCGAGAACATGTTGAGCATGACCCTCAATAACATTCAATCGAGTTTCGATAACTCAAAGCTTTATAAACTCAAATATACCTTCATTTCAAAGTTTTCATTTGGTCCCAAATTCTTGAAAAGACGGTAGGAACTGCTTGTAACTCGAACTATCAATAACTCTAAGTTTTTAGCCGGTCCCTTGGGACTATGAGCTATTGAGACTTGACTGTATTTAAGATGTTAATTTGCATCATTAGAAAGTGTATTTTGTCTTTTAGAATTTAAGCAAAACTTTAAGTTAATTATTTAGATATAAGTTTATTAATTTATTTTTTAAAGTGAACATGTTTAGAATAATTTTAAATAATAATGATAATATATCGGTCATTTCAGCGAAAATGGTACAAATCAGTCCCGATACTTCAGAATTTTGGGAATTAATTTTAATGTTTACCACCTATTAATTATATTTTTTTTATTTGTTCTCCATCTAATTGTGTGTAACCAAGTATTACTTATTTAGGCATAAGACATTTATAAAGGACCCCCCCCCCCCCGCCACAAAAACAAAATTCTTTGGCAAAAGAAGGAAAAAATGATCTGCCCCAGCTTCAAATTGCTAGGACTTAAAATGCAATTTAAGATTAAGCTGAAATGCAACAACAAAATCATTTGCAATGCACATCACAAAAAATGCTTCTGACACCCTTTCTGCTGATTTTTATGTATGTAAACAAAAAAATCTTGGAAAAACACCTATTTATCTTTGTTCCTAGTTTTTTTATGTTTCAAACTGTCCACTCTGTTACAAGCCTTTCAGAAATAAAATAAGCACTCGCATTCAATGTGATATTTTTTTTAATAAGTACAAGTAATGTATCTGCTTTGATTACTTTGATACATTGAATTATATAATCAGTAATTAAGATAAGCCTAAAATTCTTTGCTGATGATAGTTAATTTGCACTGTGGGATGTCCACTCTGTTACAGTCGCATTAATAGTGCAAAAAATATTTTTTCTTGAAATTGCAGACAGAATTAGTTTTAGGATGCTTAGTTCATTTTATACTTGTTCTGTAATTAACTTTTCTTTACGATTAGAAATATATTTTTCAAACCTCATTTGTCTCCTCTGTTACACAAAGTGGTCGAACTATTCAAAACCCTTAATGAATGACTCATATATACAAGCCATTTACACTTTATTATGCACAAATAAACAGAATAATTTCTAAAACAATGATTAGTTGGCGAAAATTACTTCATTTGATAAACTTAACTCGACAATTTCAGACATGATTTGTACCATTTTGGCTGGAATAACCCATAAATATAACATTTGCATCTCGGAATGTATCTTTATTTTTTCAAAATGAAGTTGAATTTTGAGGTGATCGTTTAAGAATTAGTTTATTAATTTGTTTTTAAAAAAGTGAATATGTTTAGCATGACCCTTAATGTATTTAAAATGATAATTTGCCACTTTTAAGAATGTGTATCTTAATTTTTTGGAACTTAAGTAAAACTTCAAGTTGATTATTTAAGTAAAGTTTACTCATTTGTTTTTTAAAAAGTGAACAACTTTAGCATACCTCTTAAAAGTATATTTAAACTGCTGATTTGAATCTTCAGAAAACATGTTCCTTTGTTTTTTGGAGTTATATAAAATTTTTAACTGATTATTTGAGTATAACTTTATTATTATTATTATTTAACACACTGGTCCTGTTTTAATATTTTCTTCTTTAACTTGTATGTTAGAAAAATTACATGCATATTATTCTTTAAAAAAAAGAATTTCAAAGCAAAATTTTGCTATATATTATTGCAAAATTAGAAATAAGAAAATGTGTCACTTTGTAATGAAGTTTAAATTCATAAAATTCTAATAAAATATGTATCAATTTGAAAAAAAAAAAAAAAAACGTTTATCTGAGCTTAGTTTTTTTTTCCTTTTTTCTTTCTTTGTTTCTTTTTTTTTTTTAAATATTGGTGAAATATTTAATAACTGTATCATTTACGTAGAAACCTATTGAAATGATATTGAAACAGAAAAGCTTTAAAATTTAAACTAAGAATAATTAAAAGTTTAAACTTTGAGTATATACAGAAATATTTAATTCAATCTTTTAAAGTTTCGTCTATTTTGATAAAAATACATAATTTAGAAAGAAATCACAATATGCTAGTGTTTCATTTCATATGTAGCGCTACTCCTGTACAAATAAAATAGAGGCTTTAAAAATTAATTTAAATGTATTTAACATGTTCTTAAAGAAATTATGCGAGAAACAACTTTGATTTATTGTTTTGAAGCTGCATTACATAAAAATAAGCGAACATGCCATGTAATTGTAATGCTGGATATCCGGTATCCGGCGTGTGATGAGCCACCGGATATCCGATATCCGGTATCCGGCAAAATCACTATCCGGTCCATCCCTAATTATGAGCTTCACTCTTTATACAGTTTATACTCGAATTTCACGAGATGGAAGAAAAATTCGAGATACAGTGGTTTCGAGATATAGAGATTGAGACAAAATTTACAAAAATAAGCAATTGGAGCAAAGTCACATACTTAATAGCTTGTTTTGCATTGATATTGTTGAATATTTTACTGTACGACATGTTGTGAGTTCACGTTTTCTTCTTGTGATGACTATATCTGTACCAAGTTAATGCATACCTTTAAGTGCGAATATAGCTTTTGAATAATTGTGCAACAGACGATTTTTGTCTCCAAGTTGTACCATTGATAAAGGTGGCTGGAGATGAAATTCAAAAATGAGAGTTGTCAAAATTCGAGATATAGAGGTTTTCGGGAAAAATCATTCGAGATAAACATGAGAAAAAACTTTAAATTTATGCTATAACAGCAGAGAAATTAAAAAATTTCTACATAGAGAGATTTTCGAGATATCCAGGTTCGAAATAACCAGGTTCGAGATAAACAGGTATACCTTTTGCTCTTCCGAAACGAATTACACTCCTCTAAAATATGCCAAGGAGTATTTTAATGCATTAAAAAAGGAAAAAAAAAACAAACAAACTAGCAACCTTTATTTTATAATATTTGTTTGCTGTGTTAGTGTTTAATATTTTAACAGATAATAAATAGGCAAATATTAATTTGGAAGCAATGAATAATGATTAATATTCTGCAATGAAAACGAGTCCCACCCCCCACTTTTATTTCTTTTAGTTTTTGGCATCTAAATGCTTTCGGTCTGACAAATCTTGTACTTTATCCCATAAGCTGTTGCTTATAGTTTTTAGCATTATACATAGTTGATGTATGGTTGAAAAAGATGGGAAAGGAATCGCTCAACAAACTGATAACAGGAAAACATTTATTACAGCTTAAAAAGTGCGCGATGTACACAATGACATCAAACAAACTCGTATAAAACTATTACTCTATTCTACAGGAATTACGTTTAAGATATTCTTACAAAATAACTTTCTGTGAAGACTACATTTTTCTATAACAAAGTTTTACAAAAAAATGCTAGATGAGATTGAATTAAATTCACATGAGGGAAAAGAAAAAGAAAGAAAGAAAAAAAAAAAGGAAAAGAAAAGAAAGGAAACCATAAAGGATTCTTTTCCTTGTTTCTTTCTTTCTTTTTTTAAGCTCATTTTAGTACGGTCTGAAAATGTATGATGTAAAGATATAATGATATAAAAATATGAACAAATGTACATTGAAAAATTTCGTTAAAAATATCATGAACAATTTTTACCTCTTACATAGAACACGGAAGCATATATTGGCCAAACGATTTTAGTCATATGATTTTGCAGCTAGAATTACTTTTTAAGCATTTTTTATCATATGGCATCATTAACTGTAAGATGAAATAATGAATTATTGTTTTCACTTTCACGGAATTGCCCTAAATTAAATCAATTGTTTCAGCTATGATTGTATTCAGTATGGCTGCATTCATCAACAGGTTGTAGTAAAATTTAAAAATTTACATATTTTATTTCAAAAATTCTATCTTCTTCAACATTGAATTCTGCTTATATCAGTATTATTTCGAAGCTATTAAAACATACAAAATTCAAAGTAAGGATTAGGTTTGAAATAAAAAAAAAATAAAATAATAATAAGTATTTTAAAGAGGAAAGAGCTCATGCTCAGGCTCTCTTGCTGGAAATGAAAAAGGGCCGCGTTTTTTAATAAGGTAATAAATTGATGGGGCTGCAATGAAAATCAAGCTAAATGATATTATAACTGCAATAAATATTTTGAGAAACAAATTCGAAGGAGGATTTACTGGCAGCGAACGGACATCTGAAGAGTTAGACGAGTTAGTTGACGGGTCATCATAGAAAAAGACTTCGTTTTCTTCATCCAGGAGTTCCTGCAACAACAGAGGATCCTCGGTTTCATAAAAATCATTAGACGACGCGTTCAAATCATCACCAAAGTCAATGAAATAGAAAGGCGGGATTTGAAAATCATCGTCGTAGAGAGAAATGTCCCAGTCGTTGGATGAAATATTGAAGTCTTCGGATGAGATATTCCAGTAGTTGGAGATATTGCTCCAGCTCCAGTCGTTGGTGCTAGGAGTTTCATTTTTATCGGCCATCACAGATCCACCAAGTACGAAGAGCACTAACATCATCATTTCCATTTTCCTAAAAAAGTTTTTGTTGCAATGAATACAAATGTTGAAGAAATCAAAACATCTTTTTTTTTTAAATTCATATTTTGAAAACTTTTTGGAAACTTATGTATGATTTGATTTTCTTTTTCATTAGTTGTGGGTATCAATGGAGGAATCTGAAAGCTACTATTTTTAGTGTCGTAGCCAGAAAAAAAAACGGAGGAGAGATATGATTAAATTTTGGAAATCGGTGGTATGGCAAGTTTAAACCTTTCTATATGGTCAAGAAAAAGGAATATTTTTGCGTTTCAGGGGGAGGTACATTGCCAAATCCCCCTTGAATACGCCACTAACTTTTTTATTTTTATTTTTTGATAAGCAATCTTTCTAATTTTTGCACCACACTCATTTTTATTTTTATTTGCGTGTATTGTGCGAGGATGTATCAAAGGACTCAAAGCATGATATGCAAATGTCAAAACCACGAACGAAATTGTTACTTTCGACTTGTTCAGAAAAATTATTTTCTTCTTATCCAAGCAGTGAAAAAAGGCGAATAGTCAGTGCTACTTCTTGCACGACGGCTACTTTAATGCTAGATAAATCCAAGATTAAAAAAAAATATCTGCAAGATTAAAAAAAAAAAAAAAACTGCCCATTATGCAACCTCTGAACAGTAGCGTAGCTATGGGGTACAGCGCCCGTGGCAAACTTTAGAATTTGCGCCTCCCTATGGGTCGGCCTAATGTGAGGTCAATGAATTTCCTTATTCCAAAAATTTTGGTTTATTTATTCGGAAAATTTGTAGAGAATATTACAAATTTGAAATTCGTTTTTCTTTTTTTAAGCGTTTTTAACGATGCTCAGTGTCCCCTCTCATTTTATGTGTGCATGATATGCCTGTGCTTGTTCGTATTATTGGGTAAAATTTGAATTTCATTAGATAACACAGCGTCTGCAAAACATTTTTTTTGAACAGATGCATGGGATGTTTTGACTGATTTTAATGCTTTTCGGCGTGCTGAATCCAAATATAAGCTTAATTTTTTTCTATCACGTACATAGTTTTTGCAACACGTAAGGACTTAATTGTCAAAGTCAAAACATAAAAGTTAAAAAGAAAATCATGTATTTATTGGAAAAAAGAGTTTGTTATTTTTTTTTTACTTATTTTACAACACATTTAAAGGCCGACCACCTTGTGTAGTGGTCAGAGCAGTCTGCTACGGACGGTGTGGCTCCGGGTTCGAGTCCCGACTTGGGCATGGATGTGCTTTGTCTCTCCTGTCCTTGTCCTATCTTTGTGTGAATGTGTTGTTGTGAAAGGTTGCCTACCCTATAAACGGGTACCTATGGCAGGAGTGTGCTGTGGAAGTCGGACTTCACACCAAATTACGGTACAGTTGGAAAAGTGAAGCAGCGCACCTCAAATCGCAAGCCAGGCTGGCACACGACAAAAAAAAAAAAAAAACACATTTAAAAAAGGATATCACGTTTAGTGTCTACTCCTTTTCACGGTGAAAAAAAAAAAAAACATTTAAAACAGGATATCACGTTTAGTGTCTACTCCTTTTCACGGTAAAACCGTTTTTCTTTTCACTGATACTCCTTCTGTTGCGATTTTGCTGGTTTAAATTCTATGTTTCCCGCTTGAGCATACAACAATAGTTTGACATCATATTTACGTCCCATCTGCCTCGGTAAAGTTTCTCTGTGTCGCTCACATCTTAATAAAACATTTCACCTCATTCCTCACTATAAAGCCACTAAGGTTTTCGGGAAAATAGTCTATGTGAGAATGTAGAGAATGCCCTTTTAAGCTCATGTTGCAGTGCTGAGCTTTGAATACGGCCAGCATCCTCTGAACGATGTTTTGTAACTTCACAAAACTTCACATGAACTTTGTAACTTCACAAAAATGTTGTACCACATCCTTGAATGAGTTCCAGGCTTATTTTTCAGTCTCATTCATTGATTCAAAAATCAATGGCAGAGGTAAAAGTTTGCATTTGTCAGGTCCTTTGGATATTTCCTCACCCAATTTAGCTTCAGACAATATTGGAAACTTCGAAAAAACATATTTGAAACAGTCTCCATATTTTGACAAAAACTTGATAAATTACTTTATCAGTATTAATTTAATGTAAAGCGGTGGAAACAGAACCTTTTTACGATCAACCACGATACTGTCCAACCAGAAAAGCCGCGATAAGCACCAAAAACACCTTTGAACGGTTCTATATTTAACTGGTGTCTCAGCATGATTAAGATAATGAATGCACCATGGCAGCAATTCTGCTTATTTGGAAATAATTTTATTTTCCTGGATCTCATAAGAAAGGGGAATGCATTAAAAAGAAAAGAAAAACAACAACAACACAAACCAACACTTTTAATAAACGAATCCAACAAATAACAAAACACACAAAAAATAAATAAATAGAATCCCCTCACATTCCTTATATCTCTTATCACTATTACTCGTATTTTAATAAAATCATGAAAATTCCAAGAACCCAGTGCAACATATTTGAACCTAATCAATATGGCTTTGTAGGTGAGTGTAAGCAGTTCTGTTTGTACTTTCCCCAACCGACCTTCATCCTCGCTCTCTAATTTTTTTTTTCTTTTTGCAGTTTTTGTAACTGTGGTACTCTTTGATCATCTAAGAACCAAGTAAGAAAAACTATTTGTAGTAAACTATTTTTTTAAATCATAAATTAGTATAGTTTTTCCTTCGCTATATAGAGGTAAAATGGTACATTACCACACACAGTAAACACGTTTTGCGGAAAAACTGTACGTGATGGATAAAAACGAAGGTCACTTTCGAATTCAGTACACCGAAAAACAAAAAGTACACCCAAAATATTCCATGCAGTTTTTTGGTTGCAGACCTGTGGAGATTTTTCCCTTTCCAACAATTTTAGTTCGGGGCGTCCCTATCTTTCCTCATCATTTCACTAAAACTCAAAAAAACATATATTCGCACATTTCGTTTCTGAACATAGTGCTTTTTTTTTTCATAACAGCTTTCATTTTAAATAGAATTTGTTTTAAAACGCAAACAGACTGTTTTTAAAACACATAATTTGCGCATTTAAAATAAAAATCAAAGCATTAATTCCTATTGTAATTCGGAAAGCAAAGAAAATACAAAAGCATAATTAATCTGAAATTAGCTTAATAAATACGACTCCTCGCATACAGGCAAAATAAAAGCTCACTATTATAGGCCTCCGTTTATTTTTTATAAATAAGTCTTTTCATGCTTTGTGTTTAAAATGCCCCAGAAAAGACCTTTCAAATAAACAAAATCGTTTTAGTGGTGCGCCGTCCTTTAAAAATATTACCAATGAGGGGAGTCAAGAGAAGCAGTTGTTTCCTCCCTGGCTTTAAGAAACTTAAAAGATGCATTTTTTTTTTTAAATACAGCATATAAAAAGACGGGCCAACAATTGGGGAAGGTATTCCATGGTACCACAACAACTGTGCTCAGCCAGAGAATGATTAAAAAAAAAAAAAATGACAACATACATTTATGTACCGTTTTAGGAAAGTGACTGCCGCGCATTGAAATAGCGTCGAGTACACGCGTTTCCCAGCTCAGTAAGATCTGAAAACAATATATGTATTCATTTCTTTTCTCAAGCCTTTAAAATATATAGCATTGACGTGATTACAAATTGAGCTCAACCCCTCCCAATATTACTAAAACAGTAATGAATAAAAAAAAACAAAGTAGTAGTATACTAGCTTAGAAGTGAGAGCACTTCATTAAAGCACATATAAAATTGAAGAAGTTCCAAAATATAAAATCAAAACTCACCAAAGAAGATTTATTTACTAATTTATCTTTTGAATCTTCCTTCTATAACCAACCATCGAAGCACAAACGACGTTTGAAAACGTTACTCATTCAAAATCGCGCCGATGTACACCTGTGTTCAGGGCCTATTTATCGCACGGGCACCCAGGCCCCGTGCCCTGGGCAGGAAATTTCTAATGGGCAGGAAAAATTCTATTTTTGAAAATTGTCCCACTGTTTTCGTAATTCATTTGTGCCTTTATATATTTATTTTCTTAATAGAAATTAAACATGCATTTATGAAGTTTAGGGGGGGGGGATGACCACCGTGGTTGAATCACCACCGCTCTATAAAGTAAAAATCATTCAAAGGGGGCAGGAAAATTTGAAAGTGCCCTGGGCATGGGGACTTGCAAATCAGGTCCTGCCTGTGTTAATTATTTTGAGAAACTTCATTTATTGTGGGGTCTTGGTACGAATTTTTAAATGCGCAAAATTTCGATAGTAGTTATTAAGAAACCTCCCCCTTCCATTTTTGAGAAATAAGTATTTACATATTATTATCTTGCTAGTTTTTGACACAAAAAAATTGTTACCTACAGCGGAGTTATTTTCTGTCGTCATAGAATCACATTCCAAAAATCTACATCAGAAATGTTTTCAATAAAAGCTCGCCGATTTTTGAAATCGTAGAACGTTATTTCAGAAGAATAGTAATTTAATGAATTGAAGTCATATTGTGAAAAATAATGTGGCAAGAAAAAAGCGGAGAGAAAAAAAAAATATGTTTCTCTTTCTCTCTATCTCGCTTAATGTGTGCTGTTTAATCAATGAAAGACTTTAGTTAAATATATATCTATGAAACATTATGGTTTTCTTGAATATTTTCATTCACATCAATAGCACAATCTATTCTGAAAGTAATTTTACACATTAATTTTCAAACTGAATGTTTAATTTTAAATAAATTATTAAAAAATCATAATTCTTAAGTGTTAATTTTAATATTTTTTTTTTCCAATTTAAATTTAATTTATTTGGCAATTCTTTGGTTGTATATTATACACATGCAGGTCAAAAGAGGTTTGTGACAAAGTTTATATAAATTGGTCTCTTTATTTGTCATTTATACTTGTTTATTTCAGCTGTTCTGTTTATAGGACAACGGTCCAATATGAGTTAAGATAAAATAAATAGTTGCAAGATATTTAAATGCATAAAAAAACACGGCAATTTTTATTCATTGAAAGGCAGCTTTCAAGAGAAATAGTCATTGCAATGAGCATTGCATGCACTTGCACATTATATGCTTCATTGTAAACTAACAAATGATACGGAAGAGAAGATTGGGCAACTAAAGTAAAGGTGCATGTCGTCGATAACTTGCCTGCAGAAAAATGACACAATTATTCTTCTTTTGATTCAATATATTTTCGGTAGGGGCCTTCCTCAATTGCTGTATGTGCCGACTCCTCTCCCCCCCCCCCTTCTGCCCTCTTCTGAACATCTGAACTAGTCCCTGTTGACAGTTGCATCACAGTTCCAGGGTTTGTTGGAGCAATGAGAGTTCCAGTGTAAAATTGCATCTTGAAGTCTGCATACATTATTTGCATCAACCAATTCCAAACTTCACATCTGTCTTTCTTGGAGCCTTGCAGACATATATAATCGAATCACACTTGTACAGTACTTTATCTAATTTGGCTCTTTTTTGAAGAATTAGTGACCATCAGCCAGTATTTTAATCTTGTTCAACTGTTCTCTTCATCGAATCCTTTCAATTTGCATTACAATTGGTGCTGTTTGCTTCTTGCTTTTTTCTTGTGACTTTAATTTTTCATGTTTTCATGTCCTCTCTATTTCTTTGTATCTCGTATATTCTGGGAAATTTCTTTGAAAACTGTCTTAGCTCTTTTTTTTTCTCTCTCTGCTTCATGCTCCACTTTTACTTATCGTTTACTTGAGGGATATCTGAAAGTAATAAATTATAATTAAACTTAGTTGCAAAGACATATTCCTGTAATCCATTAAAAAATTCCACAACCAAAACATGCACATTTTAAAGCATAATATGCATTTCTAAAGTTAGCTGTAAATATATAATTTACATAAGGATGCACCAATTAATTGGCTGTAATCGGTGATCGTCCATAATCTGCCATATTGCCGTTTATCATCAGTTAATTTTCCCAATTTATGGGTGGCGAAGTTCCTTTGATTAAAATTAATTCACGTATACTTTGAGCTAGGGGCAGCATTTCATCATTTCGTTTGAGGGGGTGCGTTTCTTAAACATGAAATACCTCAGTAAGGAACAAATTACATATTGGTGAAAAGAAAAACCTCTTAAAATGGATTTAATATTTAGAAAAAGTGGAGTTACGAAATAATTTAAATTTTTACGACCAAAGCGAAAAATAATTTTGTAATTAGTTATCACACAAAATGTCTTGATTAGTAATTATTTTTTAGCTTTCAGTCAAGTTATAATCTGCAATGTTTGGAGTCAAAAAGAAGATTTTTTTTCCATCGATTCCCAGTGTCTTGTGCTATTTCCCAAAGAGCAAAAGCGGAAAATCCTTTCTTGTCCCGTTATATCTGTTTCAGAGCATTTTTTCAGATTCATTTCTTATTAGAAATAATCTTGAGAATATGTTTAAGGATGAGCTTTATCAATTTTTGTTGAAAATGAACAAGCTATTTTAGCTCCTTTTGAACGTAATCATTGTTCTGTGTTATACATAAATTGAATTTATCAGTTTTTTACCCATTAATGCCTAGCGTCCCTTTTTAGGGACAGTCCAAAAAAGGGTCTGAATTTCCCCAAAATGAACATTTCAACCAAATAATAGTGTTCAATTAGTACCTTGGTATTGTTGCAATTAGTTATTAACAGATTGCAGCACATAACCATTGTAAAGTGTTCTCTGTAGCAGTTTTAATATGATCTTTAATCAAAAATTACATCATTCACAGTCTCAAGAAAAAAAGTAAGTTTTCAAAGTTATTTCCAGCTTTCCAGTTTATGTAAATTGCTGATTTTATTTCTTTTTATAAAATGTCTTTTTAAATATTATATCGTAGACAGAAAAGAAATTTAGTGAAGTACCCTCTGGGGTCTATCGTAACTTTTAAGGGACGATTTTTCTTTCCTTAATAAAAACATTATTTTTTACATGATATTTTTTAAATTATTTTTCCTGTCCATTAAACACTGTTTGTAACCAGTATACAAAATATCTTTGGAAAAAAATGTCAGGCATTAATGGGTTAACATTCTGCGAAGAATATTTGGGGGTGCGACCTTGCCCCCCCCCCCTCTAATTTGTCCTTATTTAGAAGAAACTATGTGAAATTAATTAATAACAATAAGTAAATGCTTTTCTTTTCTCTAAGAAAAGTAAGTAGTTGTGCGATGGTTATTTGTAGAACTATATCGGTTCTCTTAATGTCCCTTCCCCTCAAGATTTCAGGAAATACTATTATATGAGCAAAAAAAGGTAAAAAGTCGTTTAACTGTTGTATTCACTGAACATTCATATTACTACAAGATATCTTTTACAATTTGTTCTTAAAATGGCTACTTTTTTATTCAGCAAAAATGCTATTGTTTTTTTACATGTTAAAGATTTTTTGAAACATGTTTTTTTTTTTATTATGATTAAAGCAATGCCATTTTTAACCGACGAAAAAACGGAGGAGGTTCTCTATTCGACCGGTATATTTTTTATTTTTTATGTATGACCACGCATAACTTTTTACTGAATAGACCGATTTTGGTAATTTTTTTTTTGTTGGAAAGGGTACACCTCCCTGGTGGTCCCATGGTCCCCTGATGCGGGGTTTGAGAACGGAACCCTGAAGAAATTGAGGGAAATCTTCAGAATTCCGTTCATGCGCACCCTCTTTGCGCATGAATTGAATTTCAAATTTCACGCGCACACACTTGCGATTTGATGTCCATTAGGTCACAGTAGCTCGCCGATAGAGTGGCCTAGCGGTAAGACGCTGGGCTCTCATTCGCAAGAGCTTAAGTTCGATGCTCGACGGAGTCGGTGGATTTTCAAGCAGCAGAAAAAAAATGCACTGTCTACGTCGAACGATTATGCGGCATGCAAATCGCAGTTTTACTGATAGAACATATTTAGTCCTGAGTACCCCAATTTTTAAAAAAATATATTTTCAGGCTCCCATCACATAAACTTTTAAATTTTAAAATTAGTGATGCACTAATGAATCGGCGGTAAATATTTACTTTGTGGATTAACCTGTAGGCCAGTTTTAGAATCATAATCGGGTAAAAAACTAGTAATTTAAAAATGTTTTAATTAAATCAGCATAGAAATAAATCCTAAAAAGAAAAAAAAAAATGTTGTTAGTGGCAATCGCTTAAAATTTTAGACGCTTTAGTAAAGTGAGATGAAGCGTCACGATGGCAACATGACACTATTCCGGGTATACATTTACACTGAAAAGAATGAAATAAAAATAAAATTTTATAAAAAAAAGTAAAACCGACCTCAAAAACGCAGCTGAAAATAGCTCTAAAAAGTAAAAAATAAATTTATTCTTTGAACACCATCGATACTACTTTTAAACATGAGTTTTGAAGTCGGTGCCGAAACAGTTAATAAAATCATTCGTGCCCATTCTTCAGTTACATGTTTCATAATAAAAACAGCCATAAATATTTCATAATCAATTCCAAGTGTTGTTTGAGAGGAAAAATCAATCAAATGGTACAATCAATGGGTACGAATGATTTTATTAACTGTTTCGGCACCGACTTCAAAACTCATGTTTAAAAGTAGTATCGATGGTGTTCAAAGAATAAATTTATTTTTTACTTTTTAGAGCTTTTTCAGCTGCGTTTTTGAGGTCGGTTTTACTTTTTTTTATAAAATTTTATTTTTTAAAATCAAATTTTACTACTTTATACACGGACACGAACATATGTGCATTGTTCCAACACATCTCCATGTGGCAATATTTTTTATCTACTATATAATATACCTGAAGTTCAGTGCTTTAAGATGGCCTTATTTTCATAAAAAAAGAATTAAAGTCCTGAATTAAGTAGCTACTAATTCAAGGGCGGATCTAGAAATGTTTTAAGAGACGAGCAACTGATTTTATTACACATCCTTTACTTCTTGGTTTACAAATGTTGACCTCATATATTTTGGACTTCAAGTGCGAAACATATCCTGAAGTGAGTCCCAAACCTCCCTTCTGCTAGCATTAAAGATAGCCCAAAAATGCCTTTTCTAAACATCAATATTAACCCATTAATGCCTGACATTTTTCTTCCAAATATATTTTGTATACTGGTTACAAACAGTGTTTAATGGACAGGAAAAATAATAAAAAAATATCATGTAAAACATTTTTTTTTTATTCAGGAAAGAAAAATCGTCCCTTAAAAGTTACGATAGACCCCAGAGGGTACATACTTTCTTTACTAAAATTTTTTTCTGCCTGCGATCTAATATTTAAAAAGACATTTTATAAGCAGAAATAAAATCAGCAATTAACATAAACTGGGAAGCTGTGAATAACTTTGAAAACTTAGCTTTTTTCTTGGGATTGTAAACGGTATCATTTTTGATAAAGATCATATTAAAACGGCTATACAGAACACACTTTACAATGGTTATATGCTGCAATCAGTTAATAACGAATTGAAACAAAACCAAGATACTCATTGAACACTATTATTTGGTTGAAATGTTCATTTTGGGGAAATTCAGACCCTTTTTTGGACCGTCCATAAAAAGGGACGCTAGGCATTAATGGGTTAAAAATTTACCTGTGGTGAGTGATTCAAGGGAGGCGCGATCGTCCCATCGTCCCTCCCTTGTATCCGCCCTTGGACTAATTATAGAAAATTATTACTAAATTGAAAGTTTCTACTGATCATGGGCTACTAACTAAATACTTGAATTTTCGTGTCTAGTTAACAGAAAGTAATGTTGTCAACAATAATAAGAAAAATGGCTTGCAGAGTTTAAGGCTAATTTTTAAATATTATTTTTAAAAAAAAGAAAGAAAATGAAGAAATATTGATTCCGAAAAGTCAAAACTATAACTATAAAAACAATAATTGGGGAGTAAGAAATCGCAGCATTAAAAACCATCATCATTTTAATTAGTCTGCCGATTATTCCCTTCCGATCAATCGGTAATCGATAATCGGCCAATTTTCCAATTAGTGTACATCTCTAGTTTAAATTACAAGACATTTTCCTGAACTTGTCATCGCTCATTCACTGGGCTATAACGTAAATGATAGTTATCAAATGCTATTTCTAGGGATATATTTTTATGCCAATTAAAGTAATGGTTTTCTTGGATATTTATCACTTAATATTCACTGATTTTACTGGTTGTTACACTTTAATTGTTAATAATTTCAAAATTAAACTAAAAGGTACCTGTTTTTGTGACGGAATCGGACGTCGAATGAATTATTCTATAATTCTTTTAATTAAATAAAGTTGCAGAAATCATAAAATCTTGTTCAAAACTTGATAAAATTATCACACACACTGTAAATATGAATGTTGTTTTTACAGTATAATACAGCTAATTTCATAGTAATAAACTGTAACAATTGCTAATTTTAAAGTAATAAACTGTCAAATTGCTTATTTACAGTACTAAACTCTAAAATTCCTAATTTTACAGTTTATTCCCGTGCATTTTATAGTTTTAAATTGAAACCTTTGCTGTCAGTATTATAGTGTTGTTTTTACAGTGTAATACAGCTAAATTTTACGGCAATAAACTGTAAAATTTCTAGCTTTACAGTAAGAAACTGTAAAATTACTAGTTTTACAGTTTATTATTGTATATTTTAGTTTTAAATAGGAACCTCGGCTGCCAGTATTATACTGTACAAACAACAGTTCATTTTTTGTAGTGTGTGTATATATAATATATATACATACATACATTATATATAATGTAATTTTTAACATTGATTTAAACTTACCTTAAAGCTTTTTATATTCCTGATGCTCGAATAACTCTTTCATAACTCACATTTCAGGAGGAGTGGCCGGGACAGGACTAGTGCTAATATCAGTTTTTATTAAAATTTCTCACTTTTGGTGCTTTTTCCTTCGACACCTAAAAATACGCACCTCGTTCTGACGAGAAAAGAATTACTTACTTTGTTTTTAGTTTTCATAGACTGGGCCAAAGACGAAAAAAAAAAAAAAAAAAAAAGCAAGAAACAAAGATAGGACAAGAAAAGAAAAAGAAAAAGATTGAAAAATATAAATATTTAAAAAAAAAACTAAATTTTCGAAGTCAAGGATTGTAGTTGTGTTTTAAAACTTTTTTTCCCCAGACTCATTTTTTTCCCTGTTGGAATATTTATTTTGAAAACTTGGTTAATATTTGTTTCTAAAAGTTATAATTTTCCACAAATATCAGGCTTATCGTTTTAAATTTTATTTTTTTCATGTTTAATATCATACAAAAAGAGCATTAATAAATTGTAATATTTTCTGAGTTACAGCATAGTTCATGACGCGATCATCAAGAATAAATTATTTATGCAGCACGAAATGTGCGCAATTGCATTGTTAAATAAAAAAAAAAACTGGAAAGATGTATTTAAAAGCTGAAACAAGTACTAAGATTTAAAAAAAAAAATAATAATAATTAAAAAAAAAAAAAAAACGGCCCCGACTGCCGACCTCATATTAAAACGAACTTCATTGGGCGAGAAAGCATTTCAAATTTGAATATATTTAATTATTTTCGAGAGGACATGGTTAATAAGGAAAATTAAGAATAATCCTTACTAGTAAAATTTGCTAGTTGCAAAAGCAGAATAAAGAGGGAATGAAGATTCTTATACGAAAACCAATTGCAAGTATTTTAATTGTAACAAATAGAAACTGGCAACAGATAAAAATTTTAAATCATTGCATTTTCTTTCCTCGTCTGCCAACAATGACATCTGTTTCCAATCCTGTAGATTTAAGCCTTAGCCGCATTTGCTAAAAAACGTTATAATTCGAGTTCTGTATAACATGGAAGTTACAAACACATTCTATCAGAAGCAGAAAAATGTACTCTTACTTTTGGTACTGTTGTTTTAAATTTTCCAGAAGTTTTTCACTTCCAAAAACGCGGAAAAGATTTTAAAGGTATTTAATAACTATCTTCGTTGATTGATGTCATCTGAAGACGCAACACAGCTAAAAACAATCTCTATCAACTCTCCTTTCAAAGGAAAAAAAAAATCAAAATCGGTCCAAATTTAGGCGCTAGAATGCCACAGACAGATAGATATACATCAGATACGCAGATCGACAGATACGGAGACACATCAAAATTATAACACCTTTTCTTGTTGCATCGTAGGTTTAAAAAAACGTGAAAAGGAAAAATATATACTTATGAAGATGAATTCATTTATCTATCTTTGGTATAAGAAACACTTAGGTCAGTAGATTTCCAAATACAGGTGTCAACCGGGGATTTTCCTTCGGTGTTTGCCTCCCCCCCTCCCCCCACATACGCAATGTTTTGTTAAACCCCCATAAAAAGTCATCAATTTTCAGAGGAAACTCGCTTTTATTTCTGCGGTGTTGCGAAGTAAAATTTTAAAGATAAGTATAAGTAACGGGAATGGCATTTTATGTAAAATTTGTCTCAGATACATATCTAGGCGCCTTTTCCCCCTCCTCCAGAAAGTTTTCTCGTTTTCTTTGAAATTTAATGGATTAAATATAATCTTGAAAAAATTGAGAGGAATTTTCAGACTCAGTGTGCTTTTATAAACACTTACATCCACTTTGGGGGACACCTATGAATGGATGTCGGCCGGAGTGTGTCGGCCCCTCGCCTCCCTATGGCTGTGCTACTGATTTAGGCAGGGATTCAAGTGAAACAGTCGATCGCACATTACAATCGCTACTGGAAATGAATTACATTAGAACGTTTCTTGATAAAAACATCGTGACGTCGGCGTGACGTTTGCCTATGAAAAACGAGGTAGATAAAACGTCACAGCCTACTTGGCGAATAAGAGGAGATCGCTGAGTGCTTGTGAGCTCTTATTGGCTCCACCCGTAGTGACGTCATGCCAAGTTAAGTTGATGATAATGTAATTCACTAACAGTAGCGATTGCAATTCGAAGCGATCGCAGTGCTGTTTCACTTGAATCCCTGCCTTAGGCTAGACATGATTTAAACATAATCAATTGTAATTACCATGATTAAGTATTTAAAATAGGAAACCAATAACAAACAGAAATAGAAAACAAGCACAAAAGATATTAGGGATGCACCGATAAGCAAATTAGACGATTACCGATTACCTATTAATCGACTGCACAGACTAAGATAAGGATGATTGTTTTTAATACTGCTAATTTCCCCACCACAGTTTTTTTCTTACTTTTACAATTCCGAGTTAGAAATAGTAAGTAATTTATTTCTGAGAGATTTTTTTTTCCATCTTCTTAATTTTCCCAAAATAATGTCAAAATTTTATCAAATTTCTTACGACCAATTTTCTTATTATTGTCAATAGTATTACATTAAAACATTTTTAATTATGTTAACTAGACATGAAAATGCAAAAATAATAATAATAATAATAGCAATAAATCAATAAATAAAAGGGGGAGGGGAGTGTATGATGAGCACTCCAATTTAGGAGTGCTTTTAATTTAAAGATATTTTTCAATTTATTAGTACCGATTTAATTCAAGACTTTTATTTTTTGAAAAATATAGGCTATCTAAAAGCATTATACTAACTAAGGAGAAAAGTATGTACATATGAAAAAATAATGCGACATTTTTTATTTTTAATCAAAATAGGAGAATTAATTTATTAAAAACTGTATATCAACTGTGAGGATTATTATTACTGAAAATAAAATTATTCAGCTTAGTTTCTTAGTAAAGATATACTTTAAAAAATATGTTTAAAAAAATAAAAAAATCCGCCGATTAATCGGCCTGATTTTACTGATTATTAATGATCGGCAAAGTGGCTGATAATGGCCGATTAATTGGTGCATCCCTAAAAGATATCCAAACAAAAAAGTAAATGAATAAAACAAGAGGAAGAAGAACGAATAGACTTTTTTTTTGCACGTGAAAAAAGTAAACCATTACCAGATTTATTACCAGAGACACGATGCTTTTACTTCAATAATTTTGCTTTCTTACATTTATTCGGTGCACCGTATACGTTCAACGGGTGTAAACGGTATCAGATAGCTTCTTCGCGATATAGCATCTTCTTACCTAAGGGTCCAGACGCCACATAATGAATGGATCATGTGACTCGTTACCTACCAGTCACGAAGCGCATAAAAGGCACACACACACTCATTGACATTTGAAGAGTTACATAAAGAAATATGGGGAAAAGTGGAATTGTTAAGATAACTTATTTTTCTCACAAAATGAACAAATTTCAAAAGTTTTACTTTTAGTTTTTGTTTTTCATGGAGGAAACTAAAAAATCAAACATTTTTCTAATAAATTATTTTCCATAAAATTATTAAAAATATTTTTGCTCAAATGAAAGAGTAAATAAAAGATAGAGTGAATAATTGAATAATCAATGAAATAATAAACGAATAAATAAATACATTAATTAATTAATTTTTAGGGAAATAAAAAAAGATAAGTGAACATCAATCGCAGTGAAGAAATAAGAAAATCAGTGATTGAACGAATAAATTAGTAAATTAATGAATCAAGGAATGTAAATGAATTAATAAATAAATACATAGCTGATGAGTTAATAAATGAATGAATAAGTAAACGAAATAAGTAAACCATAATTTATTTTTCCCCAACCACTTTGTCTTACATGTACCTGTGATATTGTACTAAGCATTTAAAATCAAAACATGCCATTCAAAATAAATATCGCTTCAAGTAAAGTAGAAAAAAAAATCACAAAAACGACTGAATCACTCACTGAGCCTTCGTTAGAAAATCTATTCAATTAACAGAGAAAGGGTAATGACGTCTAATAAAATGTACTCACCAATATTGATCTGAAGAGCACCAAAAGTCTACCAAAAACTTCCTCTAAAAAAATATCAAGATTTATTTTATGAGACTTACTATATTAATATATATATATATATATATATATATATATATATATATATATATAGGATATGGTACAACTGCTGTAACGTGTAAGAATCAATGTTTCCATTTTGTGAAAGGGAATGAAAACAAAACCAATAGAAAGTTTCTTTTCAGAAAAATAAAAATCTTGAAAAACTTTTTCTCCTGTCAGTTTACAACATTGCATATTTATTGTTAACAACTTAAATACTAAATTTCTTTTCTATTCCCGATTTTTAGGAACTAGTTTAGCGTTAAGATTTAATAGTCACTTTATACAAAATAGCTCATTTCTGTGAAAGGTGAGTAATATATTATCTCGTTACTTTCTACACGGTAAAAAATGAACTATTGTTCTTACAGTATAATACTAGCAGCAAAGGTTCCAATTTGAAACTGTACAGTAAATAATTTTAAATACACAGTAATAAACTGTAACACTAGCAATTTTACAGTTTCTTACTGTAAAGTTAGAAATTTACAGTTTATTGCCGTAAAATTTAGCTGTATTTATACTGTAAAAACAACCGTATAATACTGGCAGCAAAAGTTCCAATTTAAAACTGTAAAATGCACTGTAATATACTGCAAAATTTTTGCAATTTTGCAGTTTATTACAGTAAAATTAGCATTTTTTACAGTTTATTATTATAAAATTAGCTGCATTATACTGTAAAAACAACATTCATTTTTTACAGTGTACACAGAGAATCAGTAGTGAGTAATGTATAACAACTTCAGAAATGAAAGAAAAATGTATAAATAGTTAATATGCTGTAAATCCTGAGAACTTTTATATTATACATTGTGAAATTCAAAATGCGAAAACGGAGAATTAATTAACTTTACATTTTTAAAATGGCTTTTTAATCCTAAAATGAGAATGAAAATTTCTCTATCTAAGCATTATGGACAAGGTTGCTTATATGAGATATTTGCAAAACCCAAAATTGAGCTCATAAAATTCTTAAGATAGAGGAATAAAACACAAGGTCTTGCAGATAAGAATGCTAAATCACTTTTTGTAATTGTTGCTGTTATAATAGGTCAATTATTAACCTCGAAAATGGTAAAATGAAAAACTGTGATGATAAATACAAAAATTGATTTCCAACTAATTGTTTCTTTGGAACAATTTCTTAAAAAACGGTGTAAAAATAGTCTACTGCAAAGATAGAAAAAAATTCGTGAAAAAAATTCGTGAAGTTCGTACAATTATACAGATAGTACAAGATAAGCAGAAAAGTTGTGCAGCATAAAGGGAAAAATAGCATCCAGGGCTAGAGTGGAGAATTTTCTTTTTAATACTTACGAACCTTTATTTAAAATTTAAACGTGAGCGCTCCATACTGCTTAGTCAAAGAAACTATATTTCAGCAAAAATGCTGTGTTTTATGTGTAAAATATTTAACAAATGTATATTTTTATAAATAAACACAAATCTCAAGAATTTCGGGGAAAATTAAAAAAAAAAGAAAAACCAAGGTCTCTAATAAAATATCAAAATCTTGGGGGAAAATCCAAGCTATAGGTACCTTGATTATTGATAAACATGCCGCGGAAAATAAGCAATAAATATAACAATTAATGCGTGAAAATTAAATGGTTTTAACAGTTTTAATAACAACTGAAATACCAAACAAGCATTTTTTTAAATCTCGGAAAATTATTTTATAAACTAACAAGATACCGATTAACATGGAAGTAAATAATGAATATAGCAAGTGATCAGTAAAAATCAAATAATTTTAACAGCTTTAATTACAGCTGAAATCACAAACTCACATTTTAAAATCTCAGAAAGTCTGGCAAGAGAACTAACACAAAAAACAGATAAACGTGCAGCGGAAAGTAAGCAATGTATGACGCGGAATGCAAAAAGTAAATGCAACAAAAATAAGGAAAGACAAAATGATTTAAAAATACAGTAACCCCTCGTTATATCGCGCTTTTCGGGGGACAAAAAAAAAGCGCGATATATCCGAAAGCGCGATATAACCGAGATTATCAAAAATAGTTTTCTAACCAGCATGCAAGTAAATTATGCGTACACATACATAAAAATTCAGTTATTCGCCTTGAAATCTTGAGTTTATTTGGAAGCATTTTCTAGTAGAGAGCAGCTTCATCAGCATTATAGATTTGCTCATCTACCAAGTCTAACTCAACAATTTTTTGATGCAATTCATCAGGAAAACATGCTGCTGCTGCATCATCGGCCGATCGTTTTTCCTGAAATTTCTAATTGGCCTATACCGTGTCTTTTTTGCCACAAAATAAACGAGAAAGAGACCTTTTCTGAGCACCTTACATATTTTCTCAAAAATGGTTTCGAACTAAAAGCTTTTTTTTTGGGGGGGAGACAAAAGAAAAGAGCGATATATCCGAATGAGCGATATAACGAGGGGCTATAATTAAAGCTTAAATACATTAAATCAAAACTTGCAAACACTTTGAAATTTCAGAAAGCATTGAAAATTTATCAATGTCAAGAGAACTAGATTTGTAAAGAATTGAAGGGGTAAGTAGATAAAGGTGATATGTGACAATTTTTGAAACTTACTTTTTACCATGGATAAAGGTGAAAAGTCCATCAGTATCATGTCCCATTAGTCAGAAATGGTTGGTAACTAACAATGTGACCCCGTTTTACAGTTTGAGAAAAGTCCATTAAAAAATATAAAGCAACATTTTTTTTGAAAGCTTACACTAGAAATTAAAAAAAAAAAAAATGTCACACATCCCCTTTATCCACTTGCCCCTTCAATTGAACATTGAGAACACCGAAAACAAAATACGAATTAAATGTAAATAAACACACACACACACAAACATTGTTGTTAACCAAAAACGATAGCGAAGTTTCCATACCTGCTTTAAGTTATCAGAAGCACATAAATCTAAAAGAGGTTTGCTTGCGTCCTGTCAATAGCGAATGGTAAGATTTTTTTTTACAATTTGAGCTTTTATATCTCCAAGCCCATCCCCTTTTCAGTCGCTGGAAACTTTCTCACGAATTTCATTGGAAGGCAAGTCTTTGGGAAATTTGCTCATTTATTTTTTAGCGTCGTTGAAACACTGCAGTCTAAGGAACCCATTGGGGTGAACGCATCGAAGGTGAAGGGCAATAAATCTCCAAGGACACTTCGTCGGAAAATACTTCATCAAAGAGAAAAGACCCCAAAGAAAAAAAAAACTATTTCCTTTCAAAACTAATTGCCTTTCGTTTTCGTAGACTTTACCTTTTCTCTTCAGAGTGGAGAGATAGTTTTTAAAGAGTAAATGCCGCAAACCATAACAAAGATTTTCTTTCTTTCCACTGGCTGTTTTCAAATATTTGCCTTTATTTCGTCCTCTGTATGATAAAAAATGTTTACGTTTATCTTTCGCTAGAGAAAGAAAATGCTCGAATCAACAATGTTTAATGATAAGAAAATATTTTGAAATAATGGGATTTTTGCATTTTTTGTCTTCTCTACTTTTACCACCATTTTCGGTAAAGGGTAAATGATCTCCACCGTCATTATTTTTAAACCTTTTGCAATTTAAAAATAAATGAAAAGATGGAAAAGAATATTTTGAGATATCACGCAAAGCGTTCGTTATTTTTGCTACGCTGTAAAAAATGAACTTGTTTTTACAGTATAATACTGGCAGCCGTGGTCCCAATTGAAAACTGTAAAATGCACAGTAATAAACTATAAAACTAGCAATTTTACAATTTCTTACTGTAAAGTTAGAAATTTCACGGTTTATTGACGTAAAATTTAGCTGTATTATAGTGTAAAAAACAGTATAATACTGGCAGCAGAGGTTCCAGTTTAAAACTAAAATCCAAGCTAATAAACTGTAAAATTAGCAATTTTACATTTTATTACTGTAAAATTAACAAATTTTCCAGTTTAGTACTGTAAAGTTAGCTATTTTACAGTTTATTACTGTGAAATTAACAATTTTTACAGGTTATTACTATAAAATTAGCTGTATTATACTGTAAAAACAACGTTCATTTTTTACAGTGTAGGTATTTGTCTTGGGCGGTACTTTTTCTAGACATCATAACAATCAGTGACTATAGCCCCCACATTGCCAGGGATTTAGGGGCTATGTTCCGAGAGGGCTCCATAGGTCAGTGGGACCCGTAGGTCAGTTCAAAAAACGAAGAAGAAATACGAAAGGAGAAAAGAGGTAAAAGAAAAAATAAGGGAGAAAAGGGGGAGGGGCTGGTGGGAAAATAAAATGTAAAAGAGAAAAAACGTGGTCTTTCTATCTTAAAATCTCATGCTGAAAAATAATAAATGTGTTATGTTGTTGTAACCAAAGTGCAAAAAAATAAACTGCAAAACATAAACTGTTGTCTCTACGGGCAGCAGAGGTTCCAGTTTATTACGGTAAAATTAGCAATTTTAGTTTATTACTGTACATTTTACAGATTTAAACGGAAACCTTGGCTCCCAGTATTATACTGTAAAAACAACAGTTTTTTTTTTTTTTTCTTTTTTTTTTTTGCAGTGTGGATTTACCATATCGCAAATGGGACAATTGCGAGGGGTCCCCACGACACACGCGACACAGGGATTTCGAAAGGAATGTTTCTCAGATGCTTATTTTAAGATAGATAGACGAAGGGGTCCCCAAACAATGCAATGTGACTCGCTTCCAAATCCCTCCTAAATCCGCTATGCAACCATGGCTTTTAAAACCATAAACATGGGAGTCGCATTACATTAATAACTTGAATCTTATTTCAATTGTTCATGATTTTTTAAAACCATTTAAAACCAAAACTTCAAATACATCAATGTCCGTATGAATGGCGAAAATAGCTAGGCCATTTAAATGTTCATTCGAAATCGCTATATTGAAATTCTAAATCTGTAGGAAGAATGTCACTAAACCTTAGAGGAGAAGCTTTGATTGTATTTGAATTGCTATTAGAAACTCGGAACGTATACATATAGGTCAAAATCAAGACACGGGTCGCATTTTCGAAGGCAAGCTAATGCCGGTTGCAATATTTCGATGAGAAAAGGGAAGGAGCCACAGAAAATCCGCTGAGGCACACTTCTTAAATTTTTCTTATGAGTGTGTGTGTGTGTGTGTGTGTGTGTGTGTGTGTGTGTGTGTGTGTGTGTGTGTGTGTGTGTGTGTGTGTGTGTGTGTGTGTGTGTGTGTGTGTGTGTGTGTGTGTGTGTGTGTGTGTGTGTGTGTGTGTGTGTAAATGACTTTCTTTCATTGAAATGGAAACATTAAGGGAGGTTAGTAGTTACCGGTAATCAGTTTAATTTTAATGTGCGAACAGAATCACGCATATATGCGCAAATAATAATTTTGTTTTCGCAGTAGCTAAAATAAAATATCCGGATTTTTATTTTCTGGCATGATGCAAATTATTATGTTTATTATCAATATTTTTAAGCTTGTTGATTCCCAATTTTTTACCGTAATATCTTGCAAAAATAAATTTAGTGCAATCTAATGCTAAGCAAAATTAATAAATAATTTCGAAATTTCAAATGTCTGAGTAAACATTGATTACTTTATTTGGGGGCGGGGGGGGGCGGGTTCGACAACCAAAGTGACAAGGGGCTCTCCTAAACTGAGGCGGCCCTGAATGTATGTAGTGGGGAAATGAAGAGAAAAATAAAATAATGGGAATTCCCTCCCCATGCCGAGGGAGGGTTGTGGGGAGGTGTAATGGCGTTGGTGTAACTACAATGCGATGTCACAAAAAATTCTTTACTTGGCACGTTTTTTCGGGCGATTTGGCAAATTCGAATATACTAACGCAGAACTGCGTATTATTATTATTATTATTATTATTATTATTATTATTATTCCATACCTATTATGCATCTTCTCATCATTTTCGGGTAATTGATGTAATTGCGGGATTGTATTTCATTATTCTATCAAATTTGAAGATTCATTTGGTAAACTGGGAATTTCCCCCTTCTCGAATATAAGTTCGTGACATCCCTGCCCTCATCTAGCGGTGAGCAAATGGAATGTAACCCTCTATGTCCCATTGCTGTAACTCACCACCATAGGCAGATTTTGCACCAAAAAAGGGGGTGGGGTCAAAAGAAATGTGGGATTTGAGCAGCACCTCTAAGCTGTCTTTTTTTCTTGTAAAATTTGGTTATATAATTGTATCTTAACATTACTGATTAAATGACCTCTAAAAAATGCGGAATATTGCCTCAAAAATTAAAACGGATGAACCACCACCGTAGACATCTCCTTTCCAATTCAAAGTTCTATGCTAATGAAATAACATGAAAAAAGTAAATTTTTCAAGAATTTTCAACTTTTATTTTTGCGAAAAAAAAAAAAAAAAAAACATCTTCCAATCAATCATTAATTTTAACTCTGAAAAGTGAGGGGGCAAAGCCGCTTTACTTTTGGAAGTTAGGGGGCAGTTGCCCCTCTTGTCCCTCTGTTCGAGTCGTCTATGCCCACCACCATCTCATCACCCCCCTTTTCCCGCATCTAGCCGTCCCATAAAAAAAACCTGACACCAAAAAGAAAGCCTCGCAACTCACCATTTTGTTGGAGGTAAACAGGCAAACCACCAAGCAAAACAGACCACCGTTTCGCTTGGTGGCCACCCATTGAGTGATAATAACTCTGTTGGCAGCTTCATTCTCGGCTTGCTCTATCGCACCCCATTTTTTCCTGTAATGTGGTCGTTGACAAATTCAGAGCTTTGCTGGTGTTTACGGCAGCTGCTCATCTTCTGTATAACGTATCTTCTACTGTGAGGCTTCTCGATAAATCCGCGCTTAGAGAGGAGAGATTATGTTTCAAAAAAAAAAAAAAAGTGCTCAACGTGGTTCTGTTGACTTCTGCTAAAAGTTGTTGCGGTAATATCATTTTAGACGCAGAAGCAAAAATTATTTTCTTCTTAAAAAGACACTTTTATTAATCAGTTTTAAACTGAAGTAGGAGAAAACTAGGCTGGAGGACAGGAAATGCGCAGCTTTTCACCCTTCTGCTGAGCTTAATTTGCACAAAATCTCACTGGAGCTCAGCTCCTGCACTTTTTTTTTTTGGTACAAGTAAAGCCACACCCTCATGCTTGTTTTATTATTTATATTTAAATGAACGATGAATAAGAAAACATTAAGGAGAGCTTTTCAAAATAATAAAATAATAATAATAAAGATATATTTTTAAAAGGGGGGGGGGTATGGGGGATGGGCGGGCCCGTCATTTCAAGTTTTTTGAGGGGGTTACAAACGAGAGATGCACCAATTAATCAGTATAATGCAGCGAAATTTCACGGCGGTTTCTAACTTTACAGTAAGAAGCTAAAATTACTAGTTTTACAGTTTATTGCATTTTACAGTTTTAAATTGGAACCTCGGCTACCAGTATTATACTGTAAAAACAACAGTTCATTTTTTGCAATGCAGCTTTTTCTTTATTTCTTTACAGTGACATTAAAAGGCAATTAAAAAACATTTCTCCAGTTTATCACTTCCTTTTGATGTTGAAATAATAAGTCTAGATCTGCAACTGGGGGCCCCTAACGATTACGGGGCCCTGGGCCCAGTGTGCCTATTGGGAAAGAGGCACCTGATAATGCCTCAGCTGCACTGCAAAAAATGAACTAATGTTTTTACAATATAATACTGGCAGCCGAGGTTCCAGTTTAAAACTGTAAAATGCACAGTAATAAACTGTAAAACTAGCAATTTTACAGTTTCTTACTGTAAATTTAAAAAAATTACAGTTAATTGCCGTAAAATTTAGCAGTATTATACTGTAAAAACAACAGTATAATACTGGCAGCAGAGGTTAAAGTTTAAAATTGTAAAATGCACGGTAATAAACTGTAAAATTAGCAATTTTGCAGTTTATTACTGTAAAATTAGCAATTTTACAGTTTAGTACTGCAAAAGTAGAAATTTTACAAATTATTACTGCAAAATTAGCAATTTCTACAGTTTATTACTACAAAATTAGCTGTATTATATTGTAAAAACAACATTCATTTTTTACGGTGTGGTCGCTAGAGGTTGATTCATAGGCAATATGGACTCTCCAATAATAGCCGTCCGGTAGAACAGCTTGAACATTATCCTCGTAAATTCGCCCAGCCTGCGCACAACAGCCTGATACTTGTTACCCCACTTCAATTTATCACCGTCCGTAATCGATTTATCCGCACTCCCCATTGGACACAGTCAGAAAGATTGTATTTAGGGGAGGAATAAATGGATAAGGGAAGGCCGCACACCTGACGTTTGAAAAGGTAGCTTTTGCAATAAATAAAGAGCTTATTGGAGGAGAAAAGCTATAAAAGAAGGAGGAGGAGAAAAAGAAAACAAGCCTGAGAAGAGAGCTGGATAATTTTCTATGTTTTAAAGCACGGTGACTGCTTCATTAATTATTATTATTATTATCATTGTTATTATTATTATTTTATTTATTGATTTCCATTGTATGGGAAATACGCTTTAACTTGTGATGATGTAAGAGAAAATAAATTCCGTTTACTGTAAAGCGTTATCTTTTTAACAATAAATTCCAAATATGTGCCAAAAGAAAACCAATGGCAGCAAACAGATTACGATATTTTAAGCATTTTGTTTCAAAATAACAAAGTTATTGCTCATTAATTTATTAAAGTTATCATCAGTTATATTACAAACTGCAATCATACGTTATTTAGTGCAAATAAACTGTATACTTTTTTTTCTTATGTTTCTTGATTCTTGCCTTTAATAAACTTTTATATTCTTTAGCGAAAGTTCCTGCAAGTGGCAGTTATTGAAAATTCAAAGCTTTCAAAGATTTACAAAAAAAAAAAAAAAAAAAACAAGCATACAATAAAACGTACAAAGTTTGTTATTGTTTCTTTTGCTGCATTTCAACTTCGCTCTTTTTTTTACATTTTAATAGTTTTTAAAATGCTAATGCATTTGATCAAATTCCTGTCTTTTCTGATGAGCAGAGATTACATATTCGATTATGTAACAATTAAAAAATAAAAAGATTTGATACTTTTCTACTATACGCCCATTGTAGTTGTTAGCACGTGTGCAATAAACATGTGCACTAAAGTGTTTTATACTCGTAATTACTGTCTGATCTTCTTAGGTAAAACCTTCCGCGCATTTACGCATGCGTCAGGTCTTCTCTGATCTTACCAAAATAAGGGTGTTAGGTAAGATAACAATAAGGGGGAGAATAACAAAACGCATTTTGAACCGTATCAAATAACATGAAACGAAGAACGATGCTAATTTCAAGTACATAGTTTAGTTGAATATGTCAAAATTAAAGAACAAATGCATGTTTGAAATTGAAAACTACGGAAAGTTATCCCCCACGGCCCATCTACCCTTTTATAAGTTTAACTGTTTCCGAGTGCTAAGCGCGGTTTTTATAGACTAAGAGTAACTTTCATTTCCTCTTTCTCTCTTTCTGTGTGTGTATGAAAGAGAGGGGGGGGAGAGGCGCCAGAAAATATTCACCCCGGAGTCCGTTGTCTGCCCTTGGTAGCTCCTGGAGCGTAGAAAGTAAGCTAATTGAAGGACGCAGTCACCGAGAAAACGCCTACAGAAAAAAAAAAACTATGCGGAAGGATAGTATGTAAAATGCACTCTTCCCTTCGTTTGAGAAGGGGACGGATTTCGTGCAGAGCCGAGCAGGAGTTAATAAGCAAGTAGCTACTAATGTCTTTCGTGACGAAATGGTAATCTGCTCCCGCGTCAAATGCAATCCTAAGGTGCTACCCCTAATAAGGTGCTAGCACAAATAACCTTTAAACGTTTCATAAACGTTTTTAAGCGGTTGTTACAACGTTAATAACCATTTTACAACCTTTAAAAACCGAAGTGTGCTGCTTGGGACGTAGACTTGGTAGGAGAGATAGTGCACGAACTGCTAGGAAACAAGTGTGTTGTTGTTAGTGACCCTCCATAAATGGCGTCACACTTTTTTCCCCAACAAATGTAACCCCCTACTCCTTGTGTTACAAATGCAAAGCCTCATCTTCATCTTGCCCCCTCCCCTTGCCACAGGACACTGCGTGTTTCATAAGCATAGTGGTTAAAAAAATGCGTGACGTTACACTTCTTGTTATCCCCTCCTTCCCCCTTATAGCGAATCCCTATTCCTCTTAAAGCGTATCATCATTTATCAACGACCACTTACTTTGTCATTACACTGCAAAAAATAAAGTGCTGTTTTTGCAGTATAAATACTGGCAGTAGAGATTCCAGTTTAATGCTGTAAAATGCACATTAATGAACTGTAAAATTAGCAATTTCTGCAGCTTTTTACGGTAAAGCAGCAATTTTATAGTTTATTACCACAGTTTTACAGTTTATTACCTTAAAATAAGCTGTATTATTCTCTAAAGGCAAGAGTGTAATGCTAGCAGCAGAGATTCCTGTTTAAATCTGTAAAATACAGTAATAAGTTTATTGCTGTAGAGCAGCAATTTTACAATTTATTAGTGTAAAATTAGCAATTTTACAGTTTAGTACTGCAAAATTAGCAATTTTTACAGTTTGTTACTATAAATTAGATGTATTATACTGTAAAAACAACATATATTTTTTACAGTGCAGTAGCTTTTTTACAAAGTGGCAGATATATTGATAAACAGAGATCACTATAATTCTAAGTGTGAATAATTAGTGCAGAAAAATTAAATTGTACGTGCTTCAAATAACGCAACTTAATGGTTATTAAGCTTAGTCAGTGCGATATTGCTATATTTTTTAAGGAAAACATTATTGTTGACAATTCAATGATATTTTGTGCTCAAAATACTCGGGAAAAGTAGTATAAGAATATATTGAAGTAAAATGTAGGTGAAATGTCATTACTACCGCTTGTCCTTGACAAGCATTTCTCAAATTCACAATATATTTTCCACATCACGAAAATAAAACAGATAAATGCATTTACCTAAGAATATTACATGACAGACCAAATTCCTATAAAAATTATCATACACCTACACAGGTACTTTGTTTAAGAGGAAACAATAGGCAATTTTAAAAAACGTATTTTACAAAGAATTTCCACAATCCTGCGAACAGACCAGACCTTTAATTGATAAAAAAGAAAAAAGTGCAAACAATGAACAATGGTTTCATCATTTTCCTTATTCCATCTATTGATTTCAAAGCCTGTAGCATCAAACCGAAAATATGGGAGATTCAGCAAAAGGAGTCAACCCATAGAAGCTACCGGAAAAATACAATGAAGAAAATCATTAATATTTGCAACCTCGACTAGAGAATAAAGATGAATTATTTCGCTTTAAGAGACAGACAGAGAACAATAAGGTTGGTTCCTCATCTTTTGTTCATATTTGGATTTTTATACTTTAATGAAAGTCATAAGTTGAAATAAAGACATTTTGCAAAGTTTACGGATAGCGAATTTCAAACCGGCTATTTTAAAATCATTTCTTTTGTTCAATTCACCTTAACCCTTCACTGCACGGTGTGCCAGATCTGGCACAAACCAAATAAACCCTCATATATTCCTATGATTTTTAAATGCAGTTAAACTGAGCTTTGTGCCCCTTCTGGAACATTGCTATAACAGTTTAGTGTGATTTTTATGCACTAGTTAGCTGCACTAGTCTAGGTATTACAGTTCTTGCTTTTTTAAAAAAAGGGTCTGCATTTCCGTTAGAAGTGTGCTTAGTCATTATTTCCTTTGTTCCAAAAATGTTTAAATACACTTAGTGGAAAGTTTGTTTATACCACTTATGACACAAAAACATTGTAGATTATTACACTTATCGGTATACAAAGCATATGCTATGTGCTTTGTGCCATATATAGAACAAACAATTAAAACATCATTTTTGGTGCACATTTTTAAGATTAATTTTTTTCTTCATTTTTCCTGAACTCAGGGTTATTTAAAAGGTAACAAATGATTTTTTTCATGAAAATATAAAAAATCGTGCAGTGAAGGGTTAAGAAAGATACAAATTTAAAAAATGGTAAAATCAAGTCAAAATGCAGACTGTGAAACTTTGTTAAATAAATAAATAAATACGTAGAATTATAAAAAAAAATACATAAAGGATGTTTGAATTATAATTGATTGCCTTCTGATGCTATAGATACAGTAAAATAGTAGTAAAAATAAAAACGCGGTGACCCGCGCGAAGCTTTCGGTCTAGACAGCATTAACTCAAAAATACGATTTATTTAAACAGTAATTTTTCAAATCACAGCAGTCACATGGTGACTTGTTATTTTTTGCTGATTTTTAAAAAAAAGGAGGTTATGCCTTACTTTTATATTTGTACCAAGTATTAAGAAAAAAAAAAAAAAGCACCGTTAAGAAATATTACTCATGATAAAATAAACATTTTCTTTTCCGGATTTAATGTAATACAACACTGGTTTCAAATCATAAAATGAACTTAGGTTACATATTCTTGGAAACTTGGATCAAAATTTGCCTCAAAAAAAAGTCAACCAAAAGCGACAAAACACATAGGAAGACCGAACCTTCTAACGTTCCTAATGAAACGCTCTATCCAACCACACCAATGCATTTCGCGAAAAGTATGTTTATTCATTTTACTAATGTGTAAAAAAAACAGTAAAAAAAACGTTTTTTTCCAACACAAAAAAAAAAAGATAATACTGTCAAACACAATTTTTTGACAGTAGGTTTGTCTTTCGACAAAAGTCGGCCAAATAAACTTTAAAATGAGGAGTAAATCATTGTGTTTGATAAAGAATTGTGAAAGTATGTGTTGGCGAGCACTGTAAAAAAGTAATGCTGTTTTTACAGTATAATACAGTGAATTTTATAGTAATAAACGAAAAGTGGCTAATTTTACAATACTTTATTAAATTTTCTAACTTTGCAGTAATAAACTGTAAAATTGCTAATTTTGCAATTTATTATCGTGAATTTTACGGTTTTAAGCTGGAACTTCTGCTGCCAAGTATTATACTGTTGTTTTTGCAGTATAATGCAGCTAAATTTTAAGGCAATAAACTAAAATTTCTAACTTTACTGTAAGAAACTGCTGGTTTTAGTTTTAAATTTTAACCTCGGCTGCCAGTATTATATTGTAAAAACAGCAGTTCAATTTTTACAGTGTGGTGCTCTAACCACGCGACTGCATCTCCCTTTCTGGATATTTATTCGTTTTAATAATGCGTAATAAAAAACAGTAAAAACAATTTTTTGACAGTGGGTCTGTCTGGGAACGAATTTCGCAGCGAGAACTGAGCTCCGAATAACAAAAATATTCTAATAAACGTCTAGAGTGGAAATTATAGTAAGTTGCTCAGAAGAATCTAGCTATAGAAGGAAGAAAAAAAAGGATGGAAGAGTGATCAGCTTGAAAGCAAAAAGAAATAAACACCGCATTGTCAAGGTTATTCTTCAAAATATACAACGTTTCCCAAAAATCAGCCAGGAAGATGAACATTTCTTTGTAGTAATTTGCTTGCAATAAAATGAAACTTTTTAGTAGGAATTTCAGCATAATTTTCAGTTGATGACTTAGCACTTTTTGGCAGAGCACAACTTTCAGTTATCTTTTCGGTATTCCCTGAAGTCTTTTATGAAGCACCTAAATACAATTTTGATCGCTTAAAGGTCATTAAAACTTCTTTTGCGAGTATTGTTTTTCCCCCTATTTAGATTGAAATGACGATAGTCATAACTAGTAGAAAACAGTCTCATTTATTAATAGAGTCTCATTTATTAATAGTAAATAACTAGTTGACTCAAGGAAAACATATTGCAATAGCAGCTTTTCCAATGCCAGTGTCCCGAAATAATTGGTTCTCCCTTGAAGTGTGCGCTCCATCTGGGCGAACACTAGACCGCCACCCCCTTGTCAAAATCTTAGAAATTTATTGGTGCAGGGGAAAAGACGAGACTGACCTACAGGTTCGCGTAGCACACCAACACCGCCTTGTCAAAATCTTTGAAATTTATTGGAGCAGGGGGAACAGAGGAAACCACATCCTACTAAAGAGAAACGGGTGTAATAGGATACATTTTCGGGGAAGGAAGGAACCCCACGTTTCTTCTTAATCCTGTTTCTGAGCTGGAGCGCCCCGATGGGAGGTCACGGGAGACCTCCCAATAATTTCCGTATTCGGCACATTTTGCTGACGATTCGGCCATTTGAAGACAATATTGCAACATAGAGCTCAACTATTTGCTCTTTTTAGTTTTTAGAATTGCTTTTTAAAAGATACCTCATGTTTTTTCTAACTAAATGTTATGCATGTACAACATGGGTGCATGCTTGTATTTTATCATTCTGTAAAATTGGAACTTCATTCGGCAAATTGATAATTTTCCTCCTCCCAAAAATGATAATTCAGGGCGCCCCTGTTTCTGAGGTGCTCCAATGGAAGGTCACTGGAGGTCGTTGAGACCACCCAAAAATGTCCAATTTGGCAAGTTTTGTCTGACAATTCGGCAAACTAGGAGACAGAATTGCAAAACTGCAAAAAAAAAAAAAAAAAAAAAATAGTGATGCTACGCTTATATTTTGATTATTCTGTACAATTCAGAGTTTTATTCCGCAAATTAAAGATTTCCCCCCTCCCAAAATTGCAAGTTCGGGGTGCCCCTGATTCTGTTCCAGATCAGGAGTAGCAATTACACAGTAATCTTGCCAAACTTGGTCCGATAAATTAATTAAAATTTAATTATTAAGTAAAATATCAAGTAATAATATCAAGTAATAGTATCATAAATATCAAGTTAATTAAGTAAAATATCAAGGAATTAGTAGATGATGCTCAAAATGTTGTTATGGCGATTCATGGGACTTTCAAATACTAGAAAAAGAAGACTTGTAATAATAGGAAGGAACAACTTATACCTTGCACCCAACAATATGCTAGGATATGTTGAATTGATAGATTTTCAACAATTTTTTCTCTTAAGAAATAGGAGGGAAAAAAAAGGAAAAAACACACATACACACATTTTTCTTTAAACTTAATACTGTAATTTGTTAAGTCTGAGCCCTGTTTTTTTCACCCTCAAAAAAGAGCTACAAATGGTTTTATTTTAGCAATATAAACGACACATTTAAAGACGTAAGTTTTTCATTCTACATTTGTACTTTTTTTTTTCTTTTTTGGTGATGATTAAAAAGTAAAAAGTAAAAAAAAAAGCATAGCTTTCCATACACTTTGAAGTGACGGCCTGTTTTCAAAAAAATGCATGTACCACTTAAAGTGGTATACACGTATAAAGCATTAAAAAAAGTGAAATGTAAGTTCAGAAACAACTAAACAGAAATATTTGTACTAAAAATGCAATGTGGTAAAATAAAGTCTGCACTGCAAAAAATGAACTGTTGTTTTTACAGTACAATACTGGCAGCTGAGGCTCCAATTTAAAAACCGTTAAATTTCATAGTAATAAATTGTAAAACTAGCAATTTTGCAGTTTCGTACGGTAAAGTTAGAAATTTTAGAGTTTATTGCCGTAAAATTTAGCTGTGTTATACTGTAAAAAGAACAGTATAATACTGGCATCAGAGGTTCTAGTTTAAAACTGTAAAATGCACGGTAATAAACTGTAGAATTAGCAATTTTACAGTTTAGTAGTGTAAAAGTAGAAATTTTATAGTTTATTACTGTAAATTAGCTGTATTATACTGTAAAAACAACATTAATTTTTTACAGTGTGGCGATTTAACAAGAAAAGGATTATTTTTGTACGGAGTCAAATAACAAAAGCGACACTTTTCTCTTGCTTGGTTAAAATGCATTTCTCGGACCTCCGAGAATTGAGGAAAACGAGGTAAATTACTTCCGAGAATTCTTGAGAGAATTGGAACTTTTTGGGAGGTCCAAGTGACCTCCCGTAACCTCCCAATGGGGTGCTCCTGCAACTCATTGTCGGAGTCGATCATTTTTTCTCCGACTCCGCAGTCGCGGTTTTATGTTAACGGTCAGAAATAATATTTAAAAAAACTTTGTTTGCAAAAAAAATAAAATGTATTTTTCATTAAAAAGATAATTTGAAACTGTTTTTCGTCTCCATTTTCTTTATTGTATTTTTCTTTCTTTTAGAAAACACTGAACCAGAAAAAAAATCGACTTATGAAAGTCACAATCGCAAAATAACTACTACTCACGAACTTGTTCTTGCAGCATGATGACTAATGCGGTAGGTCATTGACAGCTATCTAACGGCAGAACCCCTTTAGAGAAAAAGCCAAACTATCCGACATTTTGGTTCCAACAACGCATTAGATTCAGTCCTGTTTCGAGTATTTGGAAATATGTTATTAAGGTTACTGTGTTGCGGATGATAAGCTGAGGAGAAAGCAACTTAGAGCAAATCAAGCGGAGTTAACTGATTTCTTAAATTTAATTATTGCTCATCAGGAAATGTTGCCTGTGCGCAATGCATGTTCATACTTTGGAGACAAATTGCAGCATTGATCCTTTTTTTTCCTTTTTTTTTTTGTTTCAAAATGTATTGTTTAATGATTCCTAATGCTCCCTCTCATGATACTATGTACTCGTATGTACGATATGTGTGTTTGTTAGTATTTTATCATTCATAAAATTGGAATTTCATTCTGCAAATTAAAAATTTTAGTGCCTCTGCAAGCAACACATCAGAACTTGTTGTTGCCTTGTGCCAGCCGTATTGCCTATTTGGAGTGCGCGCTGCTTCCCTATACCAACTGTATCGTAATTTGAAGTCCGACTTTCACAGTACACACATGCCATAGGGGTCCGTTTATAGTGCAGGCAACCATTCACAGCACAATAACACGTTCGCACAAAGAAGGGACAAGGACAGGAGAGAGAAAGTACGATCATGCCCGAGTCGGGATTCGAGTCCGGGACTACTCCATCTCCGAGTCAGACTCCTCTGACCACTAGACAAGGAGGCCGATACATTTGAAGCTTAGAAACCCGATGTGTTCCATGCTGTTAAGGGACGCAAGATTTCGAAGCGTTGCTCACAAATAAGCTGTTACGTTTCTCCTTTTTTTTAAAGGTATATAATCAAATGAGAAAGACTGAAACACAATTTTGACAGCATTTTAACGATAAAAAGTTACTTTTTTTGATCATATTAACAGAAAAATAAAAAAGAAAACATCCAGTGAAAATAATAGAGGGGAAAATGAAACATCTAATGAAAAGGCAGGGGCGTCCCGAAGTTAAATTTTTGGGATGGTGGAAATTCTCAATTTGCCGAATAGAACTTCAAATTCTGCCGATTGATGAAATACGGATTTGCATAATATAATGAGAAAGTTGTCGAATAAAGAAAATTTTGGGAGGTCCCAGTAAAATCCCGTGACCTACCATCGGGATGCTCCTGTGAAAAGGCGCAGTGGGGCATCATTAAAAACATTTCAAAAAAGAAAAATATACATCAACGTTTACTGTCTATAAATTTGCCGAATAATCAAAATGTTTTTGATAAAGAATCGCTTTGGGCGGTCACAGTGACCTCCTATCAAGATGACCATGAAGCGGTCGGGCAATTTCTTAGTTCGCCACGGGCGCTGGACCTGCTAGGTACGTTACTGCTTGTGCTTACATTGAAGGGCGGAGACGGACTATCTCTGACATTGATTGATCACTATTTTGGCGTCAACCTTAGCTACGCACGAAAAAAAGAAGAGAAGTTTCGCCTCTAATGTACACTCAGAGAGCAAGTAGCGGATTTGCATTTTCTGCTATATAATTAAACGCTATCGAATGCTTTTCCAACCATCTTGGTCAGGGGTCTATAAACTTTTTATGCGAAAGGCTATTTTTTAAACTTTATTGAGAGTCGCGTCCGACCGGTTGGAAAAACTACCAATTTTTTGTAGCGAACTACAACTACAACTACTTTCTTATAAATGTAGTTAACTATAGCTACAACTACTTTTTTTTTAATGTAGCGCGCTACACTACTTTTGAAATGTAGTTGCTATTTCGCTACTTTAAAAAAAAAATAAATAAAAAGAATACATTGTTTGAAAATAGAACGAAAAAGTTTGAAATGTGGTTTAGATTTGGATAGATTGAGGGAAGAAGCCGTTTTGGCGCAGATGCCATATCATGTGTTTCACAAGCAGTAAAAAAAAAAATTCTTTTTTTTTTTTAAATCCTTTTTGCTGCAATTTGTCCTTTTAAGCCATTCTTTACATTTTTTACGAATATTCGCGTCAAGAAGGCATTCAACAGCTGACAGGCTGAAAAAATCAACTTTCAGTAATTTCATGACAGCGAATAGTTAATTCAGGAAATGCTGGAAATTTATCAAACATTCATTATTTTTCTTGTCAAGCTCTATTCAATGCGAATATTGGTGGCACATAAAAATTACGATGCCAACCAAATCAATGATTTGCACCGGCCAGATTGGATATTATTTCTTTCTCTCCTTTTTTGTTTTTTAAGAAAAAGTTTCGAGAAATCGCTACAAACTACTATTTTTTTGTATCGCGCTACTCACTACTCTACTTTTTTCAAAAAAATAATGCGCTACACCACAAACTACTAAAAAATGTATCTTCTACAGCAGTTTCGCTACTTGTAGCGCGCTACTTCCGACCACTGGGTCCGACAGTCAAACGTAATACATAATCACAAGCAAATGTTTGCAGTGAAACCAATCGACACATATCATAGCGACTTAGATATAACTAAAATGTGCTTCGTTATTCTGAAAGCACTAAAGCATTTTTTTATTTCTTCCCTGCCTTCTGTGCTTTTAATTTGCTAACGGAAGCGCAAGGAGAACAACTTACCGAAATCAAGAGACAGGGAATTCTAAGAAAAGTCGATGATACAGATATTGCCTCCCCCCCGTAACTCCCTGCCTTTCTTTTTTCGGAGGAAGAAATCCCATCTAGGCGAATTTTGATTACAGACTGCAGTGCAGGCGCGCAGCGGGTAAAGTTTGCGCATACGTAATGACAGGTTATCATCAAGGTGACCGCTATTTTTTCTTCTGAAAAAGGGGCACACAGCTTTCTGGAGATAATGGGTTCTTTGAGGAAAGAAAAAAAAAAAAAAAGAAATCCATTCAACTTTCCAAGAATCCATCCAACAAGTTTTTGCCATTGATAATAAAAAGAGAACTGAATAATGAAGGCAAAGAAAAATAATGTGGTCTGATATTTTTTCGAAGAACAATTTTCTCAGGAATTTGATGATGATTGCAGACAACAATGAACTGCCTGGCGTCGCTGTTTTATGGGAAAGAAGTTGAAATTGCTATTTCGTCGTATGCCCCCCCCCCCACATACACAGACCTTGATTTCCTCCATTTTCTTGGAATTCTGAGTCGAAAAAGCTATGGCAACCCTGGCGCCATTTCCGAGAACAATGAGCATTGGCGACTAATGAAGAACAGGGCTGGGGAGCAGTGGCGTTGCTAGAGGTTGGTAGGAGTGGCTCTCGAAACGGGCACAGAAGCCAGGGGGAGGGGGCGGCATTTGGACCAATAAAAAAAAAGTTTAGGGGGGAGTATATATATATATATATATATATATATATAAATATTAAAGAGAAAAAAACTCATAAGAATATGAGCTAGAGGGGAAAGTGTAACATCTATCGTGAAGGATCATTGGGCATCATTAAAAACATTTTTAAAAAGAAAATATTGCATGAATCTTGCAGTATTGTCCTTAAATTTGTCGAATATTCAAAACTTTCTAAATAAAGAATTGTTTTGGGAGGTCACGGTGACCTCCCGTAACTTCCCATCAAGGCGACCAAGGGGCGCAATTTCTTAAGTTCGCCACGGGCGCTGGACCCCCTACGCAACTGCTGGGAAGTCAGAAGTAAACCGACTAGCTTCCGGAATTTTGCTCGTCTGCCTTGAATGCTGGATTTTTTATCACGCACGGCCCTGAAAAAAAAATAATAAAAAAAATAAATAAATAAATAAAAACAATGTAGATAAAAACAATAATAAAACAAGTAGGAAAGATACTGTCCTTCCGTGAAAGTCGCGCCTGGCACTTGCGAACAGTTTCACTTAAAATAGGGTAGATGGGTTGTGGGCAGGGGTGCCCACAGGGGGGGATTATGGCGCAAGTTGCGCCATCAAAATTTTTGGGGGGGATTTTTAAAACTAATTTAATACTTATTTAATTCATTAATTTATTTTTTTAATTTAAATTATTTGCTGATTTTTTTCAAATAAAAATTATTCATTTATTTATTTTTTTAAATCAAATTATTTTTTTATTTCGTTGTTATAATTTTTTATTTATTTATTTCCTTTGTGTATTTTTTATTTATTTATTTCCTTTCCGTTGTGCCTGGAAAAGAACAAAAGCGATTCTATTTCGCGCATAATTAGCACTTTTAAAAAATTAATAATAAATAAAAAAATAATTGTTTTAATTAAAAAAAAATAATAATAAATAATTTAAAAAAATAAATTTAATAAAAAAGAGGGGTGAAATAAAAAGCACAAGAGGGTTGTGAAAAATTTGGGGGGGAATTTGCGCCATTGAGCTTGGGGGGGATGGGCACCCCTGGTTGTGGGTGATAACTTTCCGAAGTTTTCAATTTAAAACTTGCATTTGCTATATCCTTTTGACATGTTCAACTAAGCTATGTATTTGAAATTGGCATCGTTCCACGTTGTTTGATAAGGCTCAAAGTGCTTTTTATTATTCTTCCCTTATTGTTATCTTACCTAACAGCCCTATTTTGGTAAGTTTAAAGAAAACCTAACGCATGCGTACACGCGCGGTAGGTCTTACCTAAGAAGATCAGACAGTAACAATAAAAAAGAAAAAACAATTTTAATTTTGACATCTTGGATTCAAATTATGCTTTTAGCAATGACGATTTGCGAAAGAAAAACGCTGAATATCTTCAACTTTCTCTCATCTAGCTTGAAGGATCGGTTTAGTTGTTTTTAAAGCTACTAATCAAAGACGATGAAGCTTATCAGAAACGACCCCCTCCCCGATTCTCCCTTGAATTTTAGAAACAGAATGAATTGATACTATCATGCATTTCTCTGCAATGTGGACTGAATGTGTACCCATTTCTCCCTTCTTCTCTTGCAGTCTCGCCTTTTGAGTCACATGGAATGCTGAAACGCTGAAACTAACCCTAGCTGTTTTGTTTTTTGTCGTTCACCCCATCTGCTTTTGTAAATTGACCTTTCCGAAGAAACTCCGAAAACCCACTTCGCTTGCTCTGTCGGTAAACTTATTTAGTGTCTGGTAAAAAAAGAAATTTGAGACGAGCACCGCAACCCCGCATTCGAACATAAATCCATCCCCACGAACCTGCATCTGCCGATCCCCAGTTTGAAAGAGCGTCTGCTTGTGCACGTTCATTCGTAATTAAGAGTTCACAGGTCACCCTTCAGTCTGAATGTGACACATTGCGTCCGCCATTAAATCTTATGCTACTTGACACACGAAAGATAAGCAGTTCGGTGAGGTCTGAGAACCAAGAAATTCTTAAGGGTGCTACGTGATCTCTTTGACAAACACACTGCAGTAAATTTCGCTACTTGTCATTTAAGTTTACTCTATGTTTTGCCGACGAGCCCCCCACACCGCTAAGCAAAATTGCTCCTTTACTCATTTTAGCAAGCATAGCTAGGAATCCCACTAATGATTATAAGGTGTAAAACGTCAAGTTGAGGCAACTTATTCCTCTATGGTTTATTAGTTGGGGTTGTTAATGGCGCGTATCTTTTATGTCCTTTGAAAGACTAAATAAAATTATTTTTTCCAAATGTCGAACCATTACTCGGTGGCGCCTGCCAAAAGGAAGGAAAAAAATAATTCTATGGTTTGTTTTGTACGCACAGCAAACTTATCATAAGCTTTTATCAGTAGCGTTCATAGAATTCGGCGCCCACCCCCGCATGATTTATTAGTGCGCCCCCCGTAAGATTTATAAGTATGCCCTATCTTAGATTTATGGCAAAAAAATTGAAAGCTATAATAAGACTTCGTTGAAAAGTATTCTGATATTTAAAATCAAGTTTATTTCAAAATATAAAGTAATGAAAATTGTAATTGCAATGAAAAAGCAGAATTCAGGAAAGGTAATAAACACTATACACTTGCCACATTGAAATCTTTCTAGAAAATACCAGGATATCTTACAATAATTATACTCCAAGTTTCATTAAAGGTTACTGTTAATTATAAAGCACATTAGAAAAAGAATACAAGGAAAAATATTTGAAGTCAAATTATATACAGTCAAGTTTCAATAATTTATTTTCTTGCAGGAGGATAAAATGAATTCTTCTACTATAAACTCATACTTCATTCCCTGCGTTGTTTAGTACTCAAAAATTTTTGAGTAAGTTCGTCGAGATTTAACTCATGATCCCTGGAGCTTTCTATGCTTAATACAGCAAGGTCACTCAATCGTTCGTCTGTCATTGTATTTCTTAGATAAGTCTTAATTAGTTTTAATTTAGAAAATGATCTCTCTGCTGATGCGGGTGTTACTGGCAACGTGAGAAATATAATAAAAGCTGTGCATATATCTGGGACACTGGATGATAAAACATTGTTCTCTATCATAACAAGATGAGCCACACTGTTAAAAATTTTCCTGAAATTTTACGGTAAAAGTTACTGGCATCCATGTTGCCAGTAACTTTCACCGTAAAATCCAATTTTACTGTAAAATTTTACGGTAGAGAAAAGTAGAGTTAAAAAATGCAAAAAGCTAGGATCGAACCCAAGACGCAGTTATCGCACTTCGCTTCTCTATCCACTATACCGAATAGATCACACATGGCGAACAGAAATTGAGTATTACGTGCTTCGCTCAGTAAGTCACGTGGTTTATCAACTGGCGCTGTAATCGTTTCTTTTTTATGGTACAATTTACTGTAAATATTTTCGTTACTGTAAATGCAACATTTTACAGTAAAATTTACCATAAAAGTTTCCTGAATTTTTAACAGTGCACTTCAGTAATTTTTGTCAAGTTTCTCTCTTTTATTTCACCTGACAAAATGTTTCGCATATAAATAATTTCTGATGTAATTGAGCCAGACACATCGTTTTCATACTTTTCACAAAACTCAATAGCTGCATCCACAAGTTCTTTATCTGAGTATTCTATTAACGCTTTGGGGCTTACAAAGTTGAATATATTTTTAACTGAGGACATACTCTGAAATATTTCATAAAGTTGGTTTATCATTATGTCAATTGCAGCGTACTTTGATGACCAATGTACTTTGAAGCTATAATATGGGTCTGACTGAAAATCTTTTTCTAGCTCATTGAAAAAAGCATTTAACCCTCATTTGCCTTTTAGTAGACAATGCAGTTTCAATTTTGCATGCGTTTGCAAGTTCCTGGAAGTGACATTGAATACGGGGAAAAAGTTTTTGTGTTATTTTTTCAGAGTGCGCCCTCATACCTCTGGCGCCCCCCCCCCCCGAGCCGCTGGGGCTGCGGGGGCGCTATGTACGCCACTGGCTTTTATGATAAATATTAGAAGAGATTGATTATAGAAAAATGTTACTTATATGCACCTGTGTCATTCCATGTCAAATCTGCAAGAAACTCAGACTGAAAATCTCGATTTTCATGATATTTTCTGAAATCTTACTCTTTGACACGTTAAATTTATATCTTACTTAATAAAAAAAGACAAAAAAAAAAAAACTCTATTAATAAATTGTTTTAATAATCATTGTTTTTTTTTAATTTCAAACAATTATATCCTATTTTGCGAATTTTTCTTCATTTTTATTGCACTGGATGCAGCAGTACCATTCAAACATAAATGGGATTGTTAAAAGTAAAGATATTTTTAATCAAAGACACCCTGAATGAATGTGCGATTTCTTTCATAAACATTTCCAGTTCTTACAAATTATATACATTTTATACTTCTTTTTACACAAAGTTTAAAAGATAGTTTTCTTGTACCGTATTGGGAAAGTAATATGCATTGTAGCATTGAAGACATAAGAATAAATGAAAGAAAAAGTATGAGTTAATCTTTTTTAATTCAAACACCTTTCTCAATTTTTTTTTCTTTCTTTTTTTTCTTCCTAGCATGTCTCAAAACATTTTTAGTGTAAAAACAAGTTTACTTATTTTTTAATCTCACTAAGACAGTCAGAACATAAATAAATAAATAAATAAAAATATTTTTCAGGGTTATCCAGTATCAACTTTAAAGCAATGAAGATGAGATAGAATCCGTAACTTCGTGAGTGGTAATGTAATTTGCATTGCCTACTTTACATTTAAATACATCGCTAAAAACATTTTTTAAAAAATTGATCATTTATTTTGTGCTCAATGTTCCAATCGTTTTTAATTCAAAAGCGAATGAGTGGAAAACTTTTTTAGATTTTCTGAATTAAACTTTAATTTTTGCTTAATTGAAGACATTTCTTTTTGCAGAAGACAAAATCTGGATTTAGAAATTTTGATGGAACTGCTATGCTAAATTCAGTTATTAAAAATCATTGACTTTACATTTTTTAGATGATTTCCACTTTTTTCATTTCGCACTTTAGAACAAAGACTTCACTTTTATTATAGACTTCCTTCGCTAGATTATGTCACAAGCGCTTTCTATTTTGGTCAATAAGAATATAAAATAATAATAATAATAAATAAATAAATAAGTAAATAAAATAAAAATAAATAAATAAATGCGTAAAAGTTTTATCGCATCTTTTTCGACTCAGCTCCCTTCTCAATCTCATCATGTCAAACATACCGTTTAAGCATTTAAAGCTGACTCCTAAAAACAAAATAATCCTGTCTTATTTGATGAAATAGGTAAAAATAAATAATTAAGCAAGTATTAGTAGCACCTTTTAAACAATGAAGCAAATGTCTTTTTTTCATAAAAATATTTCTTTAATAATTTTCCAACAAATAAATAAATGAATTCATTTATAGCTCTTCATTTCGTGTAAAAAAAAGTGCCTCAGATTTTAATTTTTAATCCGTTGCCAACAATTAAAAATAAATAGATAAATACACATAATTTGGAAAATAAATTGATAAATAATAAAATGTCCTCTTAAATAAACAATTTTCATCAGAAAAAAGAAGTCTGCAGAAAGCTTTCTTCATGTCAAAAAATAATATACTCCGAATTCCCTTTTATTTCCCGTGGCAAAAAGAAAGAAAATAAATTAAAACTAAGAATGAAAATAAAAGCAAATAATCTCATTAATCATTTTGTCACAGTAGAAACGAGGGCTGCGGAGTCAGAGTCGGACAGATTTTGGGATAAAGGAATCTGAAAGGAGGCGGGAGTCGAAAGCTATAAAATTCTAACAGAAAGAGTGACGTCATTTTTTTACGAGCCTGAATTTCTGCCACGGCTGCGAAGTCAAAGTCGGAGTCAAAGTCAATGAGTCGGAGTCGGAGTCGAAGGTTCGAAAATTTTAAAACTTGCATTTGCTATATTCTTTTGACATGTTCAACTAAACTACGTATTTGTAATTAGCATCATTCCAAGTTGTTTGATACGGCTCAAAATGCTTTTTATTATTCTTCCCCTTATTGTTATCTTACCTAACACACCTATTTTAGAAAGATCAGAGTCAGACGCATGCGTAAATGCGCGGAAGGTTTTACCTAAGAAGGTCAGTCAGTAAGTGAAAATCATGAGTTACCGTTTGATTCTATTATTGGCTTTTAAAATGTGCAGCACTTAGTACGCTTAGCATGTAAAAGTGATGCCTTTCTTTTAATTAATAGTAAGTATATTTTTCTTCAAAAATCATTTTTTTCGCTCCTATTTTCAACATGCATACAAACGAGAATTAAATAAACTCTTTTCTAAGAGAAAATGCTAGTATCCGAATGGGGTCCAGTCTCTCATTCCGATTTTTTTAATAGTTTGAATTTTCTGTATAATATGCAATAAAAATTGCAAAAGAGCAAATCTTTTACTCCTAACAATTGCAATCTCAGCGCAGATAGACTCCGAGGTAGCAGGATTCTCGGTCGTAACGGAAGCATTACGCGTGGCATTAACTGCTTTTTGCGATTAACAAGCCATGACTTTCTCAAAAAAGAAAAAAAAAAAATGAAAGAAATGACAGTAGCTGTCCTTTAAAGAGCTCCTTGTCACTCTATTACTCGACACGCGACTCTTTTGACAGCTTTTATTGTCGACAGCAAATTCCCCTTATCATATCGTTACTACTCTTTACACATCTGATATAACATAATGATAACAGCAACAGCTTTGCTGGCAGTCCAGTTCCTGCTTCATTTTTTATGTGCCGTTTTTTATGCGTTGAGAGACGCTAATGTCTTTTTTTCGTTTCCATTGCCGTGCTATCATCGTGTACGATCTTTTTTCTGCGCCTGCGTTTGCGAAGTAACTACTTATTATTTTACATGAACAGATTTAAGACTCAAGTATCAGTAACTCGTTTAGAGATCTTGATACTGAAAAGGTCAGCGTAGCTACGCGTGATGAAGTTATCAGAGAAGCAAATTAGCGGTAGTTTTAATGTTTTTTTGTGAACTGTTTCATTTAGCGGAAAGAACCTTTCGGCGTGTCTCTTGGCTCGATTTTCACTTATTTGTTTAACTCATTTATTCATTTACACATTTATTTGTTTATTATATGTTTTAATTTATTCGTACACTGTAAAAAAGAAAAAAAAAAAAGCCGAAGCATTCCTTTAAAATAATGAACAGATATTGTGCCTAATTTCGTCCAGTAATTTTATCTGGCAAAAAAAAAAAAAACAGGAAAGTTTTCCGCTAATAGTTTATAACCTTCATGAAATTCGCCAGGAATCTTTCGGAAGCGCCCATAAACCTTTCCAATAAGAGCCCCTGCCCTCCACAAACAAAACTCAGATATGGTTGTAGAAATAGCATGGCACCCTTCTGATTTACGAGAAAAACTTTTTAAGCAAATACGGCCGAAGCTAAGGCAGAATTGCAAGCAAACACTAACTGCTTATTTACCTGTTCTTGCAAAGCGACAATCTACTACACAAAACTGTGATTCTCCCAACCTTCATTCACTGATCAGTTGTATGGGGCTACGCTGCAGTCACAAATATTCACAAGATCTAGGTGGTGCAAAATAAATTGATTAAGCAGATGACCGATGCTGTACAGGGGAAAAGACCTACATCGCGAAATTAATATTCCATCAATTTTCAGATTTGTTATAAAACAAGCTAGATAATTTTATTATTAGCACACCGTGGAATTCCACAGCAATCCAAAAGTCAATAGCCAAACTTTGATCGATGACTTAAACGCAAAATATCCATATCCTTTTCGACCCAACTCCTAAATTACGATTCACTTAGCACTGTCAACAAACCTCTGCCTAATCCCTCAGCTCGATCCCTTTTAATTTTTGACTCTTTCGTCTTTTTGTTGTTCGTCTCGTGTCGCGTCCCTGTTATGGGTTCTTGGTATTAACAATAACATCCTCACTCTTGGGAGACTATACTTTTATTTTATGTTATAGTAAAAAAAAAAAATCATAAAACTGGAGAAATGTATGAAAAAAATTTAAAAATTTGAAAAGGTAAGTAAACAATTCAAAAAATTTTGAAAAAAAAAAAAAAAAAAAAAACCAGAAACATATCTATATGCTTCATCGTAAGCAAGAGGCAAGTACAGCCCGAGGTTCTCTCCCCGTCTCTTCTCTCAGGTTCTTCTGCGCAACATTTTCTTCCCCTCTCTTCGCTTCACCCCTAAGACGGAGATGACCAATAATGCTGCATCGGCTTTTTGTACTCTCAGCAACTGTTCCGACCCCACTGATCTCAGGTAAAAGAGCACTCACAAGCTCTGGAGGCCCGTCTCAAATTCCTGTGCAAGGTGCAAGGTAAGTGAACAGAACTTCATCATTGCTCTATTTATAAAGTATAAAATGTAATTGGAAATTTTTTTTCCAAAATTTTCATTTTAAAATAATTTGGGCGATAACAGGTTAAAGCAATTTTAGGTATGGATTTAGATTTCAAGATTAATCTGATATCGATCAATCTTGCAGACTATTTTAATCCCATTTATGTTTTATTTGGTTCTGCTCCCCCTTCCTTTTTTCTTCTTTTTTTCTTTCTTTCTTTTTTAAAAACGATTAAGACGAGGGAATATGTTATATCACCTTCAATACCCCAACGTATATAAATATAAAATAATAACACCGTTATTTGCGCCTCCTGCGTACTGCCCCTTAAAACTCGAAAACTGGCGCAATGAAGTGCTTGGTAATCGCCAAAAGATATGTTAACCCTAAACCTCTCTTCAGCACGTGAGAGGGAAAAACTCAATAAAGAAACGAAATAGAGTGAACTTTCCCACCATTTTGTGCAATACATTCCAAGCTGAATTCTTATCCCATGAAGAAACGTAAACAATTTGCCTCCCCGACACTCAAGCAACTCATCTGTGACTTGTCTTTCGCTTCTGTGATCCCATAAATCCATTAGCGCGGAGTAAGATTCCTACCCTTGCTTATTTAAGCGCAGACGCTAAGCAACATTGGGATCCCACCCTCCTGCGTATTTTAACGAGCTGCTTAACTGCTTAACGAGACACGCAGTTTTCACAAACGATCCGTTTGCTAAGGAGGGGGAGGAGACAGACACAGATGTTGTTATGGAATTCTTTTGAAGGAGTGGGCTTCTTAAGAAAAATGCTATTCTGGTCATGAACCACTGTTTGCTCAGCTTGAAGAAACTGCTGCCAACCCAGCTCTCAGCCTAATTTAAAGCATCCTGTCGGCTTCTTTTCTTATATAACGGAAAGCGCAGCTTCCAGATTTTTGGCGTCCCAATCAAGGCGGTAAGTAAGACAGGATGAAAGGGTGGAAAGGCCCAGAGCCGCTCATCCAAGGGCATGACCTCCGGCATGGGGGGGGGGGGGGGTTACTGCATCAGCCAGGCCCGTTATTTTAAGGAGGAAGAGGCAATTGCAGTCTGGCTTTGAGAACTTAATGTATGCACATACACGTGGGCTCATGCTGATATAGTTGTTCTTCAACGTAATATGCATAAAGTCAGGGCCTCCGAGAGTCAAGGCAGCCAAGTCCCCGAACCCTCCCTTTGTTCCTTTAACTTATAACATTTTGCTGCTCCTTTTCCGAGCTGGGCCCCTTCAAAGGTCCGACCCCTAGTTTTTCGAATAGACTGACATAGCCTCTCGTCGGCCCTGCGTGAAATACAGTGAAACCTCTTTTTAAGCGAATATTTCGTTCCATGAAAATGCTGCTTTAATTAAGACTTAGTAACTGTCAAAATAGGGGTTGGGTTTCATAAATAAAGAAAATTCTCTGCTCTAGTGATACACAAATAATTTTAATGTGCAATTATTTGAATGCATATGTACAATTTACATAAAGAAACACGAATAAACTTAGTGTTTATGAAAAAAGAGCTGGTTATAATATATTTTTGGTAGTCATTACCTATTTTTTTCCGTAGTTTCTTTGTAGAGCATTATCGCATCCATGATCACTCTGTGACGAGATCTTATTTCACTAAAAAACCAGAAAGATCATTTACATTGCTAATGAATAGCTGAAAACCTTCAACATGAAATTTTTAGTTGTCCGTCATCAATGTCGGTATCCTTGTTGGTTTATCCTCTTTTAGAAAGTCGATGTTGGTATACGGAAAATAGGCTTGTTCAGCTCTGGACAGAACTCCTTGTTTTTTTTTTTTTTTGGGGTGATAAAATGGACTTCAAAGCGTGTTTAGCTATTAACTTTAATTTCGTAAAAATAACACGATTTTAATGTCAAAAATATAACCTCATTTGTGAATGCTTGTGAGCATAAAAGTCTTTTATTCTCAATGCTTGTTCCCAAAGTTTGAATCTTTAACATTTTTACATAACTGAAGCAAATAAAGTATTTTTTTTCCTCAAGGTGAACATTTTTTATTCATAGCATTTAAGATATAATTTTATGAGGCTGCAGAAATGAGAGCAAAAGCTTTTTTCCTCTGATGTGCTACAGCCAATTAAGACAAAAATAAGTATAATACAACCTTTGCAGACTAGTTGACAAAACTAATGAAAAAAGATGTCTAGACATTTAGTCTCCAGAGGAATAACAAAGCCAAAAACATTTAATCAACTCACCGTTTCGGTCGATATGAAGTAATCCATCATGATTCTTTTCAGATGACAGCGTAAAAGCCTGTTATTTGCACCTAAATGCAGAAATACCGCGTGACCTCCCTTTATTTGAAATCAAGCTTTCCCCTTCATTTGGTGTAGGGTTGCTAAAGTGTGTGACGCTTTAGGAAGTTCTCTTGTTTTCAAGTTCATCAAAAGAAAGTTTGCATGTAAGGGTTGTTGTTATGATTATTATTATCATTATTATATAATATACTAGCTTTATACTCGGCGTTGAGCGGGTGCGTATTAATACGACATAGCATTCAGAAAAGAAAAAAAAAATTGAAAGAATTCTATTCTTATTTGGGTATATAAAAATTTGCATCAATCTGTCTCTTAGGTATAAACTTTGAAAAAAGTAAAATATTACAGAAAGTTTAACGTTTACAGAAAAATGGTCTTACCAAAATGTGAAAATTAAAGATGCATGTTGTTTGTGTTTTGCCGCGTCTACTGGCATGTTGTCTATGGTTCAATTTGACGGGCGGTACGTAAATGTTTGTAAATTGCGTATTTTGTCCGAAGACTTTTTACATAATTCTCCGAATAAAAAAAGCGTTGTGCTGGCTTTGAAGGCTTTTCTTCATTTAAGAAGTAAACATTAAATGGTACTGTTTGCAAACATTTTATTCAAAAAAAAAAAAAGAAAAGTCATGGAATGAATCTCTGAAAAGAGGCGTGAGCTTAAAAGGGAAGAAAAAAGAGTCAAAAACTTCTCGGAAAGTTCACAGAAAAATAGCACCAGCTAAAAGCGAAACATGTATAAGGCTTCCAATCCATGTTTTTGCATAATTCCTCTGATAGGAGGATAAGAAAATTTTTTTCTGTATCATACATATTTTGTGCCAAATGAGAACATGAATTATAATTGTTTTTGACTTATTTCATGCTAAAATTAAATAGGTGAGCCTTGAAATGAAAATTCATTGTTTTAATTTTAGTCTTTGTTGGAAAATGCTAATATTTAAATACCATAAATTTTATCAATTTGTAACCTAAAGGCTCAGGTCGATTAAAAAAATAGGCTTAATAATAGGCTAGATTCCTATAAAAGGGTCATTTTTTGACAAAAACTTGAATTTGAGCTTTTTAGATTTTTTAAAATTTCAAGACCCCGCCTATGAGAATTCTAGGGCATCAAGGAACCTCTGTGTCAAGTTTGATGAAAATCTGACGCAAACTGTGGATTTGTATAGAGAACAAGTATACAAATATACAAGCATTCACTCATTTTTAATGATATAGATATCTATCTATATATAAAGATGACGGGCTCTGCTTGTTTATTTGTATGTTTGTTTGTAACAGATGGCTAGAAGTCCCCACAGCACCTACAGACCTGAAACTTAGCACAAAATTCAAACGTATCCCAGTAATCTGCACTTCGAACGCCGGATTCTCAATTTCGAATTAGTTGTTTTTGAATTCATTAATTAGTCTCATTCCCCTCTCAATTATCCCCCCCAGGGCTCAAATCGCCCCAGGGTTCGAATCCTGACTTGGGCATGGACGTACTTTCTCTCTCTCTCCTGTTATTATCCTTTCTGTGGGTGAAAGTGTATTATGAATAGATGCCTACCCTATAAACGGGTCCTAATGGCATGTGCGTTGATTTAAAACGGTCTTCCACCTTAATGGTGCTCGTAAAAACGGAAGCTGTACCAATCCAGCCTTAAATCGAGTATATTTCATCTACTCGGGCTCGGATACCCGAGTGGTCTTAGAAACAACAACAACAGGCTTCTCTTCCGCATTATAATTTGTTAGTTTAGAATGAAACATATAATGTGCATGCAATGCTCATTGTAATGACATATTTCTCTTGTAAGCTGCCTTTCAATGAATAAAAATTGCCGTGCCTTTTCAGATATGCATTTTAATATCTTGCAACTATTTACTTTATTTAAACTCATATTGGACCGTTGTCTCATGAACAGTACAGCTGAAATAAACAAGTATAAATGACAAATAAAGAGACCAATTTATATGAATTTTGTCACAAACCTCTTTTGACCTGTATGTTAAAATATACAACCAAAAAAATTGCCAAATAAATTGAATTCAAATTGGAAAAATACTTATTAAAATTAACACTTTAAAATCGTGATTTTTAAGTAATTAATTTAAATTAAACATTTAGTTTGAAAATTAATGTGTTCTTTTTTTTTAGAGTAGAAGGATAGCAGTGGCGTGAGGAGCAATATCTTAAAGGGGACCAGTTGTTCGCATTAAACAGGGTATATATTTTTATGTTACTGTCAAATGCAAAAATCTGGTAAATGTTGACATTCGCCAATTTCCGTCTTTCACAGTTGCATAAAACCAAATTAAAGTTTAAGCGATTCAATTTGTATTTAATGCTTGGAAAACCTAATCATAAAAATAAATTCTTCAAAGGAAACAAAGTAAAAATTGAAAATTTACAAATCATTTCTTATGGTGAGGCTGAATGAAAAATTCTGAATACTAAATGAATCAAGCTGCTAAAAAAATTCCATACACACGCAACTCATGTTTTTAAAATAAACTTATAACTTGATAGTAAACGTTACTTGAGCTTGACTTTAGAAAATAATTATAAAATATTTAAAAAAATATTTTTAACAAGGTGAAAATTCTGTTTCACTTACAAAAGTATATTTTGTTTCTTCATTTGCCCGCATAATAACAAAATTAGTAATTCAGAAGTCCTTTATTTAAGAGCAGTAAAAAAAATATAAGAACAATAACAACAAGGGAAGCAGTGGATGGGGGCAGGGGGGGGGGGGCTTCCCCTACCTGCTTCAAAAAAGGAAGAAAGAAAAGAAAAAGTTTTCATAAGTATCTTCAAACTAACAAACACATAAAGCGATTTTCGCCGGAGCTGCCCTGCCATAAATTAAAATTAAGAGTAGAAGGAGGAAAATAGTTTTTAGAAGTCGGTTTGCTGGTCTTGAAACTCACTTTGAAACCTGCACAGTAGGCCCCAAAACAGGATCGTCAAATTGTTTGGTAAAGGTGTTAACTGATCAAATATAAGCTTCCGAGCGAACTCCAAGGTTCGGGCAAGTTATACTGTCTTGGACGGAACAGAAGAGGTCGTATAGGCTTCCAGGTTTCTGTCTACTGGTCCATCGCTGGGAGCAAGTCGGGCGAGCGACGCAAACGCTGGAGAAACATAGAAATAGGAGGTTTTTTTTGAAGAATTAGCGCTTCAGGAGGGTAGACATTCTCCTTCATTTTTGCTTGCGAACATTTCAAATATGAAATTAATGTTTTAGTATAAACATTTTTTTTTTAAATTTTTTGACTGGTCGATTATTTGAGGGACTAGCCTAGTCCCTCTGGTCCATGAACGGCACGCCACTGAAGGATAGTGCTATTAATGTGAATAAAAATATTCAAGAAAACTAATATTTCATAGATATATTAGAATTATATAGATATATTAGATATATTAGATTATATTTAACTTAAGTATTTCCCTGACTATAGAGCACACATTAAGCATTATTCAGCAAAAGTTTGCTAGTAATGCAAGGGTAAATTAAATAATTCATCTTCTAGTCATTTTCATTTCATCTATTTTTTAAACTTTTTTTTTCTTATTGAGAACAAAAATTCAGTGAATATTAAGCTTTTGAAGAATAAGGGGGAGACTGCTGTCTTCTGTAAACTGATAAACACATTTTCAATTACATGAACAATGTTTTTCGATTACATTTTAAAAATGTCTTTTCAATCTTTTCTAGATAATCTTTTCAAAGGATATCTGACTTATACATGTATAAAGCTATCAGCCTGTGAAGGATTTTTGTGACGCTACTACAAACAGACTACTTAAAGTAAGTCCACTATTTTTTTGTTGGTTAGAATATCGCCATCAGTACTTGTACTGATAAATTTTTCACATGCGCTTAAAAGATGACCTCTTGTTATAACGAGAATTTGATGGAACTAATGTAAGAAGCGTCAAACTGAAACAAGTGAAGTCTATTCTACCAAAAATTCAGTTGGCTTGTCAAAAATTTTAACGACAGCAAATGTTTCAGAGTTTCAGAAATAAGCTATCAGTGCAAGGGCGCTGATGAATATGGGGTTTTTTTCTTTCTATCTCTGAAACATGTATGCAATTTAAAGTAGTAAGATAATTGAGTTCTCTCACTACTTTCTTATTATGTGTTGAGATTTTTTGCATTGACGAAAAGGCCTCCTTGTAGCCTTGAAAGAAATGTATGCAGTATTTTTGTGATAACACTACTCAGCTCCGCTAGACACAAAAACCATCATAACAACTTGAAATTAGCTCTCGTTTTCAAAATACACAGAGCCAATAAATTTTTGAAATCTCACTAATGCTCCACTTTCTCTACCAGACAGAAGTACCTCCCATGGAACTAACCACCTTTAAACTTCGACACCTGGTTACGACGGAGAATCTCACCTTATAAAACACCATGGGGCTTCAAAAAATTTAAATCATAGGGTGAGAAATGTCGAGAATGACTGTCTAGTAGATCCACCCATTATCTGCTTCCTCCCATGCTCGCTCTGTCCGGTATTATGGAGAACATCTTGAAAGCTATGGACAAAGATGTTTTTTCGATATTTCGAAGGATAATTTCCAAGATATATTGCAGCAAAGGTTAAGGAAAGAATTTTTTAACGACCCTTTAAAAGGTGCACAAATATGAAGATCTTAGTCTTGATAAAACATTTAGAGGGAAAGAGAAAAACACCTTTTAAGCACTTAACCCTACACTGCATGGTGTTGCCAATTGGATACATGGACAATTTGTCCTCCTTATGAATAGCAGAATGTAGTCATAAGGCAACTCAATGCATATAAAGCAAGTATTGGGTATATTTAAAGCAATTATCACCATTTATCCTCCATACATGGCAGCACTGGTCTGTTAAATGCTCTGAAATGAATCCATATGGATAGCTTTTAAAATCACTTAAACTACCAAGTTTTGAAATTAATTTTTACAATGAAATATCTTTCTTTGTCTTTTAAAGAAATAACACGAATAAAATAAACATTTATCTTTCGTTTAAGATGCGTTTTACATCAAAATAATTATTTGGAAAAAATCTAGAACATAATACATGTTTGTAGCCATTTGGCAACATTATGCAGTAAGCATCCAGAGAGCACTTCGATTCATCTCTGTAGTTCATGAAGTATGTGCTTTGTTTATGTTTCGCGCTAGCTTCTTTCTCTTTTTGGAAGGTATAGAATAATCGTGCGGACCAAAAATGGTACTTTCGGTTGTTCTGTCGTTTATTTGACCTCGCAATTATCAGTGCTTAGTTGATGTTCAACTGAGTAAACAAGTAAAAATTCAACAGAGAAAAGCCTTTAAAACGTGTTCATTTTAGATTTCAGTTAGCACAAACGTCGTGCTTACACGGACAAGTAACATTATTAATAATTTTAAACTATAGTTTAAGAAAAAACTAAAAAATACGCTTTTACGTAGGAATCCGCCGTGATCATCATTGGTTTCCCTCTGATTTTCAAAACTACTGAATATCTGCACTCAAGTTTACATGCACTTATCACATTCACCAGATCAACATGTAATATAGTTTAGCCTTTAGTAAATTAAAAATAATATTAAATGTATTGTATGTAATATTAAAGGTATCTTTTGTATTTATAAAGAGTCAAATTTATCTTTTATTCAGAGTTACATACATACAAACAAACCCACATGCGAAACTAATAAAAGCGTATTAAAAAGAGGGAGACCATTAGTTACGGAGGAACTCGTTGCAAACCAAAAAAGGAAAGCTTGCACGAGAGAGCCTCCAAAAGATATCCGATTTGACAGGAATCGATCGTCGGAAAGAACACGGTACAAATGAACGAAAATGTAAAGGATTACAAGAGTACAGTGCACCAAATGATCAAACATGCTGCATGCAAAAAACCTGTTTCCAAGACTCATTCAAAATCATTTTTATCTCTTGAATGCATGGTGTAGCCATTTGGCAACAAAACTATTTTTGATTAGAAAGTGGGGAAAATTTAGAGCAAAATTTTTGTAGATATTTTTCCATGTTTTCTTATTACATTGCAAAACACATATATATTTAAAAAAAAATAAAAAATCATGCAGTGTAGGGTTAAGGATGTGTTACAAATATTTCTTAGCAGCAGAAAAGGCGAGGACTGTGAGCACAGTAGGTCAAAAAATCTTACAGACTTTCTGTGACCATTGATGCAATATAGGGTCTTTTCTCCATTTAATCCAGCATTTTTTGCCTGAAAAGTGTGGATCTGGGAGTGATGAGCACGGGGAAAAGTTTTCCTAAGCTATCTCTGCAGTAGAATGCAGATATTAGGAACATTGAGCTGAGTTAATGCTTGATAAATACTTCGGGACTATTATACAAGAGAAGATCCTGCTTTGACGTACAAGAAACAATTGAAAATGAAGTATTTGCAGCAATAGGATAATAACAGCTAGTGCGATTTCTGAAAAATAAACATTGTTTAATGAAACAGGACCTAATAAATTACGTTCGTTGCACAGGATATATTTTCTTCTTTTGAAGTTTAGCTTAAAATCAGTGGGTGGTTATTGTGAATCTTCCTCCAATGGGCCTTAGTGTATCTCGAAAACAAGAGCTAATAAAATAAAAATTTCATTTTCGTATTCATGTTTCGAGACCTAAAATTAGTAAGAATTGTCTATTTAAAACCAGAAAAGAAGTTATTTTTTGTTGCATAGTGATAATTTGTGCTCTACGTTGATTTTTTACTTCAATCATCAGCTTTAGAGTTTCCACCCCTCTTTACTCGAGTGGTATATGAAATAACAATAACAAGAAATATTGCTAAATTCAATGACGCCTATTTTCGTCAACCGACACTCGCTTTTCGTCTTCACACACTGCAAAAAATAAACTGTTGTTTTTACAGTATAATACTGGCAGCAGAGGTTCCAGCTTAAAACTGCAAAGTACACAGTAATAAAGTGTAAAATTAGAAATTTTACACTTTATCAGTGTAAAATTAGCTGTATACAGTAAAAGTGTTAGCTTCACACTGTAAAAACAAGTTTATTTTTTGCAGTGCACTTATAGGTTTATACTTAAGGGTTCGAGTGTGGCGCAGACCCCACGAAGCCATGGACCCAAACTGTCAGCAAGGCACTGTTCAAGCTGGTGGTGGCTCCGTAATGGTGTGGGCTGTTTTTTCATGGCATGGACTTGGTCCTCTAGTGCGACTGGACCGAACATTGACTGGAAATGCTTATGTGCAGCTACTTGGAGATCACTTGCAGCCATTCATGGACTTCATGTACCCAAACAACGATGGGATTTTTATGGATGACAATGCGCCATGTCACCGGGCCACAACTGTTCGCAATTGGTTTGAAGAAAATTCTGGACAATTCCAACGAATGATTTGGCCACCTAGATCGCCCGACATGAATCCCATTGAGCATTTATGGGACACCATCGAGAGGTCTGTTCGTGCCCAAAATCCTGCCCCATCAACGCTTTCACAATTATGGACGTCTATCGAGACAGCATGGCTCAATATTCCTGCAGAAGACTTCCAACGACTTGTTGAGTCCATGCCACGTCGAGTTGTTGCACTTCGCCGGGCAAAAGGAGGGCCGACACGATATTAAGAGGTATCCCATGACTTTTGTCACTTCAGTGTATAATACAATGCTTGATAAATATTAAATTTTCTTAAGATGTACTAAAGCAAACAGTATTTAAATACCAAGAAAATGATGTGGAATATGGGATGCTATGGAACAAGACGGAACACTCATATTTGACTTTCAAGAATAATAATTAAAAAAAAAAAATATGTGTGATTAAATTAAAATTTGACGCCCAGGACAGCTGATTACTCTGCATATTGGAAAATTTGTCCCTGTTTATATGTCCACTGCAATTTAGCTTGATTTTGGCGGCTTTGAAAAAAGACCTATAAATGCTCCTTTGCTGTGTACTGAAGTGCTATAATCAACTTCTTTAGCAGAGGGAAGGCGCGCCACAAAATGTTCGAGCCCGGGCGCAGGGCTCGGCTGTGATGTAGGTAATCATTTAGCAGGAGCAGGCGTTGAATCAGAGGGGGTTCGCAGGGGATCATTAGCCCCTTCCTCCTTAAATGACTAAAGAGAGCCGCTTTTTGGCGACTTACGAGAAATTCGTCCCAGACCGGCGACTTGTGATCTAAAATGACACTTGTTCCTCTTTGCGGAAATGACTCCCCTCCAAATCCAGAAGCTGGATCCGCCCCTGAGCGTGAGCACTTTGAATGATCACTTGCGGAATCTTATGATCTTTGAAGAAAGCGAGCTCAACTCTGTTCGTGTGTGGTGGGGGGAGTTTAACGGCTTAGGAGTAAAAAGAAAAAATGTCGGCCACAGTTGTAGAGTTATAGGGGAATTGTGGAGGAACAACAGCTTCTCTTTTTTGTGTTATGATTTGTTTTAGATATTTTAGAGAGATGATTTGTGTGTGTGTAAAAATATACATCATTTTATTATCAATATAACTCGTAGATGGTAGTAATGAGTAGTATTTATAGGCACCGCAGGGGGTTGCACTTGCACTCCCTAGCTTTCCTTGATTTTTTTTTTTAATTTCTGTTTTTAGAGTGCTTCTTTAAAAATAAGAATTCATTCCGAATAAATCAAGTTAAATTTGAGTGCCGGAAGCAGGGCCTAATTTCCCAATAGGCAGACAAGGCAGCTGCCTATAGAACGGCAAATTTTGCTTTAACCATTTCTTTTTTATTCTTCATTGATATTCTTGAAAGAAAAATATTAGTATTTTTTTAATTTTCGATAGCGACATCCTTTTTTTTGTTGTTTAATAATGTTTTCTCTCACACACGTTATATATGAACATGAAATACTTTTCAAGCGTGTCACTATATTAGTGGAAAACAGTAATTGTGAAGACGAAAAGCGGGACTCGATTGTAGAAAAGCAAGTTTAATTACGTTTGGAAAAAAGTCGCAACAAAGTGCGGTCGCTCGCTGGTATTTCTAATTTCACATTAGCTACCAGTTTTTTGGGCTCTCTTTGCTATATAAGAGGATTTTTGCCTCCAACTCGACTACTTTCGTATTCCATGCTGATGAGAGCAGAATAAGCTCGAAACAGCTGTCCATGGATCGAAATGGTCGAGTCGGCGGTGGATTGCATGTTTCGGCCTTAGCTCTTGCTTAGGGACTGTTACTTACTGCTTTATATTGGAGTTGGTCTAAGATTTTTGGTTTCATACAAAAGTTTATTCAATTGTGGTTTCTTGAGTGATTGACGCGTATTTTCTTTTACACATTATTATTATATTTTAAAAATTGTTTTCTGTTAATATATTGAGTCTTGGAGGCAAACAAATATTAGTAACGAGAGAAAAAAAAATCTGACTGGTTCTAAATAAAGGAAGCGTGCTAAATTAAAAACTGAAGAACAAAAAAGTCTTCAAAAAGTTATTAAAACATGATACATATTTTTAAAATGGGCAGTTTTCAAAAGCGGAAACTGTTGATATTTCAGAATGTAATTCAACAACAATTTACAAATAAAATGCCGTCAAAATGCGAGGAGTGGTAAGAAACTTACGTGAGTGAACATATGACATGGAGGAAATTATTCAAATCATAGATTCATTAATACTCAAGAAAAAAATAAATAAATAAAAATAACAAGATAAGATGCTCTTGCAAAAAAAAGATGACAGCTGTGACAAAATGGTCAACGTGCAAAACATTGAAGTTCAGTGCTTTGTGACGATTCAGCTAAATGAGTAACAAGTGTGCTTGGGAACTGAACCCTGTGCTTTCGAGTTTGGATGACCTTCAAACCAGAACCTGTGCCCTACAACCCAGAGCTCTTGGTCGCGTAAACTGAGACAGGCACGGTAGGATTTGGCCGCTCATGGCCTCCCATGGGTGTTTAATAACGAAGCTGATAATTCGATTGCGGAACACGATTTTCATCAAAATAACGCTAAAGAATGAACATAAGTTGTTCGAATGCAATCGTTTTTTTTTTATGAAAATGTCTTTTTGGGCAACATATGACGAATTTCGAAGCAACTCCCCATTTTTCTCATTATGTTTCGACATTTTAGGTCTAACTTTTGTTAATATCATTTTATAAAAGTTCCTGTGTTGTCATTTTTTAAGAGAACAAGTTTTATTGAACTAACTATATGGAGAAAATAATAATAATAACTTATTAATTAACATATGTAAATATGTATGTTATACATACTGTAAATATCATTTGAATTGGAATCATGTGAATAGTTTTCTACCCTAGAACAGTGAGAAGATTACGGGCACAATAAAAAACATACAAAAATAAATGACATGAAACGTCATCATTTCTTCAGAAGACGGACAACTTTAATTTTGAGAATAATACTTTCTTTCTTTCTTTCTTTTTTTCTTTCTTTCTTTCTTTCTTTTTTTTTTTTTTAAGGTTCTAGCTGCTAGTTAACAAGTTTAATTAATTTTTTCACAGCTGAGATGAGCAATATTTTATTCCAAAAAGTAAATAAAAATGAATCAATAAAATACTTTTATAATGGTGTGAAAAGACAAAATTATTATTATTTTTTTTTAATCCTGCTGCTTATTTCGTTATAACTCCATTTTTATGAGAATCAGCTTTTACAAATTCAAAACAGTTGGTGGACTTAAAAATAAAATAAAATAAATGATGAAAAGTTTGTATTTCTACACCATTAGAAAAGTATTTTATTCTATTATTTTTTGCTTACTTTTTAAATTGAAATATTACTAATCTCATCATTAAATATATATATATATATATATATAATTAATGCAATTCAGATCTGTATTCAAAAAAAAAAAAAAAAAAAGTCACAGAAAAAGGACTCCGAAACATTCGAAAACCTTTCTGAACATTTCAGAGAGGTTTCTGAAATACTCAAAAACCTTTCCGATTTTTTCACGGACCACAGCTGCATAAAATACTCGGAAACGTTCCTGAAAATAACAGAAAGAGGCTTCCAACATACTCAGAAATGTTTCTGAAAACAACCGAAAGAGGTTTCCGACTTACTCAGAAACGTTTCTGAAAATAACAGAAAGAGGGTTCCGACATACTCAGAAACGTTTCTGAAAATAACATGAACCACAGCTGCCCGTTACTAACATCTGCTCTAAGTGCCAGACAGGCTGGCAATTTGGGATGCGCGGCTTCACTTTTCCAACTGTACCGTAATTTGGTGTGAAGTCCGACTTCCACAGTCACACATACCATAGAGACCCGTTCATAGGGCAGACAACCATTCACAGCACTACTACACATTCACACGAAGAAAGGACAAGGACAGGAGAGAGAAAGTACATCCATACCCGAGTCGGGATTCGAACCAGAAACCTCCCCACCCGACTTTTCTGGCCGCTAGAAAGGTGGACGGCATAAGCTTTTGCTAATTAATAAAATTATAGCTTCTGTCGGCTAATCCCAAGTGACTGTTTTTTTTTTCAGTATTTCTTATTACAATTCATAATTTTATACTGACATTATCGGAAAATATCAAATGTTGGGCAGCAGCTTGTTCTTAAACACTAGGAGCATTAAGTATCCTTTCAAAAACAATTCAATTGGAAATGTTTAAATTGTTGCAGTACAAATTTTGAATTTGTTTTATAATCTAAATAAATTTAATGTGTGCTAATTTTTATTTTAGGAATCAGAAAAAGGATGAATAAAAGGAAAAACACCAGGAAAATATCAAATCAAAAGGAGTACACTATCAAAAAGAGAATAATGAAAGAGAAACAACGTGCACGCTCTACCTACTGTGCGATCTGTTTAAATTCTAGACTTTTCGTCAAGAAGATGAAAATGAAATGTGGCCATATTTTTCACAAAAACTGCATCCTGGATTGGCTGCTTCATGAGGAAACTTGTCCTCTTTGTCGAGCTCATTTATATACTGGCGGACAAGATATGATGGAGCTTTTAAGATCTCTTCTCAGTGTTGTTTGAAATCACTCTATATTTTATAGCATTTCCATTTATTACATTTAATAAATTTTATATTAAAGCAACTAAAATTAAAAATAGTTGAAATACCTTGTTTAGTTCCTATTCTCAATATTGTCTTTCAAAAAGTTACCTTTTAATTAAAATTGAATAAATTCAATCATGTAAGCTACCTTTGTTTCAGGATCAAACTGACAATTTGTTATGAAGTATACTTATTTTTGCTGTGTCGTACAATGGCAAAAACTGAAGCTTAATAGCTTTTTCTTCTTATCTTGTCCAATTTTCGGTTCTGCTGACAAGATTAGCGAAAATAAGAGCTTATACAACAATCAAATCCGAAAATGTTTGAAATAAAGTATTATGCACAAGATTTTTAGATTGTTTGGGAAACACTTTGTTTTGATTTATCTAATTAATATGTCATAAAGAATTAAAACCTAAAAAACAGTTTAAAACATGCAAGCACTGGGGTAAAAAATTAAGAAGTTACTATAAACTAACGTTGAAATTCCCCTTAATAAACCATTATTATTATTATAAACCTATAAGAGGCACAAATCCTTTCAAATATAAGGCACTGAAATCAAAAAACAGAGGCACAAACGTTTTCAAATATAAGGCACTGAAATATAAAATCAAAGGCACGGTATGTGCCTTTTAATTGCAGAATAACAAACAGTGCCTTTCATTTTAAATGTGCCTCTTAATTTTCAGAGGCACAAAATTCAAAATGTGCCTCTTATTTCAGAGGCACACTTTTAAGAATGTAGCGAGTAGAGCTATACAAAAAAACAGTAGTTTGTAGCGATTTCTGGAAACTACTTTTAAATTTAAAACATAAATAAATAAAAAGTTAAAAAAAATAGAGAACGAAGGAAAAAAATAAGGTTTAATTGACTCTGACTGGTACAAATCTTGCATACAGCAGCGGACGCAATGAGAAATAAGAACCATAAAAATATGAGCTGATCTTAGATACATTATTTTGAACAAATACAATCTATCTGTTTGATGTCATTGGCTTATTTCTCATCATAATTTTTATATTCCTTCAAATAATTTTCATGTTCCTAAATATTCACTGGCAAGAAATTTAAAAAAAAAAAGAAAAAATATGAAGGTTGAATTCTTTTAACTTTTGAATCCTTTCTTGCGGCGAATATTCGTAAAAATTGCAAAAAAAAAAGCTGAAAAGGACAAATTTTAGCAAAAAAAAAAAAAAAAAAGAAAAAAGGAAAAGTAACAAATAAATTCAAAAACAGTTCCTAGATCTATTCCATGTTCAAATGAGTTAATTTATTAATGTAAACCACTTTCCGAATTTTTTCGGTCAAGCCACCCAAACGATGTATGCTTTTTATTTATTTATTTTTTAAAAAGTAGCAAAGTAGCGACTACTATTCAAAAGTAGTTTACAGAAAAAAAAGTAGTTGTAGTTGTAGTTAACTACATTTATAACAAAGTAGTTGTAGTAGTAGTTCGCTACAAAATAAATGTAGTTTTTCCAATCACTGGTCGAGAGTGGTTGCTGTTTGCGTTTTGCAATGAAGTCAACCAAATTTTGTATTGAAAGATGCTTATAGTGTGGTTCTCTGAAGGTGAGCTCTGATCTTGACAATCTTTAACAATTTTTTGACGACGGGTCACGGCTCTGAGTAGATTTTTATTACTTTCGTAGCCGTTGTGCAAAAGTGTTCCTACTCAAAAGCGGGCAATTTAACACGTTTTTTTTTTTTTTTTTTGCCAAGCTCCTCAAAAAAAAAAAAAAAAAAAGACTTTGTCAAGGTCATAGTTCAGCTTATCAGAGATATATTGTACAATCCTCCTACTTTCAAACAAAGCATTTATTCTTGAAATTAAATGTTTGATGTTTGCTCTAGTAGAATAAGTTGCAGTCAAGAATTTTTACTGCTAAATCATGACTGTTTGCCGCCCCCAAATTATGATGGCGCAGCTTGCGTCATACCCCCCCCCCCTGTGGGCACCCCTGTCGCCAAATTTGTCGAATCCCAAAATTCGTCACAAACATAAATTCGTCGAATAAGAACATTCTTGGGAGGTAAAACTGGATTCAACAACTCCGAGAGAAAATTTTCACGGGGCCACTCGATAAAAAATCAAAATTGAAACCAGAGTTTTCACCTAGACGCATTCATAGTTGAAATAACCTCATTGAACAGACGTAAAATCCTTTTTATTGTCCTGTAACTGTTCGCGTGAGACGGTGGAGAAAATAACCTGGAAAGTTGAGCTTCGGCTTCTTCCCACGGGAATCCTGGTATTTGTGAAAACTACATGCATAATAGTTTTCGTTTCCGCGGTGGAAATTCTTAAACAATCAAGATAAGCAACGTCCACATTAAATATCTTTTTAAATATTTATGCCACGATTATCCCAGTCATGACTGTATTTAAGGGGTGGGTTTTCAGAGTTCAAACCCCCTCCGAAATTTTCCACAACTTTCCAAAATGTGCTTTTAGTATACTTTTTTTTTCTGAAAAACGTATTTACTGATTTATTTTTTATGAACTTATTTATTTTTCAATTTCGTTTTAAAAAATGAAATTGTTATTGACAAAATATACAAACTCGGTGCTTTATCTCCAATAATTACTTTTACTGTAGTTATTACGAAAATCATTTCTTACAAAACATTTGTTTAGATTTTGAGCATCTAAAACCAACAAAAATGTCAAAATTCTTTAAATTCAAAAGCTCAAAACTATGACTTCAAAAAGTATTACGTTGAATACAGGTATATGAGTACATCCATCTTTTTACTAGAGTAATTAAAAATTAATTGAATATTTAACGTTGGTGAAGCTATGTAATGTACACATCATATTATTTCTTTATTTAAATGGCAATTTTTTTTTTTTTTTTTTTTTTAACGTTTGACCCTGTTAATGCCTTTAAAGTAGCCTCACCTCATTTAAATTATCTATTATACTAAAAATCAGTAGAATATACAGATGAAATCAAATTTTATAGATCATATTGATTTTATAACAGATGTGCTAGTAAAACCCTCTCCAAAATAAAAGTCTAGTTACGGCCCTGATCCCAACTTTCGATAAATAATTTTACATTTTCCAGTTTTTGCTTTAATAAAAAAATTCCCAAAATTTCGAATTCCTGTTTTTTTCCGAAATCCAGGGCATGGACGAACTGTGTACATTTCCTACAGAAGAGATAAGTTATATTTTTAAGATCACTTCAATGTCGATATTGCAAAGGAGCTCCACGACAATGGCCCCTCACGGGGCATACGAAAAGTATATTTTGTAGTTCTGTTCATCTCTAAGAGTTTGCTCTCCTTTAAATCCACCACTGACTCCATTTAATAACTTTTTATAATATGATTTACTAGTACTGTTTCTGTATGATATTTAGTATGAACAAAAAAATCTGAACAGATAGACTGAAATTTAAGCAAAATTATAGCTTTTCGAAACAATCACTTATAGCAATCAGTTATAGAGCATAGACAGGTTTAAAACGGAACGTTTAAAAAAATAAAGGGGGAAATCAAAAGCAGGCTGCAATACTTGACTGCGAAAACTTAATTTGTTTGAAACAAACAGTATACATTTCCGAAAGGGCGGGGACGGGGAGTTTAGGTTTCACCTGAAGGGTTTTTTTTATTTTTTTTTAAATCTGAAGTCTAATTGATAAATTTGTTGCTTTTATATGCAAAGGCTCTGCAGCCAAATTTCACGAATCCTGCAGCCAGATTGCTAAAACAAATTTCAAAATAGCAAAAAATAAAATATATAAAAAAGGTTCCTATTTACATAATTTAATGAAAAAAGTTTAAACTCAACAGCACTTAGAGTTTTTTTTTCTCCCAGAGGAGGTTAATGCAATCTGGCTACAATGCTATTCCGTGTAAAACCAACAAAATTTCGAGTAGTACTATTTTTGATTTTGATCAAGTTTGGTCGGAAATCTCTACAAATATTCTGTACACCCGAACGGTTTCATTTTTTCCTGTAAAAATTTTTATTCCCGAGAGATAGCTATTTTTTTGCTTCGCGGATGAGTAAAAATGTGGTATTTTTGATTTTGCCTCTTAAATTTAGACCAATAAAAAGTAATTTTTTGCTGAAAAATGAATGTGAATCATTAAAACAGATTATATAAATGGAAAAAAAAAACACTGTTGCTAGATATTGCTTGTAAAGTTGGTCGAAATAATTATTTTTGAAGCAAAACTAGAAAAAATATAGAAATCAATTTTACAAAAAATCCTATTGTCATGAAATTTTTGCGCTATATTTCCCGAAATCAGCGCTAAAAAATGCACAAGGATCACTTATTGCTCATGTATTTTTTTCATCGTTGGCCTTATTTTGAACAATTTTAAGTGTTTATACATTTACGACCAAAAAATACATTTTCACAGAAAATGCGCATTACTTTTTGAACGGCTTCTGTATATCAGCTTATAGATAAATGTCCTTCGGTTACCATTAAAAATTATATAAATGTAATACCTATTAAACTTAATAAATGTTTCTCATTGACAAGGGACTGCTTTTGATTCTGCTTTGCATAAAAAAGCGGTAGTTTGTATGCCCAATAGATTCTTGGTGAGCTAACTGAAATTTAGTATTTTGGTAACAAAAGAGAATTCAAAGTCACCTTAGTAATAGTCCTATTTTATGGTTGATTTTTTTTTTTAATTTCTCAACAGAAAGTGTAATTAGACATATATAAAGGATAAAAGTTTACCTATCTCTTACATTCTGACTAGCTGCGTGGCCGGCTTTGCACGGCCTAACTTGAAAATAAAAAGTATGTCAAGTGACACGTGTCTTAAAAAGTCCCGATTGCTTTCTATACTTAAACTTCGCCCACACGCAGAAAAGCTGAAAAAACATAACTTTTTGAATTGACTTGAGCCTTGAACGTTTAATACGAAACGGGGAAATGATATTAGCAATTCCAGCTATCTGCCAGGGAGTTGAGTTGATACACTTAATACTCGATTGAATTAATGAAAGCCTTGGAAAATGGAGTTTTAAATTAAAATTAAAAAGACAAAATCAGGTCTTAAATTGAAATAAAGAAATAACTACCCATCGGATTTTTTTGAAACTGGTCTCTAAACCTTCCCAGTACCAAAAGGAACAAACGGTGAAAATTTCAGCCAAATCTGCCCCTTATTCCATTTTTATACATGTAGATTAAATATTAAAGGCCAAAAGCTTTGCAATTGTTCTGAACTAAAAGGCATTATTTGCCTTGTTATAATCATCATAGGAGGGCCTAGAAACGCCGTAAAATAAAATGCTTTTAAGAAACGAAATGAAGAAAAGGGAACCAACAATGAATTAAAAAGATGTCGCCATAGCAACGCAATAAAACGTTAATAATTTGATCAGAAAAGAGGTTTTCGACGCTTGTAACTTTTTCAAACGCTTGTAACTTTTTTTCTAGTGGAGATAAAAGCTTGGTTCTTCGACTGTAAGACGAATCAATTCTGGGGTTAAAAATATCGCTCTATCCAATGGCGTAAAAATCAAAAACTATGTGGAATAAATTAGTTTATGATTTTTTATTGATGGTTTTAATGAACCAAGTATTGCAAGAAATCGGGCGAAGCCTTGCAAAAGGCAAGTTTAAAAATTGAATAACTCGTGCTGTGTTTAAGTTAGAGAATCGAAACTAACTGCACAGGACGGAGAAATTTTTTTTGCTTTCAACGATATATAACATTAATATGTGTAATTTTTAACCCCAGTATTCGGCAATTTATGTGAAAATTGCCTTGAATTCGAATAAAAAAAGAATCGCTTATCGAATCTTTTCAAGCATAAGCCCATGTTTCAATCTGAGAATGTACCTTTCGTATTCAGCAAGAATTTTTCAAATCGGTTCAGTGGCTTCGCAGATTACCCGGAACATACATATCTCCAAAATTTACCCTCCGTCTTTATCTATATATACATTATTATTATTAGTTATAACAATAACTTCTATAGCCTAAAGCCTTCCTGGATGAATGGACTATTTAACACAAAAAGAATTTTTCAAATCGAACCAGTAGTTCCTGAGATTAACGAGTTCAAGTAAACAAACAAACTCTACAGCTTTATATTATTAGTAAAGATAAACAAGTTTATTAAAGTTTTAGTATGTAGCAAAAAATACATTTCCTACTCTGCAAAAGCACAAAGAGTAAAACTGATTCACCCTTGATTTGTTGAAAGTCATTGAGTCAATTTTGAAAAATATGTTAGGATTCAAGAAATTCATATATTTCAAAAAACAATGATGTATGTCAAGTAACAAAATATTGTCACGTTGAATGAGACTAACGCAGAAACAGAAAGTAAACTAACGCAGTAAATCAACTGCCAGCTCTCAGCTCGAGAGAGGCTTTTATACACAACTAAGGAATGTTCTAGAACAATTCAAATTAAATTCAAATTAGCCATTTGGGCAACCGGGCGGTATCTTGAGAAAGATATACGGCAATATTAATTTTTAAAAATCAAGTACCATTTCCCCTTTTTTCTGGAATTCACCTTTTACGCTATATAGTTTTCTGCTAATTAAACCCTTCTTAAATGCATTTGGCTCTAGAATCCCAAAAGTTTTCTTTCTTCCAACGCAATTAGAGAAAACGAGGCATAAAGTAAATACGCGAAAAACAAACCTCGTCTCCCCCGGGAGGAAAACATATCATTATCCCTTCACAACCAAACCACTTTTTGTTGTCCTACCCGCCACTCTGATGACACTCCCTTTACTTCCTCGCTCACATCATCTTAATTACTTGTCGCGGCGAGAGTGAAAAATCCCGATCGTTAGAGGATGCGGAAAAGGTAAGCAGGGAGTACGGTTTTGGAGTGAGATTTAGATTTCGGTTTTTTTATCAGTACAGTAACTACTCGTTATATCGCACTTGTCGGGGGCAACAAAAAAAGCCATACAGTCAAACCTGTCTATCTCGAATTTCACGGGATAGAAGAAAATTCGAGATACGGAGGTTTCGAGATACAGAGGTTGTGATAAAGTTTACAAAAATAAGCAATTGGAACAAAGTCAAAACTTAATAGATTGTTTTGTATTGATATTGTTGAATATTTTACTATACGACATGTTGCGAGTCCACGTTTTACTAAATGTGATGACTATATCGGTAACAAGTTAGAGCATATCTTTAAGTACGAACATAGTCTTTGAATGATTGTGAAGAAGATGATTTTTGTCTCCAAGTTATGCCATTGATAAAGGTGGCTGGAGATGAAATTCGAAAATGAGAGCCGTCGAAATTCGAGAGATAGATGTTTTCGGGAAAAATCATTCGAGATAAACATGAGAAAAAACATTGAATTTATGCTGTAAAAGCAGAGAAATTGAAAAATTTTGACATAGAGAGGTTTTCGAGATAAGCAGGTTCGAGATAAACAGATTCGACTGTATATAGTAAGTCGGGGTACCACGCCCCATCTGAGCGAAAGCACTTATAAAAATAGTTGCGTTGCTGAATAATAGAAAATTATTAAGAGAGGGGGAGGGCGATTAGAATTAATAGATAGAGAAAAATAACAGAAAAGGTTTTTTCCCCTGTGAAGTATTAAATAAATGTAATCTTAAAATATAAGTTAGAAACGTCTGAGAATCTGTATTTTTAAGATTACCTAACTGAAGGTAGCCAAAGGAAAAAAAATCAGTAGCTAATAGTTACCAGAATCTGTGTTCTGATAGGAAGATAATTATGTTCCCATCTCATTTTTAGCACGGTCCCAACAAACTTTTAACTTGAATTTCTCTTTTAATTTTGGTCTAAATGCTTCAACTTTTTAGCTTTCGAATAGTTCTTTTTTTTCCTAATGCTTGTGATTTAATTTCACTAAATGAATGAAAGGACACTGGGATCATGCAAAAATTTAATCTCTTATTTTTTCCGAAAATGCGTTTTCCTCTTCAAACTCTTTACATCTTGACTCTGATTATTTCGACCACTTTTGCGATTTGAAATATGGATCTAGGAATAACAGTTTCTAAAATAAAGGTCTTGCAGATTAAATGGGGGCACGCTGTATAGCTCATGAATCTTTGCCGAGCCATGTACTTGAATGTTTTGTGAGAAAAATATGTATCACATTTTCAGTGGCGTACGCAGACAAATCATTTCAGGGGGGGCTGAGCCGGGACTCTTTGAGAGGAGGGGCAGGGCACCTCAAAATGTAGCAAAGAAAAGTAAAAGTTTTGAATTTCTGATATCAATGCTAATTTCAGATGACAAAAATACACCAAAAGAATATTTTTTATCATCATTATAATTATTGTTGAGAAGTAAAGCGTTTTCATGAAAATAGAAAATGATAAAATTGAAAATTTTTCTTTGTTGAAGAAGGTGTTCCTTAAACAAGTGCATGCATTTTTTTTTTTGAAAATTTGAGCTTATATATAGCACTAATTTTGCTATTTATTTTACTATATTTCTAATATCGGGTTTCAATCACACATTTGTCGAAATTTATTTAATAGAATTAGATGAATGATCAAGCGTTAATCGGTGTTTCTGAAACGTATTTGGAATAAATGTCAACTAAATTGAACTATAAGATAGCCATACACGTCACATGCAGTAAAATGGAGAGATAAAAAAAAAAAGAAAGAAGATGAATTAATTTGCTTTTTTTCCCTTTCTTTTATTTTTGCTCATATTTAATTTTATTTTCAAAAAAAAGAATCTCATGTCTTGATTTCATCCCGAAAGGAAAAACAAGTAAACGATTCCAGCTTAAATTTTAAAAATTTGTTTGGAAAATTTCAGAGGGGGCTGCAGCCCTATCAGCCCACCCCCTGAGTACGCCACTGCACATTTTCAAAATTTTTGAAGAACCTTGTTCGTTCATCGGTTTATAATTTAGCATGCTTTTATATTTAGAGCCAGCCAATCAGATGTTTTCACTCTTTTTATTTGCCTCTAAGACTCAATATCAACAGAAAACAATTTTTACGTGCGTTAAAGAGAAAATACGCTTCAATCACTCAAGAAACCAACTATAGTTGAGTAAATGAGTTGAATAAACTTTAGTATGCCTCTGAAATTCTTAGTTTAACTCCAATCTTTCTGCGAGACTTCTCACCAAACGCAATAACACCTGGTTTATTTTGCTCGACACCCGCTTTTCGTTTTCTTGCTTATTGTTTTGCACTAATTAATCTATTACCCCGCTTGAAAAATATGTCATTTTCATAAGATGCGTGAATGTAACCATTATTGCAGAAATATTAAAAATAATATCACCAAGAAAAAATAATTAATACTAAGATTTTATTTCCAATAATATTAATTAAAAAAATGTATGGCTAAATCAAATTTGGGTGCCTCTGAAAATTTTCCACTCTAGGCAGCTACCTATACTATGTCTATTGGGAAATTCAGCCCTAATTTTCCGTAGTTCAAATTTCGTGTCATTCGGACCTATAAAATGGATTCTAGAGCCCTCTGAAGTGGGAAACTTATTTCTTGATGACTCTGTATGAATAAATCTACATGTAACCCAGCTTTCTTATTGGCATCCCTGTGGCAACCGTAGTTTTAATAGTGTACTTGTAAGTAAAAATTGTATTAGGTACATTTTACCTCTTTCTAAATGCCTAAATTTAAATGATAACCTTTTAAAACGAAATCAAGACCCCTTTCATTGACACGGACCCTTTGTAGACTGAAGTGAACCCTGGTGCTTTTTATGAGTCACTTTGCGAACCACTGATTTAAATTTATTGGAAAAAAAAAACCTGATTAAAAAGAGTCCCTAGTTGTATCATTTAAGTTTATTTTTAGTTCACACGTTTATGAAATACTAGAATAATTTCCAGCCAAAAAACATAATGTTATGACAGTAAGATTGCTTTTATAGTCTACCTTTATTTCTGCGGAGTAACATAGAGCTTTAGTGAACCCAGATCCTGGTTTTCCGGAAATACCTGCATTAAAAGTATAGTGGACTTCACTCTCTTTGGAAATCGGCGAACTACAAAAGACAAATTATTTCGTATACAAGGGTCATTCCATACCAAATCAACCATAAAAAAAAGATTTTAAGGTCAATGTTTTAGACTGCAATGATTTTTTGTCTGTTAAAAATATTTACCACCATGATGAAAAAGCTGAATTTTCAAATTTTTTCAACAATTATTTCCGAAGTTATAAATTTTTTAAATTTTGGAATCATCGTAAATTTTCCCTCACTCAGTAGTCTTTAAATGGCCGCAAACAAAAAACAATTTGACCTAGAGAGTTAAAACTGGTATTGTTTTGTTCAGTATAAAATGAGGTTTCATAAAATATGTAACATGAACTAGCACTAAAAAATTTTTTTTAAATTTTTTTCAAAAATTTTTTTTTTATTTGAAAAAATTCAAAATCGAAATTTTTAATTTTTTTGAAAAAAATGTATGTTGTAAGGCTTTCTATTATCTATATATGTGCAAAATTTCATGATAGCAATATTATGGTATCATGGTGAAAAAAAAATCTTTTCTCTTTCAAATTGCTTTATTTCTAGTCGTAAAAAGCATTTGTTCTGTTAAAAGTAACTCAAGTATACACGATGATTACGGCAGGAAAAAAAAAAAAACAAGTAGTTAGCAATTACAAGCATTTACAAGCAAAATATTTAGAATTGAAAAAAAAAACCCTCAAATTTTTAGTTAAATTTGAACTTTTTAATTTAAAAAATTGATTTGCTGAACCTTTTGAAAAATATTTTAATAACAAATTTACCACAGTTAACATATTATATATGATCAATGCATTCTGTCCATTTCGATCAAAAAATTTTAAAAACTGAAATGGAGAACATCTTTATATTAAACAAAATCTTTTAACGTACAACTATACACAATGCCGCTTCTTGGCTAGGAAAACACAAAAATGCATAATAAGCTGTATACTAATTTCTTTTAACTAAATGAAATTGCAGGAATTATGGTAAACAAAAAATAGTGTATTTGAATCTTCTAGAATTCTGAATGCCAAATAAAATTGAATAAAATTACTTTACTTTTATTCCAGGCAGCTGAATACTTGAATACTTTTGATAACTTGACCCTTTGGTAAGGGATGAATGACTTAATAGAATCTACGGCATTCTATCGCCAACCAGGGAATCGTTCGCTTAACTGCGCAGAATTATATGGTTATCTGTGACTGTATATGGTTATCTGTTATACTTTGGGGGTTAGCTTTAGCAGCAAGTCTTTTTACTGTTACACCTACACCTTTAATATGTTCTGTGGCATAAAAATGCCATTAAGCCTCAAATTCTATCGAAATGATCCTTATAGTAGCAAACATTTAGAAAAAAAAATTCGGGTTTAGTAGTAAGCTGCTCAGCTATCTGAAAAGTACAACTTCAAGTTAAGCATAATATCCCATAAAAAATTTCATTTTTTTCTGAAGAACATAAAAAGTGTACTAAGCAGTCTGAAATAAATTCAATACTCTTGTACGGTACAGCCTGATTTCTTGTGTGATCTTTGTTGTAGTACCCAACAATTGGGCGTAAGGTAGCCATACTCTTGTGGGTCAGATTGCAAAATAAACAAGTAGTTGTCCGCAAAGTCACATGTTACTACAGCTTGTAATCATGGTGCATACTTGAATTACTTTTTAACAGAACAAATGATAGAAATAAAGTAATTTGAAAGAGAAAATATTTATTTCACCATGATACCATCAAATTACCATCATGAAATTTTCCATATATGTTGCTAACAGAAGGCTAAATAACATAATTTTTTTTCAAAGAAATTAAAAATTTCGATTTTAAATTTTTTTAAATTAAAATTTTGCAAAAAAATTTAAAACAAAATTTTTTAGCAGCTAGGTCATGTTAGATATTTTATAAAACCTCATTAAATACTGAACAAAACAAGACCAATTGCATTCTTTTAGGTCAAGTAGTTCTTTAATTACGGCTACTTAAAGGTGTCTAAGTAATGCAAAATTTGTGATTTTGTCAAAACTTCAAAAATTTATAACTCGGAAACAAATGCATAAAAAAAATCCAAAAACTTTGTTTTTTTCTCCTGTTCTATTAATACTTTATTTGAGCCAAAAATGAGCAAAATCCGAAGACATGAAGTTTTGACCATTGGTTGATTTGATATGGAATTACTCACAAGCCGCTTGCACAGTGGCAACAACTTTAAGTTTTTAAGTTATGAATTTTTGAAAAAAATGTACTTAGGTGGTTTCTGCAATAAATGAGAATATCCAAAGTGATTTTTTAAAAATTATTATTGAAATTAAGTCAAACTTTTAATTTTTACATGTTTTGGTATTAAAGGTAAGTAACAGATACATTTAAGTATAAAAAAAAAGTTTTTACTATGCCTGAATCGAAAAGTACAAGTAGACTACACGCTACAGTATGTCTATATATAAAGATCTAGCATTATTCACTTATTCAGCTTCTGGCAATTCCTTGTCAGCTGTTGACACTATTGGATGAAAGTGTCATAGAAGGCTTCATATCCACTTTTCCCGGAGTATCCTTGAATGTAGAGAAACTACTTGTACTTAGACACTTTGAATGGCTACTTATTTTCTTCAGGTAAGTTTAAAAGAATTCATGACTTCAATTCATTGCCCGTGCTCAAACTCTCGTATATATATATTAACTAGATCACTCAGCAGCTTTAAAATGTTATTAATATTTGAAGGGCCAGGGGGGAAAAAGATGAAGATGAAAGTGACCAAAAAGCGATTTCGAGAAAAATGACGAACAAAGTTTGATTTCTCGTAGTCGATGGAGTTTTCATACATATTTCGATCGATTCTCATCTTTTTTTCCCCCTTGTTGTTCTACCAGATGATAGTACTCCTTCATAGCCCCTAGATAGTGCTAACATATCAAAATTGACTTTCATTTTTTCCCCCTGGCCCTTCATTTATTATAACATTATTTCTGCTAAAAATGAAGTAGGAAGGTATTGTTGAATCACTTTTACGAAAAGCCAGAACTATTCAGTTGTATTACGATCACTGAATTTCAAATACTGAATCAAAATTTTAACCAAGAGTAACATATTAATACGTATACAGGGTGTTCCAAGTCAACCTTCATGACCTCTATTTCCTCAACCGTTCGTCCTAGATGCATACTTCCAATTGCACATTTGCTCGAAATGAGGTAGAGAGTTAAAATATTGAAAGTTTGAAGCGAAAAAATAATTCAGTCAAAAAATACGGAATCTAACTTTTTATAGGGACTCTGGGTCCCCAAACTTACATTTAGGGAAAGAATCTCCATTGAAAAATAATACTAACACACACAAAAAAAAAAAAAATACATTTATTCGATCAAAATTTGCGGAGATATTCGAGTTTTAAATGCGCAGGGCCCGTAAACAAATTGACAAAAGAAAATTTTTGCCCTGTCAGAGGAATAACGAGCTTTTAGATTAGGTACGATAATGAAATTTGTTTCGTCCATGTCAGAAAACATTCGCTTCTCATTGCATTCAAAAATAAATACAGATGCTACAAGACTACAAAACATAACAAGACAAGGTAAATTATTATACAATTTTATACAAAGATATTAAATACACGAAATATGAAATCTAAGAAATAATATACAAAATTAAACACATAAATTTTACATTGCTTTCTTGCAAATCAAAATAAAAACAAACACAAAATCTGCGAAAACAATGTGTTAGAAATGAATATCATTCGTTTCAATCGATTATAATAGCTGCTCAAAATGTTTTCCTTCTACTAAACTACATAGTTGAATGCGTGATAAGAATTCTGATTGTACGTTTTGAAGCATTACTGGAGTGACATATTTCGCTGCGCATAAAATGCGGTTCTGCAAATCGATTTTGCTTAATGAATCTACCTCATACTCTTTATTTTTTAAAAAACCCCAGAGGAAAAAATCAAGAGGACTAAGATCTGGGGATCGAGGGAGAAATTCTAAAAGACCTCCATATCCAATGATATTATTATTAAACATACTACGTAGAAGTGCTCTGGTAGTTGCTGGTTTATGTGTCGGTGCCCCGTCATGCTGAAACCAAATTTTACTAAGATCTGCGAGTGAAACATGATTATCTAGAAAGTCAGATAAATATCCACGTAATATATCGTTATACTTTTCAGCGGTTAACGTGCCATCAAAAAAGAAGGGTCCCACTAACGTTCCTTTCCAAATGCAGCACCAAACATTAACAAACCATCGCACCTGATGCTTACTGGATCGTTGGATATGCGGATTCTGCATAGCCCAAAAACGAGTTTTTTTTTTACTATTGACAACAGCAGTTCTTGAGTACGTACATTCGTCTGTCCATACAATGTTATCCAAAAACGACGGATCCGTTTCTAACTTGTTCATTATAAAATTGCTAAAATCGAACCGTCTATCATCGTCTCCAGGCAAAAACTCTTGCACCAATTGTGGTCGATAATTATAAGTACCATGTGTATTTAAAACTCTCCATACATGTGTTCTTGAGATTCACTTGCTTTGCTAATGCATGTAAGACTTGACTGCAGATAGGCAAGAGCATATCCCAAAATCTCTTCGTCTATGATTAATATTTTCGAAGTGCTGGCTCTATTGCGTTTCGCCACGCTACCCGTTTCTCGTAAACGCTTTACAACATCTAAAACCGGACGTGTCGATGGTTTGGTATCATTTGAAAACTTGATTGCGCATTGTCTAGCAGCTTCAGTCCCATTGCGATTACATTGTCCGTAAAGCAACACCATTTCTACATACTGTTCCGTAGTGTACATCGTAACTTCAAGCCTTAACGAAATGCATCTAGTTAAGCCGATTTTATTCTGCAGTGAACGGCCTACGTTATTTCAAGCAATCACTATACAGTCGGTAAATTTACACATTCGCGAATTCAGCAAGACATTTTCATTCTTTCTTATTCAATTGTTTTCGTATTTTAATTCTCGTGTTAAATAACATTTATAGTTAAATATATTGAAGGAAAATAAAGAATATTTTGTTATTAAAGAACTCTGAATGGTGCGAATTTCGCGTGTATATGGCCCCCAAAATCACTTAAAATAACGCTAGGGTAAAGTGGTATAAGTCATGAAGTTTCGTGTTTCATTTCTCCATGGATTTTGATCACACACATGTTCTTTTTTGGTGTTAGTTTTATTTTTCAATGGAGATTCTTTCCCTAAACATAAGTTTGGGTGCCCGGAGCCCCTATAAAAAGTTAAACTTTTTATTTCTTAACCAATCCCCTTTCCATATCTTGACTCTCCTCCTCATTTCGAACCATTTTGCAAATGGAAGTATGCATCTAGGACGAACGGTTGAGGAAATAGAGGTCATGAAGGTTAACTTGGAACACCCTGTATAAAAGATAAAGGTTAACCAATCTCTTATATTCTGAAAAACAAGTTTATTAAAATTTTAGTATGTAGCAAAAAATACATAACAGAAAGAGGCTTTATTTTTATCAGACGAGCCTCTGCTATCAAGAACCCATAACTGCCAGCTCTCAGCTCGAGAGAGGATTTTATATACAACTAACGAATGTTCTAGAACAATTCAAATTAAATTCAAATGAGATTATTTACATAAATTTACATATCTACAAATTTTCTATAAACTGAGAAAACATTCCAAAATTAAAAGAGTAATTAGCAAATGTCCGCACCTGAGGCCAGAACTAGGAACCCGGGTCTCTTTATGAGTCACTTTGAGAACCACTGATTTAAAATTATTGGAAAAAAAAACCCACTGATTAAAAGGACCTGATTAAAAAGAGTCCCTAGTTGTATCATTTAAGTTTATTTTTAGTTCACACATTTATGAAATACTGGAATAATTTCCAGCCAAAAAACATAACGTTATGACAGTAAGATTGCTTTTATAGTCTACCTCTATTTCTGCAGAGTAACATAGAGCTTTAGTGAAACCAGATCCTGGTTTTCCGGAAATACCTGCATTAAATATGTAGTGGGCTTCACTCTCTTTGGAAATCGGCAAACTACAAAATACAAACTATTTCTTACTAGCTGCGTGGCCCGGCTTTGCACGTCCTAACTTGAAAATAAAAATTATGTCAAGCGATACGTGTCTTAAAAAGTCCCGATTGCTTTCTGTACTTAAACTTTGCTCACACGCAGAAAAGCTGAAAAAACATAACTTTTTGAATTGACTTGAGCCTTGAACGTTTAATACGAAACGGGGAAATGATATTAGCAATTCCAGCTATCTGACAGGGAGTTGAGTTGATACACTTAATACTCGATTGAATTGATAAAGGCCTTGAAAAATAGAGTTTTACATTAAAATTAAAAAGACAAAATCAGGTCTTAAATTGAAATATAAAAATAACTACCCATCGGATTTTTTTGAAACTGGTCTCTAAACCTTCCCAGTACCAAAAGGAGCAAACGGTGAAAATTTCAGCCAAATCTTCCCCTTATGCCATTTTTATACATGTAGATTAAATATTAAAGGCCAAAAGCTTTGCAATTGTTCCGAACTAAAAGGCATTAGTTGCCTTATTATAATCATCATAGCAGGGCCTAGAAATGCCATAAAATAAAATGCTTTTAAGAAACGAAATGAAGAAAAGGGAACCAACAATACATTTAAAAGATGCCGCCATAGCAAAGCAATAAAACGTTAATAATTTGATCAGAAATGAGGTTTTCGAACTCAAAGTTCAAACGCTTGTAAATTTTTTCTAGTGGAGATAAAAGTTCGATTCTTCGACTGAAAGTCGAATCAATTCTGCGGTTAAAAATATCGCTCTATCCAATGGCGTAAAAATCAAAACTGCAGAATAATTAGTTTTTTTTAATTGATGGTTTTAATGAACCAAGTACTGCAAGAAATCGGGCGAAGCCTTGCAAAAGGCAAGTTTAAAAATTGAATAACTCGTGCTGTGTTTAAGTTAGAGAATCGGAACAAACTGCGTAGGACGGAGAAAATTTTTCTGCTTCCAACGATATATAACATTAATATGTGCAAGTAATTTTTAACCCCAGTATTCGGCGATTTATGTGAAAATTGCCTTGAATTCGAATAAAAAAAGAATCGCTTATCGAATCTTTTCAAACATAAGCCCATGTTTCAATCTGAGAATGTACCTTTCATATTCAGCAAGAATTTTTCAAATCGGTTCAGTGGTGCCGGAGATTACCCGGAACATACATACCTACAAAATTTACCCTCTCCCTTTATCTATATATAACATTATTATTTTTAGTTATTACAATAACTCCTATAGCCTAAAGCCTTCCTTTATAAATGGACTAATCAACACAAAAAGAATTTTTCAAATCGAACCGGTAGTTCCTGAGCTTAGCGCGTTCAAACAAACAAACAAACAAACTCTACAGCTTTATATTATAAGTAAAGATACAAGCCGCTTGCACAGTGGCAACAAACGATGTATTACAGCTCTGGTAAGTTGAGCTATAACTTTGACAATGATTACTGCTTTTTATAGAGTTCAGTGAAATGTAGAAGCGTTATTGGCGCAAATTTGAATTGGAATACTTGTAAAATGTTACTACGGAAGAAAGACAACACGATCCGATAACAATTACAGTTACTATAGGAAAACAGGTAAGCATTGTCAAAGTCACAGTTCAACTCGTCAGAGCCCCACTTTACTTCACGAGGAAGTGTTGTTCCAAAAAAATTCTTGATTTCAACATCCCTATGGCTTCTCTTGCTTTTTAATTGGTTCGACGACTTGTTCGAAGACGAATGCTAAATGTCCTGAGGTGAATTATACTACTCCTGCTTTCATCGATGTTTTGAAACTTTGTTTCTTATTTAGCATTTTATAATATGCTCCCAATAATTATCAAACTTTTCCCAAGGATTCGTAACTCATGCTTCTGTAGGAAAATTCAGTCGCAGAGTTATTTGCACTTTCAGGCGAAATAGAAGCTTATATTTATTAAAAATAGGGCCGACAAGTGGCCTCGTCAGAGTAATTTAAGTTTTATACATACGAGTATTATGAGGAGGGAGGATCGGAGTGCCAGCTGGCAATGGGCCCCTAACTGCACTGTTAAAACTACAGGTTGCACAAGACTCCTTTAAGGGTGAAACGTTGTAGCACCAGCGGTACACCCGTGAGGGGTGTCACTTGACTTTTTATAGCACCCTTGAAGGGGCTTTTTGGATCAACCGAGTGCTATGGACAGTGGCGTTAGCTAGGGGTTGGCAGGAGTGGCTCTTGCCACTGGCGCTGGAGCCAGGTGGGCGCATTTTGACCGATTAAAAAAAATGAAAACAGAAAAAAAAATATTTTTGGTTAAGTCCAAACAGACTAAAAGACAAAATTTGATAAACAGCCCCAAGTAGCGCAAACTGCGTCCCCACGCTACAACACCAATTATTCAGAATGTGCGACTTTGTTTTGGTACATTTCGGTTGATACACTGATGTTAGTTTAAATCTATTTGGCAGGATATAATTTAGTTATATGGAGCCTGGAGTATATTTAATATAGGCTGATCTGAAATCAGTCTGCCTTATTCTCATAAAAGAAACAAACCTTTGCTCTCTGCTTCTTTCTTGCCGCTTTTTTCATGATATCACTTTAACTTATTAATTTCTATACTTCAGAAATAACGTTTTACGATTTCAAAAATCACGGAGTTCTTGTTGAAAATATTTCGGATAGAGTTTTGAAACACGATTTTATGAGGACAGAAAATAACTCCGCTGTTAGTAGCAATTTTTCTGCGGAAAAAAAATAATGATAGAAAAATATGTAGGCACCTATTTCTCAAAAACAGGAGGAGTAGGTTTCTTAAAAACGACTATTGCAAATTACGCGATTTTAAAAATTTGTATCCAAGCACACTTAATGAAGCTTCTCAAAACGAGTAACACAAGATCAGCTGCGCGTAATTTTGAACGAGTAACGTTGTCAAACGCTGTTTGTGCTTCGATGATTAGTTGGTTATAAACGGTTAATGTTCAAAAACTAAATTCATGAAAAATCTTTTTAGTGAGTTTCAATTTCGTATTTTGGAAATCTTTCAATTTTATATGTGCTTTAATGAAGTGCCCTCACGTCTAAACGCCGAGTTGGAGGTGTATTGCATGTTTCTGACTTAGCCCTTGCTTAGGGGCGGTTACTCCCTTCTTTATACCTTGAGCTCTGACTAAAAAATTTACGAGTTGTATCGCATCAAGTGCGGTCGCTCGCTGATATTCTAATTTCACATTAGCTACCAGTTTTTTTTTTTTTTTGGCTTTCTTTGCTTTATAAGAGGATTTTTTGCTTCCAACTCAACTACTTTCGTATTCCATGCTGATGAGAGCATAATAAGCTCGAAACAGTTGTCCGTGGATCGAAATAGCCGAGTTGGCGGTGTATTGCATGTTTCTACCTTAGCCCTTGCTTAGGGGCGGTTACTCACTGCTTTAGTACTACTTTGTTATTTATTCTCATTACCGTTTTAGTATTATTTTGAGGAATTGATAATGCAATTTGTAATCCAGCAAATAATTTTTTTTAATCATTCTCAGTCCGAGCACCGTAGTTTTGGTACCAGCTAACACCTTCCCAATTTTTGGCCCTTGTTTGTATACGCTGTATTAAGAAAAAAGCATCTTATAAGTTTCTTAAAACCAGAGAGGGAACAATTGCTTCGCTTAACTCCCCTCGTAGGTAATATTATTATTAAATAACGGCATACCAATATAACGATTTTGTTTGCTTGAAGGGTCTTCTCTGGCACATTTTAAATACAAAGCATGAAAAGTCTTATTTATAAAACATAATCGGAGGTCAAAAATAGCGAACTCTTATTTTGCCTGTATGCAAGGAGTCGCATTTATTAAGAGCAAGAATCTGAGAAACTGTCACGCCTAGCATTATGAGGTGATTCATGACCTCTCAGATTTTCTCCCAAAAATTACCAAATGTTTATTATCTTATTGAAAGACCAAATCCAGAATGTTTTGCTCTAAAGTTGAGTTGTTTAGTTTTTATGGACCCCTAAAGATGAAGGTGCGGCATCAAAAATTAAGCGGATTTTCAAGAGATGGAAGTTGCCGTTAGCCGAAACTCTTACCAAGAACTGTTTAACTCCAATTTTCTTTTTGTATATGGAATATAGAAGGTTGAAACTTTACAAAATGAATGTTAAATTTGTGGTAAGTTGTTGCCGTAAGGTCAGTAAAGGCCCTCAAAACAAGGCATTTTTGACGTTTTTTTAGCGTTTTTGAGGTCCAAAAACAGCTTGTACATTTCAGTTGGCACGGCAAAAGTAGTGTCGTTTAAAAGATCAGTGTAAGCACTTTAAAATAATGTATAAATATCCGAGGAAAGTTAAACGTGCTTTTAGTTGCGTAAGGCCGAAATGTGAAAAATGTCATATTTTACCGATATTCAAACGGTCATAACTTCCTCTGCCAACAACATAATGAAATTTTTTTTTTGCCAATGTCATACTCTAGTCTTTATCTTAACAGAACAGTTGAGTCCTTTGAGGCGAAATGTAAAATTTTTAATAGAATTTTAAAAAGAATAGAGTATGACATTGGCAAAAAAAATATTTCAATATGTTGTTGGCAGAGGAAGTTATGACCGTTTGAATATCGGTAAAATATGACATTTTTCATATTTCGGCCTTACGTAACTAAAAGCACGTTGAACTTTCCTCGGTTATTTATACATTATTTTAAAGTTCTTACACTGGTCTTTCAAACGACACTACTTTTGCCGTGCCAACTGAAATGTACAAGCTGTTTTTGGACCCCAAAAACGCTAAAAAACGTCAAAAATGCCTTGCTTTGAGGGCCTTCACTGACCTTACGGCAACAACTTACCTCAAACTTAACACTCATTTTGTAAAGTTTTAACCTTCTATATTCCATATACAAAAACAAAATTGGAGTTAAACAGCTCCTGGTAAGAGTTTTGGCTCACAGCAACTTCCATGTCTTGAAAATCCGCTTAATTTTTGATGCCGCACCTTCAACTTTAGGGATCCATAAAAACTAAACAACTCAACTTTAGAGCAAAACATTCTGGATTTGGTCTTTCGTTAAGATAATAAACATTTGGTAATTTTTGGGAGAAAATCTGAGAGGTCATGAATCACAGGCGTGACACTCTCTCAGATTCTTGCTCTTAAGTCAATTTCAAATTAATTATGCGTTTTATATTTGTCTTGCATTCCTAATTATAATAGAATTACTGCTTTGATTTTTATTTTTAATGCGCAAAATATGTTTATTGTATTCATTATTCTAGCGTGTAAAAACAAATTATGTTTAAAATGAAATTTGTTATGAGAAAAAAAAACCACTATATTCAGTAACGAATTGCAAGAATAAATTGGTTTCTTAAATTTAAGGGAAATGATAGGGAAAGGTAGGGACGCCCCGAGCTAAAATTGTTTTAAAAAGAAAAATTGAAATTGTCTAATGAAATTCGAATTTTACGCAATAATTCGAACAAACAGACATATGCATACATACAATGACAGGGAACACTGAGCATCGTTAAAACGTTTAAAGAAAGAAAAAATATCAGTTACAATATTTTCTACAAATTTTCGAATAAATAAATCAAAATTTTTGGAATAAGGAAATTTCGGGAGGTCATTATGACCTCTTGTTACCTCCCATCAGGGCGATAATTATTTTTTTCGGGGGGGGGGGCGCAATTTCTGAAGTTCGCCACGGGCGCTGGACTCCAAAGATACGCTACTGGCCGTGATCACCCATGAAGTGCCATAAAACCCATATGGTACCATATGGAACCAAATGGCACCTTCAAGGGTGCCATAGGGAGTCAAGTGCTACAACGCTTCACCTTTAAAGGCGCCTTAATGCAACTTGTTGTTTTAACAGTGTGATCTCGGCGGCCGATTGAATAGCATTTAACGTTATTTTTTAATCTTGTTTTCTACTGGTATGTTATTAAACCAGAAACAGGAGAGTCATCTGATTCTCTTCTTGCAGGCAGGCTGCTTTTTTTTTTCAATTATTTATTTGTTTGTTAATGCTTAGTTTTGTAATATATATGTACTGTGATCAAATTTTAACTTTCTTTTCTTTTCAAATGAATAAGCGCTTTCCTTTTAATTTCCAAACATACGCAGACAATAAAAACAATTATCTCGCAGTGCTAGAATATGTGCAAACATTTTCTTTCATTTCTTTCTACTAATCTCAATATTACTGCTGGATTGACGACTTCCAGTCACCACTCGGTAGAAAGGATGAAGGCCTGCAACCCTAGAGACTACTCCCCAGCGGAGATCCTTTAACATTGGTTTCTACGGCGTTTTGCCCTATTTTAAATGCGGGGGAAAACGCCAATTTTTAATATTTAAAAGGTTTAAACGCAAAAAGTGATTTTTCATTCTTCATTTTCAAAGCTACAAGAGTCAATTTTTTTCTCCGTATATCGGATTGTCTTAAATAATATTAAAATCTTTGCTCAACTTTGAAGATTATTTTTGTCGCCAAGTTTCGTTTTTCAACATAGCGAAGAGCGAAATTCAGTTTCGTCCGCCGTGGGGTCACCATAACTAGACAAAAGAAAACAATATTCGTTTGACTCGTTGTAACAAGACGCAAAAAAATAATTTTTTACATTTTTTCGTGCATAAACCAATAAATAGCAGAAAAAAATTAAGAAACCAAGAAAATTGAATTTTACTAATGAATAAAGTTATATTGTTTTGCATTACGTGTAATTAGTGCTTTTCAAAATGTTCAACGATTACTTTTCGAGAGTAAAATTAATAATTGTTTAAAAGTAATGATCTTGAACTTACAAAATAATAATGGTATATTTGGGAGGGGGGTAGGGGGTACTTCGTCTCGTTATAACAAAACACATTTACCAACTTTGAATAAATTTACTATTCATTTTGTTTCAAAGAGTTTTTTTTTTTTACATTTTGAACAGTTTTAAGTAGTTGTGCCAAGGGGGGGGGGGGAGACTGAACTACCTAGAGGTTCATCCCAGCTCACTTTAAGCATAATAATGTTTACTTACTACTTTTTAGACTATCACCAGCAAAAGAACTTCATATTTAAATAATTAGAATGTGAAAAATATCATTTTTTTCCTGTCAAATTTTATTAAAAAATGTGCAAAAATAAGATCCCATTGAGATCCCAACCAAAAATTTTGCGCAAACAATGGTGAAATACACAATTTTTTGAGAATTTTTTGAAAGAAATTTTTGTTTTCAGAGAAATTTAAATTTTAAATTTTAAATTTCATTTTTTTAAAAATAATTTTTTTTAAATAATTTTTTTTTAAATTAATCATGTTGCATATTATATTAAACGGCAACTAACGTACTTTAAAAAGTCCTTTACCAAATCGTTCTATCTATATTCGGTGCTGAGAAAAAAAAGAGGGTTTTTCCAAAAATCAGTCTCATAGACAAAAAAGATAAAAGGGATAAAATTCTAAAACTTGGGACTTATGATCACTTAAAAGGGTGCAATTGATGAGCCAAATTTTAAAGCAATACAAAAGTTTGAGGGAAAAATTTTCTCGGGTTGTCGATCACTAGACATGGAATGTCCCAAAAGTAAATTAAAACCTCGATTTTAAACCTGCATATGTCAGGATCCGTACTCAATTTTAGATATAAATGAAGAAGTTTTTTAGGAGTTTTGAAGGAGTAATATAAGATTTTGAAGGACTACTTTGTCCGCGACTTGAAACCAATTTACTTTAAATTTGCATTATTTTCATTATAATATAATATTGGGGGGGGGGGGATAAAAAAATTAAATAAATATTTCCGGGAGTGGCGTTCCTTTATTCTTATTTGCCCTTCCTACAAACACGTTGATTTCTAGCAGTATAGGGGAAAATAAAATGCTTTTAATGAGTCAAATTATCACAAAAAAAAAAAAAAAAGATAAAAATCCAGCTTTATTGAATAAGCCTCTTTATTGAATCAAAACTGTTTAGAGCAAACGTGATTCATTTTCATGTAAGCAGCCGCCACTGTTTAACCATTAATTTACTTCACCTTCAGTGTGTTTCAACTGCAGGCATATGTAATAAGCATTCCCCCCCTCCCTCTTCCTAAAAAAGGAAGGAAAAGAAGAACTAATAAAGTGTTTAATGACAAAAAAAAAAAAAAAAAAAACATAGAAATATTGAACGATAAATCTCTTGACATTTAGTGTGTTTCCACTAAATAATTTAATATCTAAAATTAATTTAAAAAATAACTTGAAATAAAAATAAAACAGGCAGATTTGAGCTAACTGATAGCATATACTAAAATAAATTCCCATTTTCAAGATAGTTCAAATATTTAGAAGATGCAAAACAATTGAAAATTTCATTTCAGATTTTTTTTTTTTTTTTTTTTTTTTTTTACTAAGGGGTGATTAGCAGTGAAAATTTTTAAATGAGACGATTTCTGCAATCGATTGGATTTGACGCTGATATGCAAAAGTAAAAAAGAGGAGAAAACGTGTTACTTTTCTCCAAAAATAATTGGATATTTAAGAAAAAAATCCGGATTTTCGGTGAATAAAGAAATTAGAACAAATTTGGAGAAGAATGAAATACTTTGCGGGTATAAGAAATGTTTTAAATATGAACAATATATATATATTTATATGTATATAGATTTTTTAAATTTTTTTAATGTGAATTTTACACGGTATAAAAGAACAACAAAAATGTTAACACATAATTAAAGTACCAAAAATTAGTCGGGTAGCATGTAAAAAATGTCTCAAAATTTTTCATACTTATAACAGCAATTATACGCACTACAGGTTGGCATTATGTGCTGTTGTTGAACTAAATCTTAACCCGAATTGAAATCCTCGAAATCTGATATAATAACGCAATGCGCAACAACAGCAATAAATTCTAGCTCCCGCGAAATAGCATTTACGCCAAATTTGTGCCAATCTGTGATAAAGAAGCCAAGCTGGGGGCTAGAACTACACACCAAATCGTCCCCATGAAAGGCGTCGAAAGGCTTCCCCGGCCGGGGTGTAGTCCTCTATCTCTGAGAGGTTGCTCGAAAAGAAATAAAACAATGACCAACTTCAAAAGTGCATTTGCATTTGTCTTTCTTTTTCTTATTTTTTGTATCTGTGGAGTCGTTTCTTTTGTGCTTCGATTCTTCGAAACTGGTAGTGTGGGGAAAGGAAGTTTATCTTGAAGCTTGATTTAATTTCAGTTTTGTGGTTTTACCTCTGGACCATGAATTCGCTGTTTGTGTTTAGACTTTTTTTTCATTCCGACCGAAAAAGAGGGTTCGGGAATTAAATTCAGTGCTTGTTTTTATTTATTTTTTTTTTTCCACTTCGTCATCCAAGCGGCCTTGAACTTGCTCAAACTGCAGGTAGTTTAGAGAACCAACATTTATCGTGATTATTTGCTTTTGGAGAGCCGCAGTGTTCAGTTCTGCTTCTTTGAGGAACGTTGCATTCAGTTTAATATGGCTATTTCAGACTCTCTTACAATTTCAGATGTTGAACAAATGCGAGTCGGTCACTGTATACGCTTGTATGGAATTAAAGAAAAGCGCACCAAGGAATCGGATACTAAATTTTTAATTAGTATCCTAAGAAACGTTCTGTGCGTCAATATCAACAGACGCGAAATCGATTTTATTTTACGTGTGGAGTATGACCCTGATATGAACTTTGGATTCAAGTATCGTCCGTTAGTTGTTGGATTTGTGTCTCATAAGAAACGGATAGAGGTTCTATGGAATGCCCATTTCCTGAATCTGTCCTCTATTGTGGTTGTCGAAGAACTTATTCCTGAAAGAATGTTTATTGTGAAACTTGCAATCCGTAACTACGGCCCGGAGCGAGTCAGTGTAAAAAACGGCGTTGTGTATGTTTATTGTCATGATGGAACTCAAATTGCCTTTAGGAGTAGTGAAGTATTTCTTAGATTCATGGCCCTGGATAATTCTCGCATTGGTCCCCGATTTCGCTATTTATGCAGGTAAAGGAGCTTCTGATGTTTTTCTCATCATACTTGCTATTAGTAATGATGCATGACATCAACTGAACTACACGAAACGGAACTAAAACCTTTTTTTAAAGAGTAAATTTGACATGTCTTGTGTTTGTGATACTAATTTCAGACGGAAAGTACAATGAAGATCATTCTCAACCACTACCCGTATTTACCCTCCATTGTGGTAACTGGAAATCCTCATTGTTAAAAGAACTCAAATTGTATAACTTGTAGTCCACAACTACAGTCCGGACAAAGTCTGTATAAAAGGTGGCTTATTTCACAATTTCATGGTTTCGGACAGTATTGGGAGTATTTCTGCATTGCGCAACTTTTGCAATTAATTGTGCTCCTAATATTCTGAACGTTTTACATGATGCAGTCGTTGATGGAACCAACTGAAATGGAGCTATCTGAAGGACAAATTTGTCATTTGTTGTGATTGAGAAGGTCATTTTTGAAAAAAAGCAGAATGGTCCTGGGTAATTATTCACATTATTCCTATATTCTACAGATTTCTCAATATTATTCCTAATATTTGAAACGTTTTACTTGATATTTATTACTTTGTATGCTTATTACTGAAGCATCTGAAACGGAAATAATACCTAAAAAATGATTTTATCATATGTTGTGACAAAGGAACTGTTTCCAGACGGACAGTAGAATGGAGATAATTTGTTAAAACTACCCTTCCAGAACAATTTTCGTGTTATGCTGCATTTCGTACTAAACGTAACATTTCTTAGAAACATTTTTTTGCTCTTCCATGTACTGGGAAACATTACCAATGCAGATACTATTCATTTGATAGATGGTTGTCTGACTTGTTTAAACTCTGTGGAACGGTAAATTACTTTCAAATCTTTACACTTTTCAACAGCATTAAGATTATAAAAAACTAATGATTACAACAAGATTTCATATAGTAAATGTACTTAAAATCCTCTCAAAGAAGTGTAAATTCAGCTTTTTAAGGATCCATGTAATCTTATCAAATGCGTTATCTATACATTTAATCCCATCTGAAGTACTAAAAAACTGAAGTGAAGACGTATTAGATTTAAAATTTACTTCTGAAATTAAGAATTTTTGCATTTGATTCCATTACGTTTATTAACCAGAAGAACTTTCCAAAAATCACCATAACTGGAAAATATCAAAAGAAACACTATGACGTTGTGTGTCATTTCATAATCCATTAAAAAGGTTAGATTTTAATATGTTCAGAATTTCATGATCCTGCTTAACCCTTCACTGCACGGTGTGCCAGATCTGGCACAAACCAAATAAACCCTCATATATTCCTATGATTTTTAAATGCAGTTAAACTGAGCTGTGTGCCCCTTTTGGAACATTGCTATAACAGTTTAGTGTGATTTTTATGCACTAGTTAGTTGCACTAGTCTAGGTATTACAGTTCTTGCTTTTGAAAGAAAGAGTGTCTGCATTTCCGTTAGAAGTGTGCTTAGTCATTATTTCATTTGTTCTAAAAATGTTTAAATACACTTAGTGGAAAATTTGTTTATACCACTTATGGCACAAAACACATTGTAGGTTATTACACGCATCGGTATACAAAGCATATGATATGGGCTTTGTATCATATATAGAACAAACAATTAAAATATCATTTTTGGTGCACATTTTTAAGATTAATTTTTTTCTTCATTTTTCCTGAACTCAGGGTTATTTAAAAGGTATCAAACGATTTTTTTCATGAAAATATAAAAAATCGTGCAGTGAAGGGTTAACTCTTTGATGTTTTTGTAATTTTTGTAGTAATGCATCTAAAAATGTGTGATAAAGAAAATTAAAGTTCCTAATATTCCATCTATGTTGCTTTATGTTTTAATTGCCCTATCAAAATGTTTTTATCAGTTTGAAACATTTGAATTAAATCATACGGTGGCTCAGAAACAAGTATCGAGCTCATTGCTCCGCGTTGATGCAAAAAGAATGAAGATTAAAGGTTAAACTAGCATTATATTTTTAAAAATAGATCTATTTTTCAATGTTTGCATTTTTTTTTTTGATATAAATTGTGTAGCTGCAGGTATTCTCGAATTGCACCTATCCAAATTACCAACTTGCTTTGTACTTTCTCCAAATCTTAATACGGTAAGGAAATGTCCAACATTGCATAAATGATAATGAAACGATTAATTTAAATTTTACTGTGACTCGCAGAAACAGGTTGAAGCATGCTCAATGTAATTCTTCGTGATGCTAGGAAAATGTCAGAAACGTTAAGCTCCGCCGAAGTATAATCAACAAGCAATCTTGATTCATTTCTCAGTTGATAAAATAAAATGAATAAAAGAATAATCAAAAGTTTTAAAATAGATATAGATGGCTTAAAAGGAACAAATCTCTCAATAACTACATGCTAAAATCAGTAGTAAAAAATCGCTTGCATATTATTGTCTTTGATTTTAAGACTGAAGTATAAATTACCATGCATCGCTATTATTTTTCTTTCTTTCTTTTTTTTTTCTTTTTTTAGAATAATTGCACAGAAAGTCTATTGGGTAAAATTTAAACAATTTAGAGCATATTCTGATGATGTTGGACCACAATTTCGAATAGACTCGTATATCTGACCACATAAAAACTTATTTTATTCTGTTTAGTATTAAAAAAATCATTGCATTAAAATCCTTCCCTTTCTTGATTTTTACACATTGAACTAATTATAGACGGTATAGTTATGATAGATAATAACATCACCGCTATTATCCAAGGTTGTGAGGTATTCACGTTTCAATAAAAACCATGTGAATGACATAAGATAAAGGCCATGCTAATGACAAGCCAGTATAAACAGCAATGCCAACGAGAGGCTATGCCAGCCACAGACTATCATAAATTTGTCAATTTTTCTTCCGGTCGCCCCGGAGGAGGCTGGGCGACCAAATTAATAAGCGGCAGCTTCCCTGATTGAAATTTGTCTCTGCTCATTGTTTTGGAAGCGTTTTTGACTTAATTTAAGTCAGAAAATGAGAATTTCAAGATTTATTGTTGCATATTATCAAAATTGGATTATATTTTGATTTTGTTGGTTTTCTGTACACTGTTAAAACTACTAGTTGCAATTGGCACATGTCAGGAGGGAAACGCGTGTTCACCAGCGGCATCCAGGAGGGAATCGGGATTTCACCCTTAGCTTGGGTGAAAAACTGGCACCCTCAATTTTACGTGCTCGGTGGGGTGAAAGATGAAACCGTAGGAGAGAATAATGGCACCATCACTGTTCTCTACTGCCGATCCCCCCCCCCTAAGTTGGATGTTGGATGTGTTTTTGTTTGTAATTGTATTCAGCTTTATTTGCTTTTTTCTCGAAGTCTGCATATTTTTCACATTGAATTCTGGTTTTAAAACGATTGAAACTTGTAATTTAAGGCATTTTCTCACAGTTCAGATTTTCCAACATAGTTTAAAAGAATTCATGACTTCAATTCATCTGCCCGTGATCTAACTCTCGTATATATATCAACTATATCACTCAGCAGTTTAAAAATGTTATTAACATTTGAAGGGCAAGGGGGGAAAAAGATGAAGGTGACCAAAACGCGATTTCGGGAAAAACGAGGAACAAAGTTTGATTTCTCGTAACTCCTTGTGTAGTTGATAGAGTTTTCATACACATTTCGGTCGATTCTCATCTTTTTTTCCCCCTTGTTGTTCTACCAGATGATAGTAGAGGAGACTGGGGACGGTTGTGACACGGGGCGGTTGTGACAGTCGTCATATTAGCTAAACCATAATTAATACCTGGTTGAAGCAAAGAGAGAGAGAGAGTATCAGCATGTTTGTCTGAATGTGTGTCAAAGCATTGCGGTAGCCATCGAGTGACATTAACGCTAGTAGAGGAATTGGTTCCTTTTTAACAGTCAAAAGTAAGTTTTTTTGTTCGATTTCTTTTAGTAATTCCTGTTGAATGGGTGCAGATAGAGAAATGAAAGTTTTCCCCCGTTAGTAGTGAACCTTAATAGTGAAATAGGAGTAATTACTTTTTATGTAGGCTATTTTGTATTGGCATGGCGCTTGCTGTTTTGAAAAGTAGTGGGTTGGTGTCGGTTGTGACAAATTGCGTGGGGACGGTTGTGACAGGAGTAAAAAATGTTTTTATCATATTTGATGCCCATAATACGCTTGAAGAAGACAGAAATAGGGCGGTGTGACCTAATGAAATATAAAGAAGCTTATAAAGAAGTGAAACTTTTTTTTTCTTTCGGACAGCTTTGGAAATGCGACGTTAATCGTAAGTCTTTGCTACGAAACATTCATTCGTAAACGCTATGGAGCCGGCCGGCGCTGTCACAATGAAAACAACGTGTGCATAGGTTATATTGCTCATAATAAAGTAATTTTGAGCCTACATATAAGCTGAAAGCAGACATGAGAGTAAAATGGCTACTGAGAAATGGTTTCGTTCATTTATGAATAGAAATTTTTCACGTCTGTTCGTGTAGCTCATGCAACTAGTTCAAGAGTAACAAGCTTCAATAAAACAAATAAATGTGGAATCTTTCTTTGATACTTGAGAATTGTTATGAACAGACACGGCTATGACCCACAGGATGTGCATAATGTTGCCAAAACAGACGTTACGAAATTCCAAAAACCTGATATTGTTGTACGACTTGGTATAATAGGACGGTGGTTGGGTTGTCAAAAAAAATCGAATTCGGAAGTAATTGGTGGAAAGCTGGAAATTTTTTTAATCTATTCCTTATGGGTCTGTAATGAATATCCTAAGTTTTCCCCCTCCTACTAAGTGAGCTTTCGCCACAGCATCCAAAATAGTGCAAAAAAACACCTATTTTTTCATTAATTCCACAATATCTCAAAAAGTACTTGTAAAAACGCCATATATGCACAGAGTAAATTTGTAGAACATAAAATTTTGAACAAAATGAGTACTTACAATATATACTTTTGTTAAATATTACGCTCACAGCTTAATTTCAAAGTTCGGCATAAAATCGCCAATCGCGCGTTTCAACCCCTTCCCGCTCATACAATACCTTTCCCCCTCCCACTGCCTTACCCCGAACTCCCCCGGGAATAGAAGACCGTAGTGCTAAAAACGTAGTGGTGTTTTTCGCCCCGTGGAACTAGCTACACAGCTATTTGATCATCAAGTTGACATACTACATGCTACTGAAAACAATTTATCACAATTCATTGCAATGTAACTAAAAAATAAAAAATAATCCAATATTTACACAGAACTTAATTTATTTTTTAAGGGAAAACGCAAAAGCACTTGCATTTTATTTCACAAGAATTATTAACTGGAGAAAATGATTGACTTTAAGTGACTCAATTTGAATTAGAAAATTATATTCAAACTTTTTAAAAAATCTGGTTTGCTTTTCTTGAAAGTAAATCACTATTTTTTTTTAATTTCAACAATTTACATAATACTTAATGTATCATATTAAATGTTCTACAAAATTCTCTGAGACATAGTATTATATGAGATGCAGTTAAAATCCGAGCATAAAGTGTCACAAATTCAATGTTTTAAGGTCATGCATTGAAAAAAAAAAAAGAAGATTAGTATTAAATTTTAAAATATTGCATCATTACAACAAGAAATACAAATTGCAATGATCTTGACTTCAAATAAGTTATTATATTCCTATTTACAGAGTAAAATAGCTAGTATAGAAATGTACAAAAAGTAAATACACGTAGAAAATGGAAGTAATTGTCCAAACATCACTGAAAAGCTTTAAAAAAATGACACACAGAAATCGAACTAAGAAATTCGTAAACATTGCTGTAACAGCAAAAAGTGCAAGAATCGTTACTAAGAGTATATGCATAATAAAGTATCAGTCGATTTTAACTCATACAATTTTTCTCTTTCGACCAGCGGTATTCATTACAAAACGATTATCTTTTTACTAAACGATATGTGAAAAATGAAAATGCAGACTTTTTTAAATGAGCATTCAAGTTTTGCATTTCAGTGAATGCGAAATGAAAAATTAAACAAATTTACAACATAGTAAAGAATAACTCGAAAAGTACTTGTCATGCTATAATAAAAAAAAATGTGCAGTTGCGATAGCTTTAAGTAGAAAGAGCAATGTCACATATTTAAATTAGCTCTTATTTACTTATGTTTAATAGAGAATGACCTCAAGTATAAAACTTTCAAACAATTTTGTACACGTGGGTCACCTGAAATGATACGCCGAGCAATGCTGAAATATTGGAAAACATGTGAAATTATAACAATGTTGAGATGGTAATAGGAAACAATAACATTAATTTTCTCATTTAATTCGACATATTTTATGAGTCAAATAAATGGTTAAATTCGCTTATTTTTTTATGAATGCTGAAACTGTGTTGCGTATTTCAAATTCATTTGCTAATTGTCACTTACTCTCTTAAATATGAAAATTTAAGCTACAAGGAACATGATGCTAAGAAATACCTCTACTGGCATTTCAACGATCTTAATAGCGCAAAAGGGCTAAAGAGGCTATAACCACTTATAAAGCTGCATAAAGCATCTTTAGTAAAATGTTATATTTGTTTTGTTTTTTTCCTGAGGCTGAAGTGATTCTTGATGAACTACGGAAGAACCCTCTCTGAGTTAAAGGGAAGAAGTTCTTGGAACGTCATAAGCTCATAAGCCTGTGTTTTATACGAGATGCACTTGGTCCCTGCCGCGAGCTAAAAATGAAATTGATTACCGGAAGTGGCCGACCTATTTCAATATTTCCATTTCTAAGAAAAAATGATAATTCACTTGACAAATTTTTCACATCAGATTTTCTACGGTCTCAACGTTAACGGTCAAGTCCGCTGTAAATTTAGGATTTGTTACTGATTATTCACTACAATATTTTGAATTATATATTGCAGTTTCAAACTTCATTAGGATTTTATTTCCTACTTTCATATTCCACTCATCTTTTAAGACCAAATTAGATTATATCTTCAGTTTCTTTTAATTTGATCTCAGATGCAAAAATCTTTATTAAATTTATTTAGTGAAAATGGGTGTTATGGAAGGAAGGGAGGGAGGGCTTGAAGCTGTATAGTTGAGAGCGTGGTGGGAAAGCTATTGTGGGAGCGGGAAAGGGTTGAAACGCATGTTTTCAATACATGCAATGTCCTTAAAACATTGAATTTGTGACACTTTGTACTCGGACTTTCTTAACTGCATCTCATATATTACTATGTCTCGAAGTATTTAATAGAACATTTAATATCATACATTAAGTATTATATAAATTGTTGAAATTAAAAAAAATATTGATTTACTTTCAAGAAAAGCAAACCAGATTTTTTAAAAAGTTTGAATATAATTTTCTAATTCAAATTGAGTCACTTAAAGTCAATCATTTTCTCCAGTTAATAATTCTTGTGAAATAAAATGCAAGTGCTTCTGCATTTTCCCTTAAAAAATAAATTAAATTCTGTGTAAAGATTGGATTATTTTTTATTTTTTAGTTACATTGCGATGAATTGTGATAAATTGTTTTCAGTAGCATGTAGTATGTCAACTTGATGATCAAATAGCTGTGTAGCTAGTTCCACGGGGCGAAAAACACCACTACGTTTTTAGCACTACGGTCTTCTATTCCCGGGGGAGTTCGGGGTAAGGCAGTGGGAGGGGGAAAGGTATTGTATGAGCGGGAAGGGGTTGAAACGCGCGATTGGCGATTTTATGCCGAACTTTGAAATTAAGCTGTGAGCGTAATATTTAACAAAAGTATATATTGTAAGTACTCATTTTGTTCAAAATTTTATGTTCTACAAATTTACTCTATGCATATATGGCGTTTTTACAAGTACTTTTTGAGATATTGTGGAATTAATGAAAAAATAGGTGTTTTTTTGCACTATTTTGGATGCTGTGGCGAAAGCTCACTTAGTAGGAGGGGGAAAACTTAGGATATTCATTACAGACCCATAAGGAATAGATTAAAAAAATTTCCAGCTTTCCACCAATTACTTCCGAATTCAACTACCCAACCACTGGGCTATAAGGCTACTTCAACTGAACGAGGCACATTGTTAAGTGTTAAACTTTCCCAGATGAAGGTTATGTTGAATTACGTTGCATATTATTTGAAATTAAAAGTGATCTAGACTGTTTTGCTGTATTTTTGAACTTGTCACAACCGACCCCAAGCACTGTCACAACCGCCCCTGGGGTGGGGTCGGTTGTGACATTTTTTCCTTTTTTGTTTAATTTGGTCCTGTGAGTTAACTATTGTACTTAGGAAGAAAATTTTAGTAGTTATAAGCAGGCAAATGTACACTTTAACATAAAAACAACTTTAAACCAGCTCACAGGCCGTCCCCAGTCTCCCCTACTCCTTCATAGCCCCTAGATAGTTCTAGTATCTCAAAATTGACTTTCATCTTTTTTCCCCCTGGCCCTTCATTTATTATAACATTATTTCTGCTAAAAATGAAGTAGGAAGATACTGTTGAATCACTTTTGCGAAAAGCCAAAAATATTCAGTTGTATTACGATCACTGAATTTCAAACACTGAATCAAAATTTTAACCAAGAGTAACATATTAATACGTATATATAATTCGACATTTGAACTGAAGTACATTTTTAACGATCTATTCATTCTAACTGGTGCAGCAAAAGAAAAAAAAAACTAATAATGCAGTTGGCAGCACAAATGTAAAGAAGAGTTCACGAAATAAGTTATGACATTTGAGTGTTTAGAATATATGAAAGTGAGAGAGAGAGATTTCTTTTTTCAATGTTCCGTCTATGCAGTAATCGTTGCGGAACAGCTATATTATTTCGGCCACTTAATGCTTCGCATCGTTATAAATAAATTTTTTTGCGAAAAATCCGCTAGATTACTGAAAATAAAAGCAAACAGCACTTATTATATTCAGAAAATGAGATAGTAAAGTTTAAAATATAATAATTTCTAAAACTTTCTAATTGCTAATTAAATCGTTTTTTTGTTTTGTTTTTCTTTTCTTTTATATCAGCTAGTTTAAGCGTTTTGATCAGTAAATACGGTTTATCTAGTATTCATGAAAATACCGGTACATATTTTTAAAGTAACGTTCATGCATGATAGAAAATACAAGACATAACAATGCTATAGCAATAAGCTGAACTTATACGCAGTAGTCAACTGTAACAATTTTAAACGTGTTGGAAAGTTCTAATAGTAAACTATGATAAAATGCCTGCAGTACTTACGCGAGAATTTGAAGATAATGTGAGACCAAATATTGTGAGTAAATCCAGTTGTATTTATCCAATGTGAAAGATGAAGCAAATTCTTTTTGATTCAACGTACCGTCCGCCATTGAAAATAGATGGAAATAAGTCAGCGCGAATGCGCTATTATCTATGTCCAGCTATTGATGGGTTTAATGGCACCCTCTGTCTTCTAAAGCACCGTTCACCCAGGGAGGTGCCAAAGGGCATCGAATGCCTACTTTGGCTCACTGATGGCACCCTTCGCCATCGTATTTTCACTATGTTGACTAAAGTCACCCGTTTGGCACTCCTGGTTTTTACAGTGTAGACTCATTTAATGTTGTCTAATTACAGTAGATGCAATTATTGCTTATGGATATCAATCGCCTCCCTTTTCTCCGCGCTTAAATTTTTTATCCTGGACACCGTTACGAAACCGCTCCTCGGCATCGGTTGGCGTCGAAGATATTTGGCGAGAAAACTCACAAAGCTGTGGTAACCCTTTGATCTTAAAATAAATCATAGCTTTTTCCTCTGAAAGAGCGCACGTCATCGCCGCTTGTTGATCAACAAGTGATCTTAGAGGCACGCAGAGAAGCAACGGACTCTATTCAAGGGTAATTGAGTTGTTTCAGACACGCATCAGACAGGGATTTAATTCTCCGGCTTCCATTAACACAAAAATCGATTTTAGCATGATGTTTCTAAAAGATTTTATGCAGAATAGCAGAGGAATCAAAGCATGTTTACACACCACCTTTAAAAAAAAAAAAAAAAAAAAAAAAAAAAAAAAAAAACAAGAAAAAAAAAAAAAAAAGCGGGAACTTAGAGTAATAGCTTTGTTGGTTTAACTACTGGTTTTTGAAATAATTTCTTCAACCAGTGGTTCTTTGAAACCATTGATTAAAAGTATTTTTACCAAAATAATTGACGTAAAAAATTTTCATATTCTGGATAGGATACCATATGGAACGAAATCTTTTGTACAATCAGTTCTTTAATACTGTAAAAGCACCTGCTTTCGTGAAAATGGAGGTGTTGGCGATTTCGTGAATTATATATGAGCAGAACCGAAAGTAAATATCGATATAAAGTTGAAGCATTTCGCCATGCTTAAAATTTTACAATAACGACGGACTAGCGAAAACTAAAGCCTCTCGAAAATAAATGCTTCCACAGTAACTTTTAACTGGACGAACTGATTCGCATGATTTCTCAACATTCGATACAGGATGGTTCAACTCAAGCCCCACACTTACCTTTATTTACATCAATTCATTAGAAAAAAAATACTTGGTGAAAAGTCTATAATTTGCGTGTCAAATTAATGCTCTCCCAAATACGTAATTAATTAAAATTCTTGTGAAAAATAGAAATAATTATTAATGAATCCACAACTCAATGTTTAAAAACCTGTTTACCATAAACTTTAATATTAATGGCGATAGAAATAAAAGTTGTCACTAAGGGGTTCTTTATAGTTAACATAGCATTTATTCAGTTTGAAAGACACTCCCTTGTATTTGATAAAGGCGTCGAGTAGAGAGTGAACCATTTCCTATTTGCCGTGCTAAGCGCAAAAGTCGTGCTGTTCGTCCGTGAAGCTTGTTAAATAACAGTTTCAACCAGGGTTGCCAGATTTAAGAACTGCAAATATGGGACAGGCTCTTGGGGGGTGGGGGGGGGGGGGGTTATTGAGAGTTGAAGTCTAAAGGTTGAATTTTTGCAAGCCTGACTTTGATATTAAACGCTTCTCACAAATATAAATGAAGGAAAAAATTCACAATGATCATATGAATTGAAAATGTTATTTTTCGTCATGAATAATGGCGGGGAAAGGTTTTCCACTAATTATTGTGAAAATTCGTATGTCCCTGTTGTTAACCCCCTTTTTCCTGACGCAGGCCCGTCATATATCAATATTTCAAAAAACGGGACTTTCGATTGAAATCCGGGATGTCTGGCAACCCTGGTTTCAACAGAAGTATAGTGCTGCTCTGGTAAGTTAACCTCCGATACTCACAATATTTACCTGCTTTTTATTTAACTGGGAAGAATAATCGCCACTGAAATGAGTCGGAAAACTTTTGTAGTCGTTTTGGAAAATTATTGCAAATCCAAATCCCTTTCCTCTTACCCGAAAGAGAAGTGAACATTATCAAAGTCGGAGGTACTGTCTGTTCGTGAAAGCCGCGCCTAGCACTCGCGAACCATTCCACTTAAAAAAGGGGTGATGGGTTGTGAGTGGGAACTTTCCGAAGTTTTTAATTTAAAACTTGCATTTTTTGCTATCCTTTTGACATATTCAACTAAACCAGGGGTTAACAAACTTTTTTGTTTCCATGGACCCCTTGCCTAGTTTTCGAACTTCCCATGGGGCCCCCTTCCTTGGGGTAGTTCCAAAACTAAGCAGGAATCGTCATAATATAATTCAGGCATTCTAAAACCGGGAATTACATCGTTAAGTTCCATTTATTAATGGTCTAAATCAACCTGATAATAACTTTCTAAAAGATTCAGTTTGACAGATTTACTGCAGAGTAAAAAATTAAAATTTAAGTGAAAAGAAAACAGGTAAAGAGATAAATGTAACATTTTTATGCATACTTTCACAAAAATAATGGCACAAAACTTAAATCAGCTAATATTCTTAAATAGAATAGGTGTACAAGAAAAACAAAGAATGTTTTAAGTGGGGCAGAGTGAATTTGGTGCATCAACAAAAAGACCCATTTGCATCTTATGGGCCCCCAATTTTTTCTTTCCTTCATATGGACCCCTTCCAAACTCTGGGGATCCCTGAGGACCACTTTGGGAACCACTGAACTAAAGTATGTGTTTGAAACTAGCACCGTTCTGCGTTGTTTGATACGACTCAAAACGTTTCTTATTATTCTTCCCCTTCTTGTTTTCTTACCTATTACCCCTCCAGTTTAGTAAGATCAGAGAAGACCTGATGAATGCGTAAATACGCGGAAGGTTTTCCCTAAGAAAATCAGACAGTATCTACAGATGACTTCAAAATAAGAAATTGCCACTTAAAGTTTTCTGCCTACATGTTTTTGATTCAAATAAAACTTTTTCAAATATTTCTTAGAAATATTTCCCATGGACCATAAAACATTGTATTTCGACGAAATATGTGACTAGGAATCGTTTGCTGACCGCAACTCAATTCTGACAAAAACTGTAGATACAATTTTTATGCTTAGTACGACAGCATAGTCTCTCTCTCAACTGAAGAAGTGTAGGAGGCTGTCAACAAATGATGTCAAATTTTGAGAGAGAGTGGGGGTTCGTGAAATGTAACAGAGGGGAGGGGGTAACAAGAAGTGTGACTTCAAGCATTTTTGAAAGAAATTATGAAAAATAGACATGTGAAAAATAGGAGAGGGGGAGTGGGAGGGTTATGGAAATGAGCAGGAGGGTTAAAGAGGGTGCACTTGCACCCCCTTGAATTAGGGGGGATGCTTTTAGTAAAAAAAAAATCTACTGATTTTTTTTGTAGCTTTTTTTTTTTTTTTTTGCGAACGTTTTTAGCAAAAGAATTTTTTTAGTGTTTTTTGGTACAAAAAAAACTTTTACCACATTTTTTAGAAAATATTTTTCTTACTCAAAAAAAGGTAAAGAACATTTTTTTTTTTGCTTTTTTTTAGCCAAAAAATTTTTTATAGTTCGAATTCATCCCCTTGCGTATGATTCCGCCAGCACCCATGGGCATGCTGTCGTGCTAAGCACAAAAGTCGTATCTGCACCTTTTAACAAAATTGAGTTATCGCCACCAGGTGGTTCTTTATGACGTATTTTAGCCACATACAATGTTTTATGGTCATTTGAGAACAAAAAGCATTTTTTTTTTTAATTTCCGATAAATTATCATCCAAATTAAATACAACTTATTTTTATATATATACAACTCATATTTTCACCAATCAAAACTTAAAACAGTTTTTTCTCATTTTGAGCTCGACTGCAGATACCACTTTTGCACTTAGCACGGCAGTATGGTGAAGGATGACGTTTCGTGACAAAGGTGGAGAAGTCAAAAATGTTCAAAAAAAAAAGTGCGACATCATTTTTAGACAACCCTTGAGACAGAACTTTTTTAAAATTTTTATAAAAAAACAAAATCAAGAAAGAGGCGACCCGCAATCGCTGATGAGCAAAAAAGAAGAAATTCGCTGGAAAGAGAAGAAAGAACTAGAGAAAAAGAAAAAGAGAGAGAGAGAGCGCGCCTCGAGTTGAGGAGAGCTTTGAGAAGAGCTGAGGTAGGTGTGGAGGTGAGGAGGAGGAGCGGCGCACCGAACGAAGGAGGCGGGGATCAGCTCTGGCGAAGCGTTAAGAGGTTATTATACTGCAGGGAGGGAGGAAGGGGGATGAAATGGCGTTTTGGAAAAGCTTTGGGACTAGGGATTTCTCATAGATTCGCATTGTTTACGCTTCGGCTTTCTGTTGTCGCTTTTAGGAAAAAATAGCTTATGTTGTGTCTTCGTGATTTTGGAGTATGGAATTTAGTGTATTGCGTCTAATATAATGGATTCAGATTTAAAACTTTTTTGTTTTGTTTTGTTTTTTGTGTTATATAAGCGGTGGTGTTTAGTTTTCTAGGAAAGGTGGATGGGTAAATATTGTAGATTTTATTTATTTGTGATATGGAGTTAAACAAGCAAATTTCGCAGCTAGAAAGAATGAATGGTATACAAATTTCTGCTGCAACCAGTACTACTTTAAATAAATAATAAAAAAAAAAGGCTGTAAATCACAGCCTCACGCTGGAGCTCAAACGAAACTTGTAATTTGAATATAATTACCTCTTGTTCGTGACATTATACTTGTCTTTTGCAGAAGAAAAAGAAAGAAAGAAAAAAAAAAAAAAAACCACGCACGCACGCACACACACACACACACACACACACACACACACACACACACACACACACACACACACACACACACAGATTGATTTAGCGGTAATTTCTTTTGAAGCATGTACTGACTTCAATACAATACTTTGTATTTTTGTTTAACTCATTAACAGGTGCGCACTTATGAAGTCTAGCACCCCTGGTGAACTTTAGGCATGTTGTCTCCCCTCTCCTCGCACCATTTAAAGAAGTTGAGTAAAATTAATAGCATTCGAAGTTTATTCTAGAACATTATTAGGCTCGTTCTCGTTCTTGAACCAAAGACAGTTATTTTTAAGTTTTATTTATAACAATGCATTTTTCGTTCAAAACGGCATGAATTTTGAAATTTTCGTTTAAGAATACCAGAAGAATATAATACAACACAATATACAAGAAATATACTATAAATAATTACTAAAGTTAAAAAAAAAATACTTTAAAAGGAAATGTAAAATAAAACATTAAAAATTCTAATTTTGTTTAGAAAATTAAAACGGGTATAAGAAATTAAATAAAACGTATGGCCCGATTTCAGGCAGTACTGTAGCGAGGGCAAAACAGTGATGCAAGTGTGAGTGTGCGCGCGCGTGTGTGTGTATGGGTAGGATTCGGAACCCCCTTATTTTTTTCAAACAGCTACAAGTACTAAAAAATTGAAGAGTGCTTAGAGCTTCTGCCTTAAGGAGGAGAAGGGAGTTATTAGTAGACCTTGATTTTAGTAATAGTAATATGAACCTAATCGTAAGTAAAATATTTATTCAGAAATTTATCCCTCGGAAAATTTTCGAAATTGAAGCTTTAAAAAGGCAATTTTGGATTTCCAAAAACGTTTTTTTTTAACCCCTGACGTAACAAATAAGCGAGTAATAAGTTTGACGTGTCTGTGTATCTGTCTGTGACACCGTACAGCTTAAACGAACGGACCGAGTTTGAAAAAAAAAAAAAATGTTTGAAAGGTGAAATGATCAAGAGTGTTCTTACCTAGGAGTGGGCAGCGTCTTCGGATGACATTAAATAGCAAAGATATTAATTAAAAGCCTTTAAAATATTTTTAAGGGAGAACATACAGGAAAAACTAAATCAATAGTACCAAAAGAAAGATAACATTTTTTGCGTCTTGCACGATGTGTTTGGAACTTCTATGTAAAATTGAACTCGAATTATAGCGTTTTTAAGCAAATGCAGCTAAGGCTTAAATCTACAGGATTGGAAACCGATGTCATTGTTGGAAGACAATGGACCGACGTGGAAAGATAACTCAATGATTTAAAGCGTTTATCTGTTGCCAGTTTCTATTTGTTAAAAATTAAAATACTTGTAATTGATTCAGTATAAGAATTTTAAATTTTCCTCCTTTATTCTGCTTTTGCGACTAGCAAATTTGACTAGTAAGGATTATCTTTCATGTTCCGTGTTTAACGTATTATCTCTAAAACATTTAAATATATTTGGATTTAAAATGCTTGATGACATGAGAAGTTCGTTTTAATATGAGATCGACAATCAGGGTCAGGGGTTGTTTAAATTTTTAATAAAATCTTAGTACCTGCTTTCCCTATCAAGAGTTAAATTGATACAATCTTCTCAAAAAAGAGAGAGCATCCGGAGCGAAAAGTATTCCCTCACTCCTGCCAGATACGCCACTGCTGCACTGCAAAAAATAAGCTGCTATTTTTACAGTATAATACTGGCGGCAGAGGTTCCAGTTTAAAACTGTAAAAGCACAGTAATAAACTGTAAAACTAGCTATTTTACTGTTTATTACTGTAAAATTAGCAATATTACTCTAAATTAGCTGCATTATAAAGTAAAACAACGGTATAATACTGGTAGCAGAAGTTCCAGTTTAAAACTGTAAAATACACAGTAATAAAATGTGAAACTAGCAATTTTACAGCTTATTACTGTAGACTAGCATTTTTACAGTTTACTACTGTAAAATTAGCAATTTTAAAGTTTATCACTAAAATTGCTATACAGTTAGCTGTATGATACTACAAAAACAACATCTATTTTTTACAGTGTACATAAAAGTACTTAACTGATTCAGGAAATGCGTCTTAAGATTTTTTTTTTTTCGAGCATTAAGAATAGTTCATTTTTAATTTTTTAGCTCTATTATTACTACCTTCTCTACAAATAAATCAGTAAAGCCTTTAACTAAAAATCATAATATTTTATCCAAATAATCTTGGCACATTTCTGCCACTCTCGCCGTTGCTCCTTCCAAGCCACTCCTGCGAGCTCCTAGGTATGTCACTATGCTCATAAATACTGTATGCTACCGTCCTAATCCAAAAAGCAGTACACTAAAAAAAAAAAAAAAAACCCTCAAAATTTACGGTTTTAAACCAGCAGTTGGGTTGGTTGTGCAAAACAGTAAAAGTTGTAGATTATGTAAATACAACGGTTTTTTACCGTACAAGGGCAAAATTTCTCGCAAAAAGTTACGAAATATATCCATAAACATGACGGTTTTTTAAAAGTTTGTGGACGTACAAGAAAACACAAGAAATATTTGCGGCACAAAGATGAAAAATCACACTCAGGGCAACAGTGGGATTCGAGCACACGACCTCCGGCTTAGAAGAGAAAGCTTCTACCACAGAGCCTTTTTCGTACGTACAGCAGTGAGTGCCGTATGTAAAAGACTAGTTTCAAATTGATGGTTTTAAACCGCTCATGGCTGGAACGTAAAAGGAGGAAAAACCGTTTAGTCAACAAAACCATTTTAAAGCGTCAAATATACGGGACAAGTCCAGGAAAATACACTGCAAAAAATGAACTGCAGTTTTTACAATATAGTACTGTTAGTAGAGGTTCTAATTTGAAACTGTAAAATGTACAGTAATAAACTGTAAAACTAGCAAATTTACAGTTCCTTACTGTAAGTAAAGCTGGAAATTTTAGTTTATTACCGTGAAATTTAGCTGCATTATACTGTAAAAACAACAGAATAATACTGGCAGCAGAGATTCCAGTTCAAGACTGTAAAAGACGATAATAAGCTGCAAAATTAGCAATTTTACAGTTTATTGTTGTAAAATTAGCAATTTTACAGTTTAGTACTGCAAAATTAGAAATTTTACAGTGTTTTACTATAGAATTAGCTGTATTATACTGTAAAAATGACGTTCGTTTTTTAGTGTACGGGTATTTTTTAGTGTACGTACTAGAGATGAGCCGGGCTCGGCCCGAGCCCGAGTCCGAGCCCGAGACTCGGGCTTTTACTTCAAGGGCCCTTTAACTTCAAGCAGCTGTCGGGCTCGGGCGGGCTCGGGCTCGATCTCATATTAAGAAAGTCAGTCTTTATACAAATACAACGTTCACGGAATAAAAAAATTAGGGTACTTAAAGAGCGTGAGAACAGTTTTTCTTAATGGCAGAATTGCTTTGTTCAGGAAGAGTTTCAGAGAAATGACATCTATCACCTTATCTCCCACTCCCTTACATCGTTTCTCAGCTCTGGAAAGCAAGCGATCTGCTGGGTTGGGGTGTAAATGGTCAGTAGAAAACGGTAGAAAGTGGGAACAAATGACGCAAACCCCCGTGGTGCTTGAAAGGCCATTAAGAGACAGAAGTCATAAAACGTTTTTCTCTGATTGAAGGTTGACTGTTGACAAAATTCCTACGAATCTGGAATGAATGTTGTAAATAGTCATGGGAGGGGGGGAGATCTTTTTTTAGATAATACTGCTATCACGATATACCACATGGCAGTGCATCCCAAGTGGAAATTAAAAGTAAAAAGATGTTTGATACATTCGGGCTCGGGCCGGGTCGGGCTCAAAACAAGACAATATCACTCGGGCTCGGACGGACTCGGATTAAAAATTCTCGGGCTCGGGCAGGCTCGGGCCTTCAAAAGTGAGCCCGAACTCATCTCTAGTACGTACATAAATTTTTTGCCTATTTGTAGTTAACTCACTGTCTAGATTTAGCATGATGATATTTCTACCCTAATGCCAGAAAAAGTAATAGCTCTGAAATATAAAGCATTACACATATTGCAGTATGTCCACTCAGCAATATTTAATAGTACATTAAAAGGTTAAGAGTCATTTTCTCGAAATTAATTATTTGGGAGATACTGCTTTCTTAGTTTGGGCGCAGTATACCATTCGAATATAGTCATTTCGCTTAACATGCTCCATTAACTTATTACTTTCATCCCAGCCCAACAACAACAACATTAAACAATACGCTAAAAGGTATTAAAAACCATTTTCTCGAAATAAACAATTTGGGAGAAAGTGCTTTCTTAGCTTAGGTGTTAGTATGGCTTCTCTTATATAGTCATTTCACTTCGCAACACTCCATTAACTTATTATTTTCTTCTTTTATTTTATTATGTTTTTATACCTCCTTTTGAGGAAAAGAGAATATTTTCCTCTTTGAATCCAGACTGTCTAGAGTTATTCCTTATCGCATTTGCTGTAAATATCCCGCATAAGGGGAAGGCGAACTTCCTGAGGTGTTTACATAACTGTCTAGCGCCCATGGCGAACTTAAAAAATGGCGCTCCCTTTCACAGTCGCTTTGATGGAAGGTCGCGGGAGGTCACTGTGACCTCTCAAAATAATTCCTTATTCAAAAATTTTTTTGATTACTCGGCAAATTCTAAGACATTGCTGCATATTTGATGTTCTTTTTTCTGTTTAAAAATGTTTTTAATATATCCAACGTTCCTTCTCAATAGATAGTTTACTTAACTCTAGCTCTTACTTTTTCGAGTATTTTCTTTAATATTTTCTAAAAATATAATTGAAAAAAGAAAAAAAGAAAGAAAAAAAAAAAAACGCTTAACGTATTTTTTAATCCGTCAAAATGCCAACCACTCCACTGCTGCACGTGGAAAGAGTCACTCTTGCTGACCCCTAGATGCGTCACTGCTAGGTGTTTTGTTTGGAAAAGTACGTTTATTAAGGGAGGAGCGGGGCCACCGTGAAAAAGCGCGCTCGTTCAGAGGAGGCATTATATTTTACTGTGTGATATTTTTTCTGGCAACCTAGGAGGCATTTGCGCGTGCCTCAGGTCTCTACTGATTTCGTCAAAATAGGCGAGATGGTGATGATGCCCTTTTGCATATTTTCACTGCGCATAAGTTACACAAATCACTAGCATGTGACATGGCGTTTTCAAGATAAAAAAGAAAAAAGTCTAAAAAAATGGTGAACAGATTTTTTACTTTAATTAAAATATGACACTTGTCTAAAAAAAGGGATATATTTACACCTACATTTTGTAGTGAGCTGTACAGCGTACATATATTGCTTATGGCAGTAAATTTAAAATCAACCTTTTAAGTCATCAAAGTTTCATCTCATAGTTGATGCCCCGTCATAGCAGTCCTCTTTAATCTTGAAGTCTAGGAGTAGTACAAGAACATATTTTAGAAAATTTTTAGTGTGGTGATTGAGCTTGCAGATATAAATGAAGAAAATGTGAAGAAATTCAAAATTTAAAAATTTAAACATAGCTAAACAAAGATTGCGCTCAAGAAAAGCTGAAAAATTTAAAAGAGTGCAATTACGCTTAAAAAAGTATAACTTGCTATTTAAATGCATACTCTCCATACTTCGCATCTTTTTTCGTGGCCAAAAATTTCCTTCGACAATGCAAACCACTATGCATGTTCCTGCTATGCATGTTCCTTTTGCATGTTTGTACTTCTTTTAGCATTGTTGTGTAAACTTTTAATGAAACAATGTTGTGCTGTGGAATGAATCAATTGTGTTCTTTGCTTTCGATTCGAAAATGTTCTATCCGAATTCATTCCACAAGCATTGTTTTTTTTCTCAGCAGAACACTTTTCGGCAGAACACGCTATTAGCTGTGGCGCCTATTTGTGACGTCACGGCTGATTTTATACTGCATTCTTGAAAATAACCGTTGGATGATTGACACTTGGTCGGTTTGAACCGCATTTTTTGGGGGAAGAATTGCTTTGGATATATGGAGTCGTCTTTTTACCGCCGTACTTCAGATGGTAAGTAAAAGCAATAATCGAATTCTGTACAATTTGTGCCAATTTTTACCATATTCTTTTATTATCATCTTTTTTGTTATATCATGTCTTTCCTCTCTAAGAGGCAGAGAAATGTCTTTATAATTCCCTAGATGGCATTTGTAATATATAGTGAGTTTTCTAGAGTTACGATAGAAACCTCAGCGAACCTGAGAGGCACAATGATAATTCGTAATTTTGAGCAGCTTTCCTTAATTAATTTTGATCTTTTTCTTTCGACTTGAATTAGCTGACTTAACCATTATATTATACGATAATTTCTACGGCGGCTCCACGTGACATTGTGCCTTTTTTGTTTTCATCGGAACGAAACTTTTGTTGACACATCAACTATAAAGAATGGGTAATTTCATTCATTTTGAAATATAAAACATTTAAACATTAACAAAATACTATACAATTAACAAATTGTTAGTTATATTTTTTTGCAGTAATAATTTTTACTAGAATACATATTTTATATAATGTTATCATAAAAAAATATTAATTCATGTACAATATGTTCTATATTTTGAAGACGATTTAAATTATGCATTTTCTTCCATATTACTGGTCACTATTCACTAATACTTGACCCCCCTTACAAAAACTTCTGGATCCACCTATGTGGGGGACAGGGGTTCCCACAGGGGGGGGATTATGGCGCAAGTTGCGCCATCAAAATTGTTGGGGGGGATTTTTAAAACTAATTTAATATTTATTTAATTCATTAATTTATTTTTTTAATTTAAATTATTTGCCAATTTTTTTAAATAAAAATTATTCATTTATTTTTTTTAATCATTATTTTTTTATTTCGTTATTATAATTTTTTATTTATTTATTTCCTTTGTGTATTTTTTATTTATTTATTTCCTTTCCGTTGTGCCTGGAAGAGAACAAAAGTGATTCTATTTCGCGCATAATTAGCACTTTCAAAAAATTAATGATAAATAAAAAAATAATAGTTATAATTTAAAAAAATAAATAAATAATATTTAAAAAAAATAAATAAATATTTAAATAAATAAATAATATTAAAAAAATACATTTAATAAAAAAAAAGCACAAGAGGGTTGTGAAAAATTTGGGGGGGGGGGGGATTTGCGCCATTGAGCTTGGGGGGGATGGGCACCCCTGTTGGGGGAGGGGGGGGCACTTACAAATCTTGCTAGGGGCACCAATGCCTATGTACGCTAATGCTACTGCACTTTTGACATGATACTTTGAAGAATGGATTTAAACCATGCAATTTCAAAAAAAAAACACAATTGTGAAAAATATGACAGCTTGTGCACTTTTTTCTGTCAAAAGTTTTTTTTTTCTGAAAACTTCCGTGAGTTTTGATATTTTTTAGACTTAATTCCCAAAATACTTCGTTCATTGTTTCATTTAGAAATCTCGAGAAAAAAATGACAGCTTGTACACTTTTTCTATAAAAAGTTTTTTTTTTTCTGAAAATGTCCGTGAGTTTTGATATTTTTAGACTATTAATTCCCAAAATCCTTTGTCCATTGTTTCATTTATTTAGAAGAAAAAAACTAGCAAATATTTCTTAAGCTTCAGTGCTTACAATTGAGGACAAACACACAATACGTTTTTGGAAAATACAAACAAGTTTTGTGAAAATAATTAAAATAAAAAAAATACCATAGATAAACCAACGACAGAATACAGGCGAACCGTATGCGAGAATAATCGTTATGACGAGTGGGATAAAATAATCCCACTCGAAACAGAGCATTAAATCAGCAAAAAAAAAAAAAAGAGCCCGCGCCGTTTCTACCCCCCACCAACTCCATAGCAACAGATTTAGTTCCGTTTTTCTGGAAACCCTTCGACTTGAGCCAATCGCTTGTGTCCTTGGCGAGAATTTAGTCTGGGAGCAACTGGTTTACCGTGCGCTTTTTATGATACAATTATGGGAGCTAGTTTTTCTATCTATCTATCTATCTGATGAGCCGTATGGCTCAAAAAGTAAAAGAGGACTGCGTACTCGTGCACCTAGCCTCTATTGTTTGGAGAAG